>JAMXBD010000411.1:0-600000 GCA_024138025.1 Combretum micranthum
GGTCATGTCATCTAGCTCATAAATCAAGCTAAAATAAATGCAATAATAATATTTATATTCATATTTTTTTTAAAGCCCCATTATAGATGACCAGCCAATCTAATGAGGAAATGGAACAATCAAACTAACGACTATCATATTGTATTTATTCAAGGTGAGATCGAACTTAGAGCGCAATCTTAAAATTAAAGCTTAATCAAGTTCAAGCATGAACTCGAGTTTCGAGTTTTTCATTTGAGTAAAGTTTAAGCTTGACACTTATCATCTAAGATAGACTTGATTAGTTTACAATTCTAAATCCATGGAATTTTGTAATTAAAAAGACAACTCAATATAAACTTCTTGGGAACTTACAATTCTGTCTATAGGATCGTCGAGTTTATAATTAGATCATTAAAATAAATATATTGAGTGAAATATTAAGTATTTTGATTGGATAATGACGATTGGATATGAATCTAGGCCATTATATAACATACATTTTCCATTAGAATTATGATGGGATCATTGAATTTTCAAATTCCTTAATCCAAATAAATCTTCTTCTTTTTTTTTTTTTTTTTCATTTATAGAAAAATTTTAGTTGCATAAGGAAGATTCTTTAGTATTGTCCTCTTTTTCTTTTTCTTTTTTTTTTCTCTTTTATGAATTTGTCCGATCGATTATTTAACAAGTCAAATTCAAATTTGTGATTGTATGACTGAAATAATTAATATATCTATTATTTTATTTATTTTTATTGTGAGATAATTGATTAAACTCATCAGGGGATCTTAGAAGTTCTATTAAATAATTATCTTTTTCTTTTTTTATTGTTAATTAAAATATCGCGGAATGTACATAAAGCCCTGCTATTTGTAGCAATTTTTTTTTTATTTCATCTGCCGATGCTATTTCTTAGTTTTATGGCTTTCATTCATACTCACTAATGTAGTGTAACTATACATATATGTTTATTTATGGTATCTCTAATTTAATTAGTGCTAGTTTTCCCAACTGAAGATGGCAACATTTACGAGGCTATTAAGGTGAAAGCGTAGGTTTTACATCTTCTAGTGTGAAATCAACTGTTAACATATGGAAAAATCAATACAAAGAGACATTGATGATGATGACCACCAATCCTATGAGGAAATGGAATGATCAAAATTAAAGACTTGTGTGTTATATTCATTCAAGTTGAGATTGAGAACCTATCGAATATCCTTTTGAGTTGAGTTCGATAAAAAAATTAAAGCTCAATCAAGTTCAAGCGTCAGTTCAAGTTTAATGTTTAAGCTTCACTTATATCATCTAAGATAGACTTGACAAGTTTACAGTTCCAATCATAATGAAATTTTGTAATGAATAGGACACCTCAATATAAACATCTTCAGAATCTTGTCTATGGGACCATCAAGTTAATACTTAGATTATTAAAATAAAAAACATAAGTAAAATATTAATATAATAAGTGAAATATTAAGTATTTTGGTGGTATAATCATGGTTGGATATGAGTGTAAGCGTTATATTATTGACAATTAAAAATTAATGCAATTTCTACTTATTGAATTGCAGGAACCATGGCACAATAAATAAATAATGATTAATGGAATAGTCTTTTTATCAAAAAGTTTTTTCATTATGATCAACTACATTTTCTAGAAGAAAATGGGTATATGTGGTGACTATATATCGAAAACAATAGTGCAATTAGATATTATAAGCCATATGCCAATTTCGCTCAATATGTATTAGAAAAATTAGAATTAGATTTTTTTTTTCAATATAATCCTATTTACATAATTAGTTAATGACTTGATAGTCTAGAGACATTATCATTATTCTACCAAGTAGAATGAACCAAATTTGAATCCCTCTCCCCCTTAAGGTAATGGGGAAAAATTTTTCCATTCATGATTGGATTATTTAACACTGGAAAAAATTCAATGGAAGGGCTTGTGTTTATGCCCCTTTTGTAGAAAAAGGTCGTGTTTTTTTTAATGTGATGTATTTTTATTAACCCACGATGTTCATAAACAAAATGTGACATGAAACTTTTAGAAGTAAAAATAGATGAGTTTGTTGTATTTGTATCACAAGGCATGTCATATAATAAACTATTAATTTTTTTCTACAATTTCTCCTAAAGAAAAAAAGATAATTTATTATTTATTAAAAAAATACTTTTCCTTCTTTCTCTTTCTCTATGTTACTTATTAAATTATGACATACACAATTAAGTAATTTAGAAAATATATCTCCAAAGAGAATAAAAGAGAATATCATCAAGACCTTAATTCAAAATTGCAATGGTCAACGACAAAGCTCTAAATCAAATGTGTAAGTGTGAATGCTGAAACCTAGACCCCCAAATTAGAAACTATAACCTTAACTTGTGGTCGTCAGTAGCCTTGTGGCGTAGTAGTATCTTTCTTGGTTTCTTATGCGATAGGTCTTATGTTCGAATGTCCCATCCCTTTTGTAATTGGCCAAACAAAAAAAAAGAAAAGAAAAGAAAGAAACCTTAACTTATGTTCCCAACGCCATATAGTAGAGGCTTCTTAAAAGGTTTTTTATTAAAAAAGTTGTTTTTTTTTTTTTTTGTAGAATGGATTTTGAAAAAAAAATAAAAAATTGACTGAGAATTTTACAGGATTTACTATTTAAGGAAATAACTTCATATGTCTTAAATTCTTGTAACGTTACCTTAAGCATTACGGAGTAGAGAAAATGAGTAAAAGATGGGTAGTCTTTGGATCACTTATTTTGGCAATATATATCATTAACGGTGTGCTACTTAGAAAGTGGTACCGTATGAGGTATTGTATGTGAGGAACTGCAACGGTCCTGATACCCTATTTGACAGACTCTCCATAAAGGGTGTAGTAAAGCCGAATGGTCCTTAGACCAACTATCTTTTTTTTTCCAAAGGAGATATTGGGTGAAATTTTTTTGTAGATATTTAACATTTTTTTTTATATAATGTTTATACAATGTTTATGGTCTTATTAAAAAAAGAGATAAAATGATGCTTGAGGCACAAATTTTGAAATTTGCATTAAGTTGTTAAATGGAGAAGCAAAGCATCATGGCTTATTTATATATTCTTTCTATGAATTCTGGATTGCATCTCCAATCCACCACAAATTTGTATTATCCGAAGATCATTGATAGAATAGCAATTGTCATCTTTGGTGGGAATCATTTCAATTTTTGGTCTACTTGAGGCAACTTGAATATAAATCTTTATGTGCCTGCCATTTCCATTAACTCATATACTTGTTATTGTTTTTTACAAATTTAGAGGATCCAATTAATCTATCTATGGTTGCCTTTTCTCAGTTTGGTTAACAGTGCCGTATTATTTCTTCTATCAGTTTCCATTACAAGAAAGGGTATTGTTCTAGCGGCGGGGAGTGGAGGTATTACATAATTGGCATTAGGTAAATAGATTCAAGAAAGAGAGAGAAAATAACATTTAATTTTAATTTGAATTTTTATTGAAGGGTGAAAATCCATAAGTAAAATATTAGGGAAATAAAATATAACGTGACAATTATTAAGTCAGATGGCTACGTAACTCATTTATGTCTAAGGGTGCGGCATCATATTCCATTTATGGAACATTGACAAAGTCCTATCCAGTGTTTTATATATCCGGGCCATTTTTCCTTTTCTTTTTCTTTTCTTTTTTTGAGCACAAGGGGCACAAATATGCGCCGCTCATAGCACTGGGTGCAACATCCAGCAATCTATATTATTAAAGACCTTAACTTTTGAAATCACAGACATAATTATCATCTTTTTCATTTTTCATTTTAGAAAACAATACCTACTAACCAAATCTCTTTACCCATAACTAACTTAGTAAGTGATGGATTATGCAGAAACTTCAAAATGTAAAAATCAGGTTGAAGCATGGGCCTCAACCTATTGAGTAAACTAGCTAAAACTAGAGCTTCGTAGCGAATATAAATCATTAACCAAGTAACCAAGAGTCTTCCCACTATTTATGAAAACTAAATCAATACTTTAATGATACGTTTAATATATAGGAATGGACATAAACATATTCATGATTTTGGATTCCATTTTCATTCCCATGATCATGGGAATCACAATTTGTGGAATCGTCGACTCAATTTTAAAAGGAAATTCAATTCTACCTTTTGAGAATGTGAAACCACCATCCTATTCTGCACTTATTGATAACAATTATTTAAATTATCTTTTTATCCAACCATCTACATTATCCATATATATTAAATAGACAATTTCTCTGTTCCACTAAATGAATGTAACCAAACATCGAAATGATTTTTTATTCCTTACTCATTTTGCTCCTCCATTCTATTCATTTGATTCCATTTCATTTCATTCTAAACGAACTACTAAATGTAGTATAAAGGAATATCCTAACAAATTAAGATATATATAATAAAAGCTATAGAACAATAAATAAATATCTATCTAATAGAAGGGAATTAGTTCCCTTAACATTACTCCAACCTTTTTGACTATTAAAATGATTTTGAGTTAATATAATAGTCATTAATAAAAAAAAAAAAAAAAAAATTGATATATAATAGATATACTTTATCAATAAGTTAGTATCTTCTCATGGTAGAATTTGTGATTGAATATGTATTTCACAATTTCAATTTTCATCCTTGAATGTGCCATATTTTTTCTTCTTTTCCTTTTTTTGCCTGTTGCCTCTGGTGGTAGTGTACGGGATTCAAATGCAATGAATAAAGTTGTCCATTTAGACTTATCAAATTTTAACTAAGGAGCTCCTTGTGAACTTTCACTTGGTCATATTCGGTGTGGATTTAAAACATAAACTAGGTCGTCATTTTTGTCAAACTAGCTTCGGATATGTTTTAACAAAGCATGAACGGAATTACCAAAACTAGCCAAAGCGAAGTCCAAAGATTAGATGCTATGAGGAAAATATAAAAGATTTGTTGCAGATAAAATGATTTTATAGAACCGGGGTACTTAAGTTTTGACTATGTGTAGAACAGAATATATTACTTCACATTTATATTTTATTTATTTATTAACATCATACACATCGTCACATTAATAGTGCCTAAACTATATTAGAACCTTAGATTTATTATTATTTTTTAATTATCTTATTTGTCCTGAAGAGGATAGGTTTTCTACCTTATAATCTATTTAGTGCAATTAAAAATATATAGATGGAACAATTTTAAATTTCATAACTCAATCTTGCATAACAATTCAATTTAATAACTAATTCTGTTTGTTTTGTTTGTTGATATAAAAAGATAGTTTATCATTAAATTTTTACTACTTCCCCTAATATTATCTAGACTACCTCTTTTACTTTAGAAAATAAAGCAAGTGATGTTAATAAAACTGTAACAATAGTCACAAAAGTTCTAACTAGATATTAAATTAACCATTTTAAAGTTTAAATACCAAATTATTTTTTTATACAATGTTTATATATCAAATTTAACATTTTTCCTTCTTAAATTGCTAGAACATGGTCAGAAGTGATGGTTATCGTTTGGATGATACGTGGGGGTGTTTGGATCGCAAGTTAGCATGTCGAAGGGCTCTTTTATTGAAGATAAATGGATATTATTATTTTACTCATTTCTAAGTGCCATGGACCTCAAATATAGAATGTAGATCTCAAATTAACATACACTCAAAGATACACGATCTTGTATTATATTAGCCTCCAAGACAAGGATTTTACACACCATAAACTAAAAAAGGCACAGGCATTGCTTGTTGGAAAAATCCGAAAAAATGAGAAGGAAAAAATACTTGAGGCGTGCTAGGCACTGTCCTTAAGGATATTTCGCCAATATTATTGAAGAATGGCGTATCCCCCAGGATTCAACAAGTCCTCTAGAAAATCTAGGACACAGGAATAGCAGGGAAGAAGTAATAACCCAGCGAGGAACAAGGCAGGAAAGGAAAAGTAAGTATTAATATTAAAACAGATAAATATATATAAAACGAAGTTGTATTTTTAACGGGTACGTTGAAGAGATGTCTTTTCAAAATCAAAAGATACAACGGTTCGAAAAAACACAACGATTGGTTTGACAGTACCCGAAAAAACACAACGATTGGTAATTAAAATTTGAAACGCTCAAAAGACCCATATCCGGATAAGATTTAATTAATTATTATTATTAATTTTATTTAAAAATAATAATATACACGAAAATAAAATATTCCTTTGAACCGGGCAAAGACATATAACTACACGCGCAGGGGGGGGGGCAAATCGATGAATTTACACTAGCTTGGTCTAGCCTTTGTGCGCGCGAGCCCATGCCTTTCCACCAACTCTTTACAAGCCCACTAAGAGAATGAGGTTTATAAACAAGGACAATGAGTAAAATCTAAGGAATGTGGGACTTGTTCCTTTTGAAATATATATAATACACAACAATCCCCCACATATTTCAAAAGGATAAAAGACAACGAGATAAAAAGAAATGCTGGGTTTTCTCAAATGAGTATCATGCCTCGAATCTGGTGTCCTTAAGACTATGAACCAGACCTAGAAAAATGAGATATAACTTACAAAATAAATGGTGAAGCTTAAGGCTTCTATGAACCAAGAATTTTATAGTAAGCCAAAATTCTCATTAATCACATCATACTCCACATTTTTTCTGCTATTCATCGCGGTTTTGCGCTAATAGGCCATGCGCGTGCCTGGTAATTCATGAGTGCTTTAGAGATTTTGCCACAATCTCATAGAAGCGGCCTCACTTCACACTCATATAGGTCATTCCATCAAGCGTATACTGCAGAATACACTACCTTTAAAAGGATATGGTATTTGATTAAGAGCTTTACTCAACCTCCCATTCTTTGCAGTTTAGCACTATGCACATCATAGGAGGGACATCATTTATTAGTGTTACACAGATCAAGCAACGACTTGTTATTACCCATATGAACCTATTTCATGGGATCTCCAATCACATAGGTTGGGTTACCATCATTGTTGATAATTCAACATGGCTTTAGTCCCATACCCCTCGATGTTTCATTTATTAATTTTCTCCCCAAAGGTTTAGTCAGAGGATCGGCCAAGTTCACTTCTGACTTCACATAATCTATTGATATAATTCCATCTTTCAGCAGCTGCTTCACTACTTCATGTCTCAAACGAATATGTCTATTCTTTCCATTGAAGGTCTTATTCTTGGCAATAGATATTGCCGCTTGACAATCACAGTGCATAGACACAGATGGTGTAGGTTTTAAACCTAATGGAATATTTGCTAAGAAGTTTCTTAACCACTCAGCCTCATTACCAGCCAATTCCAGAGCAATAAACTCTGACTCCATAGTAGACTTAGCTATGATAGTCTGTTTGGCTGATTTCCATGAAATTGCTCCACCTCCAAGGGTGAATATATAACCACTAGTGGATTTTGTCTCATCTGAATCAGATATCCAGTTGGCATCACTGTATCCTTCTAATACAGCGGGAAATCCACTATATAGAATACCATAGTTCATAGTACCTCTGAGATATTTCATCAATCTGACCAATGCAGTCCAATGATCATAACCGGGATTATGTGTATACCTACTCAATCTACACACAGCATATGCTATGTCAGGTCTTGAGAAATTCATTAAATGCATCAGACTTCCAATTATTTGTGCATACTCAGATTGAGCAACAATATCACCTCTATTTTTCTTTAATTGAGTATTAGCATCGTAAGGGGTACTCACAGGATTGACATCAAAGTGTCCAAACTTCTTAAGAAGTTTCTCAACATAATGTTCTTGTGATAACATAATACTATCATTCTTCCTTATGATTTTAACACCCAAAATAACACTTGCTTCACCCATATCTTTCATATCAAATTTGGAAGCAAGAAAAGATTTTTTTAAGCACTATATCAAGACTGGTACCGAATATAAGCATATCATCTACATATAGGCATATGATAACACAATCATTATTAATAAGTTTTATGTAAACACATTTATCAACTTCAACAGTAGAGAATCCATCATTTAATAAAACTTGATCAAATTTTTCATGCCATTGTTTAGGAGCTTGTTTTAAACCATACAATGATTTAAGAAGTTTACAAACTTTATTTTCTTGTCCTGGAACAACACAACCTTCAGGTTGTACCATATAAATTTCTTCCTCTAAATCGCCATTTAGAAAGGCTGTTTTTACATCCATTTGATGAATAACAAGTTTATATATTGAAGCCAAGGCAATCAAAACTCGAATAGAAGAAATTCTAGTTACAGGAGCAAAAGTGTCAAAATAATCAATATTTTGCTTTTGAGTAAATCCTTTAGCAACTAATCTAGCTTTAAACTTATCAACTGAACCATCAGGATTTAATTTCCTTTTAAAGATCCATTTACAACCAATAGGTTTAGCTCCAGGAGGTAAATCTACCAATTCCCATGTTTTATTTTGTAAAATAGAATCAATTTCAACTTTAATAGCTTCTTTCCAAAAAGGTGCATCACACGAGGAAATTGCATCCGAGAAGGTTAATGGATCATTTTCAACAAGATAAGTATAAAAATCATTTCCAAAAGAATTTTCTTTTCTTTGTCTCTTACTTCTTCTTAAATCATCATTTTCAAAAATATTTCTAGAGACATTTTCAGAAGATGATGTATTAGGAATAATTTTTGATTTTAAAGGAAACACATGTTCAAAAAACTCTGCATTTTTTGTCTCAACAATTGTATTGCAATCTAACACATCACTTTTTAATACAAGAAATCTATATGCTATACTATGTTCAGCATAACCAATAAACATACAATCTGAAGTTTTAGAACCTAATTTTCTTTTCTTAGGATCAGGAAGCATAACTTTAGCAAGACACCCCCACACTTTCAAATATTTCAAATTAGGAGAATAACCTTTCCAAAGTTCATAAGGTGTTTTCCCTGTTTTCTTATAAGGTATCCTATTTTGTAAGTGACATGCAGTTAATATAGCTTCACCCCAAAGATTTTCAGGCGCATTAGAACTTACAAGCATACAATTCATCATTTCTTTTAATGTCCTATTTTTCCTTTCGGCTACTCCATTAGATTCTGGAGAATAAGGTGGAGTTATTTCATGAATTATTCCTTCTTTTTCACAATATTCATTTAGTAAAATATACTCACCACCTCTGTCTGATCTAATTCTTTTAATTTTCTTGTTTAATTGATTCTCTACTTCTGCTTTGTATATTAAAAACATGTCAAATGCCTCATCTTTATTTCTAAGCAAGTAGACTTTAGTATATCTAGAAAAATCATCTATAAAAGTTACATAATATCTTTTACCTCCTCTAGTCATAGTTTGCTTTAAATCACCTAGATCAGTGTGAATTAAACTTAGTAATTCAGATTCTCTAAAGACAGATGCACATGTTTTCTTAGCTTGTTTAGATTCAGCACAAATTTCACATTTACTCATACTTAAAGAATTAATATTAGAAATTAATCCAACGGATTGCATTTTCTTGATATAAGGTAAACTAACATGTCCTAATCTACCATGCCATAAATCACAAGAATCAATCAAGTAAGCAGAAGAAGAAACATTTTTATTCATAACTTCAGAAACATTGAGTACAAATAAACCATGACTACAATAGCCCTTGCCAACTAAAACATTATTTTTTGTCATTACAACTTTGTCAGACTCAAATGACACTTTCACTCCCACTTTTCCCAACAATGCCACTGAAATCAGATTGGTTCTAATGTCGGGAACATGCAACACCTCGTTCAGAGCCAAAGTTTTTCCAGATGTGAGTTTGAGAAGAACCTTTCCTTTCCCAAGAACTTGGGTAGTTCGAGAATCACCAAGATGCACAGACTCTTCTCCTTCATCAACTTTTGTATAGGTCACGAATGCATCCTTATTTGCACAAATGTGCCTAGTAGCACCAGAATCTATGACCCATTCTTTCACACTGGTTACTATGTTCACAGAAATGACTGCAGCGATAATATCATCTGCTTGAACCAAATTTGCCTTTGGTTTAGCAGGATTGTCATTTCTTCCCATCCTCTTTCTGCACTGAGGTGCATGATGGCCAGGTTTGCCACATACGAAGCAATTGCCTCGCTTCTTAAAAGTGGGATTACTAGCTCTGGGCTTGTAATCATGTTTCTTTTCATACCTTTTATATGGCTTGTGCGGTTTGTAATCCACCAAATTCGCCTTACTTGCAATCTCCTTTCCTTTGGCGGCCATGAATTCCTTTCTGTTGGTGTTCTCGATGATGATGTGGGTGATGAGATCAGCAAGCGAAAGTTGCTTGTGCTTATGTTTAAGTTGTTGTTTATAATCACTCCATGATTGAGGTAGTTTCTCGATCAGCAAACCAGCAACGAACTCCTCCTGCAAATTAATGCCTTCTGATTTGAGGTCTTCTATCAACTTGTGGTACTCATTGATCTGCATTTTGATATCTTTGTCCTCAACCATCTCCCACCTATAATACTTTCCAATAACAAACTTCTGTTTTCCTGCATCTTCAGCCGTGTACTTGCAACCATAGATTCCCAAATATCTTTTGCATCCTTGTAAGAACAGTAGACATCGAACAACTCATTAGATAAGGTACTAATAATAGTGTGGCGGCATACCTTGTTCGCATGAACCCATAGTTCCATTTGTTTGGACGTGGTATCAACTGGTTTAGTATCTGTAAGGGCATACGCAACACCGTGCATATCCAAAACAGAGAATATACGTTCTTGCCATCTTTTAAAGTTATCTCCATCAAAAATTTCGATCTTTGATATATCTGGAAATGGCTTGGCAAATGGAACAGTGGGCAACACAGGGACAGGGCCATTTGAAGCAGTTTCATGAACTGATGCAGTAGCGACGGCAGTAGGCGGAGGGGTAGGATCAGAGGCCATAAGGAAATATCCTTAAGATTGTTGGAAAAATCCGAAAAAATGAGAAGGAAAAATACTTGAGGCGTGCTAGGCACTGTCCTTAAGGATATTTCGCCAATATTATTGAAGAATGGCGTATCCCCCAGGATTCAACAAGTCCTCTAGAAAATCTAGGACACAGGAATAGCAGGGAAGAAGTAATAACCCAGCGAGGAACAAGGCAGGAAAGGAAAAGTAAAAGTAGTTAAAAATATTAAAACAGATAAATATATATAAAACGAAGTTGTATTTTTAACGGGTACGTTGAAGAGATGTCTTTTCAAAATCAAAAGATACAACGGTTCGAAAAAACACAACGATTGGTTTGACAGTACCCGAAAAAACACAACGATTGGTAATTAAAATTTGAAACGCTCAAAAGACCCATATCCGGATAAGATTTAATTAATTATTATTATTAATTTTATTTAAAAATAATAATATACACGAAAATAAAATATTCCTTTGAACCGGGCAAAGACATATAACTACACGCGCAGGGGGGGGGGCAAATCGATGAATTTACACTACTTGGTCTAGCCTTTGTGCGCGCGAGCCCATGCCTTTCCACCAACTCTTTACAAGCCCACTAAGAGAATGAGGTTTATAAACAAGGACAATGAGTAAAATCTAAGGAATGTGGGACTTGTTCCTTTTGAAATATATATATTACACAACATTGCTAACCATAGCTATGATGTCTAGAAATTGATAAAGTACAAATGCATAACATAAATGCAGCTCACTTAACATAGTGTTAAATTTATGTACTCGAGTTCTCACGATCATCTTATTAATCGAATTGAATTTTATTTCCCTTAATAATATGTATTCTTTGAAATTAGCATTAGTTGGTCGCGGTGACTCGCTGTGTGACCCAATAAGCATATGTGAAGGCAGTTTCATAAGGATGGAATGTAGGTTCGTATTCTAATAAATAGCAACTTTGAGCACTAGAGAAATTCATAAAATCTTCCAAGTTAAAGTCAAATAGGTCTTTGATTGGCTACTTTATTCGTGGCAATACTATTTTAACATGATGTAATAGAGGTCTGGTAGGATAAGCATAAATTTGTTATATTACTTGTGCATTACTAAAAATATAATATATTTATTCATTCAAATATTTCTTTAGAAATAATATCGCTCAGTTTCTACAATCACGAGTATCAAAATTTCTTACCACACAGTAAAATTGGTTATTAAATTCTATAAGGAATAGAGTTTCAAAAAAAAAAAATCTTAGTTACATCTAATTCATGTTTTAGGTCTATCTTATAGTAACCTAAGCTTTTGTCTATCTTGAAGGAACCTAATTGAAGGTTACTTTAGCTATAATCCATTCCTAGCATGTGCTAAACTTGCAAACAAATAAGAAAAGATATAGAGCAAACCACAATTCCTTAATGTTTCTCTAACCACACATTTCAAGCAATAGCAAACAAGTTAATTAAACAATTATATATAATGCTGCATACAAGCATATTAATGCAATCATCGCAACTAGTCATCTAGAAACCAGTAAGGTGCAGATTTACTCCTTCCAATACTAAGGTTTTAGGAACAATGTTGTGTCACTAGTGCCCAAATGAATTAAGGTTAGGGGTTTCAATATAGAAAAAAAAGGCACCTCATGGAAAAAAAAAATCATTTATACTCTCTGATTTTTCAAAAACAAACCCTAGATCTTAGTTTTGCAAATGGCATTACCTTAAGCAATAACCACTTCTTGATCTCTACTCGATAGATGATGATCTAACGAACCACTTAGTTTCCATTAACTAAGGCAATGGCCACATAGAGATGTATAATTTAAAGATGCCCTTATGCATGCTTAGACAACAAAAACTTTTCCTTACGAACCCGAAAGACTATCACATAGTAACGATGACCTATCACTTGGTAATTTATTCTACAATACATCAATTAGTAATCAATAAAGATATCTTCACTTTCATTATAAATAATTTAATATAGCAATGCAAATCACAAGGTATATATATATTAAAATAAAGCGCAACTACATTGTAGATACAAAATAATATGGAAGTCACAGAGGATACATATGGTCATGGGAATCGACTCATTTTAATGACTCATTTGGAAGAGCTATGTAATTGCTAAGTTTTTATTGTAATAGAGAAGGTGTAACGACCTTAAAGGGCCTAATAGGATGTTATAAAATTGTCATATCATGTGTATACCTGCAATATCAGAAATTATCTTACAAGTGAGAGTTTATAAGAATCTAATTATTTTTTTTCACTCACATTAGATTGCCATATACATATATTTAATTATTATGAAAATAACTGAAGATCGATATTCTATAGTCTACTATGATTATAGAGAATTGAAATCCCTTATCAAAAATAAGACTAAGTAAATTAGATTTAAGGGAAACCTTAGTGGCTTTTAACTAGAATCCTTAAAGATAGAATTAACACACCAAAGAATTCAAGTCTTAAATTTCATCTCTTAAACTAAGTTTTAACGTATCAGATTTTAAACCATCTATCTATCTTATGATAGTGCTCTTTGATACACTCCTTGCTTTGATCCTATTCCATTCTCAACCTCTAAGTAATCTGCAAGAATAAGTTGTTGGAGATAAGTTACATCCATCAGTGAGCAACTTTCTCATATCGTACAATCAAGAAATGAATAAGAAAGTTTAATTAGACAACCATATATTATTCATATTTAAACATGTTAAAGCAAAAAATATATACATTTTCTAAAAATGTATACAGTAGAGATTTACATCATTCATGATTGGGAAATAATCCATTACACATAAGCTTTATGTACTTTCACCTTGGGACTAAGATAAAACAACACAATACAAAGATGACTGAAAATCAATGCGAGTAAAAGGCTCGAATACAACAGAGATAACTCAAGCATCACATAACCAAGATCAAGAATGAAGATTGATTAAGTCAAACTCCAAAAATAACATTTTCATATCTCGAGATTAGTATTAAGGTGCATCCCATTTCCAAAGCAGTGACATACTGGCTAGACTTTAAGTACGAGTCACGTTTTCCAATGGAAGTAGTTCCCAATCTTCATAACAGAGCTCATGGTGTATTAACCTAATCATAACCACACTTAATTTACAGCATGATGCTAATAGCATCCTAATGATGTGAGTTGCACATAGGTTATTTGTTCAATAAATTAAAGTTGAATAGATATTAAGTTCATTTAAGTTGATCAACCAATTATTTACACACAATCACTGTACCATCTAAATGCATCAATTATGTTTGTTCTCTTATTAAAATATCTTATCAACTACCACACAATAACAAGCAGTTGCACTGATCTTGATTTCCCTATACAATCCATTTCATAATATCAAAGTGACACTAGCCACATACACAAGCAAGTACATAGGAAAATATACTCATTCAACCATGGACAGGGGTTTGCAAAAAAAACCGAATGAAACCGAAAAACTGAATCGAAACCGTAAAACCAATCTAAAAAATATGGTTAACCGGTCAGTTGGTTTCGGTTTAAGATTACGGTTTTTATTTTTTCCGGTTTTCAGTTTCGGTTTTGGTTTCGATTTGTAACCACAAAAAACTGATGGTTAACGGTTAACCGTTTAAATATTTATAAATATATATATATATAATTTACATATACATGTAATTATTTTTTTAAATATATATATATATATATATGTACATATATGATTTACATATACATATAATTTACCTATGTTAATATTCCTTGGATTTCAATTAAAGTACTGTTGTCCTATGTTTGATGGAGTTAATATGATAATTGATTTGGTTTGATTTTATTGATGATGATACATCCAACGGTTTTTTTTCTCCATTTCCTTAATTTAATTTTCTTTTTTTTTTAGCTATTGTAATAATATAATAATTTGAAGAAAAACTCTATGATAAAAGCTAAAAAATAAAGTTTTTTGAAATTATCAATTTAATTTCTTGAAAGCATTACGTTAAATGGTTAAAAACCAAAAACCAAATAAATTAACGAATAAAATGGTTAACTGTTAAGGCAGTTAACCGTTTATAATGGACCAGTTAAAGATCGGGATATTTAAAAACCTATAATTACGATTAGGTTAAAAAAATAGGACCATGGACCTGTTAACCAATCCGTGAACACTCCTAACCATGGAGTCATAATAGTCCTCGGGGAGATCCTGGTTGAAGTCAAAATCGTCTGAATAAAGTGTAATAAATAAAATATGTAAAAAAGTAAAACTATACTAAAGTTTATTTTAAATTCGCTATATTCCCTGGTTCGCATGTTTTAGTATCTTTCAATAATGCTTGGTCTTTGTGATTTGATCATTAAAGATAAAATGTTTCCTTCCTACAATGAATTTTGTAAAAAAAAAAAAAAAAAAGTCAAGGTCTGTCCTGAATCAAGCCTTAAATTGAAACATAAGATATGAAAATATATATTAAAAATTAACAAAAATAAGATATGAAAATAACGAAAAAGAGACCAAACAAACAAATTCATTTCGGGGAAAAAAAAAAGTTTAAAAAAAGCCCATCCATTGTTAAAAAAAAAGGAAAGAAATTAAAAGTTACTAATCTTAATCGTGAACCAACTGGACAGCTTCTAGCTTCCTGCAAAAGGTAAAACAAACCCATTCAGTTAATTATACATTTATTGTTGAGCGGGAAAGAGACATAGGAGTTGGAAAAGTTAGCGCCACTTAACGACGATACACTTGGCTTAAGTCGTCTAGTTTCGTCCTAATTTTAGGAAATGATCTAGATTATTGGATCCCATATAATTAAATCGTGTCAGTCGAATTTTTTTATAAGTTAAAAACATTATATTTTTAGCTAGTAACTTTATCGTGCCATGGTAATTTTTGTCTTAATTTGATAGGTGATAGAATTATTTATTGTGGTAGAATTATAGTGTCTTGGTAGTTTAATTGAAAAAAAAATCATATTTTTAAGTTGGGTAACTTTATCATATCATGGTAGTTTTGTCTCAATTGGTAGATGATATTGTGGTAGAATTGTCATATCTTAGTAGGTTAATTTTACTTTGAATTTTCAAGATGGTAAGTTTGTCGAATTATAATAGTTTCATCTTATTTGACAGGTGGTAGAATTATTGTCTTGTAGTAGAATTATCATATCTTTATAGGTAATTAAAAAAAAATAATATTCTCAAGTTGGTAACTTTGTCGTATCATTGTAGTTTCTTCTTAATTTAGGTGGTAGAATTGTCTTATCCTAGTAGAACTATTGCATCCTGGTAGGTTACTTTACTTCGTATTTCCAAGATGATAAGTTTATCAAATTATGATAGTTTCGTCTTAATTTGATATGTGGTAGAATTATTGTATTTTGGTAGGTTAATTTTACATCTCTTTTTAAGATGATAAGTTTGTCGGATTATGATAGTTTCATCTTAATTTGGTAAGCGGTAGAATTGTTGCATTGTGATAGTATTGTCGTATCCTAGTAGGTTAATTTAAAAAAAAATCATATTTTCAAGATAGTAAGTTGTTGGACTATGGTTAAGGTTGTGCAAAAAAACCAATCGAATCGTGAATCGAACCGAACCAGACCAAATCGGTCCGAAAATTTCGATTCTTTTTTGAAACGGTTCGATTCGCGATTCGGTTCATTGAAGAGCAAACGGTTCGCGGTTCGGTTCGGGACCATAAATCCAACCGTATGATTCGAACCGAACCGAACCGTTTTATATATTAAAAAATTAAACATATTATTTTTTTTTCTCTTAATTGTTTTATTAATGGTACATATCTATGTCACAAATTTTAAAAATAATTAATTTTTTTAAATAAATTAATTATTTAAAAAAATTTTTACTTAGATATGTGTTATTCATTAGAATAAAATTAGATTTTTCATAATATGTTTCAGTTGTGATATTATCTATAAGTAAGATAGATTTTAAAATTTAAACTCTAGTATTCTAACTTAAAAAAATTAATTGTTGTAAAATTTTTTTACTTAGATATGTGTTATTTATTAGAATAAAATTAGATTTTTTATAATATGTTTTAATTGTTATGTTATCTATAAGTAAGGTAGATTTTAGAATTTAACCTCTAGTATTCTAACTTATGCATATTTCTTTTCCATTTGTCTTACTAATTAATCTAGTTCTATTATTTAGTTATTTATTGATTTATATATTTGGTAATATGTTAGTTAGAAGCATACAACGAATTACATTTTATGTCTTATATTTAGATAAAGTCTAGTATATCATTATAGTTCAAGATAATTCAAAAAAAATGAGACTAGTCATAGTTATAATTTTATAATGGATGAAATCTTTTCCTTCGCATAAGTTTTATATGTTTATTTGATAAATGATTAATTTTAAATATTATTGTTTATATTTGCATTAGTGATAAGAAATATGTAATTGAACTTTTTCGATAGAATATATTTTTATTTTATAAAAAAATAGTTCGAACCTCAAATCGAACCGTACCAGACCCCTTTTTTTCGGTTCGAAAAAATTACGAACTGAACCGTATAGTTAGGTTCGAATTTAAAAGAAAAACCAAACCGTAAATTATCGTGCTGTTCGGTTCGAGATGCAAACCGAACCGAACTATACCGTGCACACCCCCAACTATGGTAGTTTGGTCTTATAGTATATGATATAATTATTTTATCCTGGAAGAATTATCTTATTATGGTATGTTTTCGAAATGAGGAAACTTTGTTTCAAATCCATATGTGTCATTTTTGTTCTATGTTAGTAGTTATTTGTTTGATAGGGTTTTTCTACGGTCCCGTCACTATTATCGACGGGACCGATCCCGTCAAACAATTACCGGCTACAGCCGGTTGTAAACGTGCGGTGACTAAGTCTAACGCAGAGGAGGGGAGGAAGCAATTGTCATACAGGAATGAGAAAAGTTGTCAATGTGTAAAACATAAAAAGGGCAAAAAAACAACATCGTTTCAATTCTACGTTCGTAGAAAACATGAAAGGAAAAAAAATTAATTAATCAATAAAGATTCCTTTTGTACTGTAAATTCAATTAAAAAGTTAACCATTATTATATAAAATATTTGAAGGAAAAAATACCATATATTTTGTGTTTATGAAGGCTTTGAGAAAGATAAACTGTTCATATATCTAATTAAAATATTCGATTTTAAATTAAATTATATAATTATTTAAAACTTGTGAAAAAATAAAATCAATTAAAATATGTCTCTCAACTGCATTATTATCATCATATACCAACAAAATAAAGGCGAATGTGACACAATGTTGTAGGAATTTTTTTTCTAACTAATCAAGTGTACTAATATCATTAAATATCAATAATATTAAATAATGAATCTAGAGAGAAAATTTTAATTGCCAAATATAATATGTTTTATGTTAAAATAATAATAGCTAATAATATATTCAAGTATAAACTATGTAACGTTTGAAGACACGTGGAAAAATAAAATGATTAACATTTCTAAATAAAATGTACAATTGTAAATAATTATATATAATTTTTTAAGACTTGTGGGAAAAAAAAGTAATTAGCTTATATGTCATTGAAGTGTATAATCATCATCAAAGGTTAATAAAACAAAGTTGTAGAAAAACCATGATATATTATATTTATGAAGAGTTTTGGAAATGATAAATCATTAGCATGTCTAAGCAAAATATTCAGTTTAAAATTTAATTATATAAGTATTTAAATTGTGTACAAAAATCAAATTAATTGTCATTAAATATCAATAAAACAAAAAAACAAGCCAAAAAAGTATAATGCTTTTATTTTAAGTTATTAAGTGTACAATTAGAATCAAAGGTTAAAACAGTGATGAATTAGACACTTTAACGACCTACATTGAATAATATTTTTTCTAACATACATTTAATTACATGTTTAACAGTTTACCCCAAAAAAATATTAAACAATATAAATTATCAACATTGAGTTAAATTGCATGATTTGTAACACTCGTAAAAGAATAAATCAATTAGCATATTCAACTAGAGTGTAGAATTATTATCACATGTGAACAAGGCAAATATGAATAGGCACTTTAGCTTAATTGACTAGTCATTAAAGTGCATAATTTTGTCAAGACATATAAATGTTTAGAAAACTTTCATTTACTTACATATTTAAGTAAACGAATTACGTATGTGAGTGTCTAAACAACCAATTAATTTAGGTTATGGTGAAAATTGTGAGTTATTGTAAAACGAGCCTTGCAGCAAGGAGGAGTATTACCCTGCTTTGTGAAATAATCCTTACAATAAGGAATTTTGCACAATTATGGTTATAAGCTTGTAACAATCAATTTAACCATGTCATGGTGAAATGAGCCTTACAACAAATAATCAAGTCCGTTTATGTTGTTAGCAGTGCTTATGTGGTCAAATGAGTCTTAGAACGAGTCACTGAGATATGTAATGATGAATATGATACATGTATAGTGAATGAGAAATATGGTAAGGATTCAATCCTATTATAGTGAAAATAGTAACTATGTGGTAGAATGAGCTTTTAAGGAGGACTTGAGCCATGTAAAGGTAAAATGAGCATTGCAAGGAAATCCACCTTAGTGCTGTAAAATGGCCATTGGTACGAAGAAATCCCTCAAAGTATGGTAATATGGCCCATAGAAAGAGAATTTTCCTCCAACTGTGGTAAATGGCTCTTAAAATGATGAATTTCCTCCAAATGTGGTAAATAGCCCTTGGAGCGATGAATTCCCTCTTAGTGTGGTAAAATGACCTCTATAATGAGGAATTTCCCTTTTATATGGTAAAATGGGTCCTGGAATGAGAAATTTCCTTCTAATGTGGTAAATTAACCCTTGGAATGAGGAATTCCCCCTTAGTGTGGTAAAATGGCTCCTATAATGAGGAATTTCCCTTTAGTGTGGTAGAATGACCCTCTAAACGAGGAATTCCCCCTAGTTTGGTAAAATGGACTCGAGAACGAGAAATTCTATCCTGGTGTAGTAAAATGACCCTTGGAATGAGGAATTCTCCACTAGTATGGTAAAATAGCCATTGGAAAGATGAACTCCCCTTAGTGACGTTAAAACGGCCTCTAGTATGACGAATTCCTCCCTAGTATGTTAAAATGACACATAGAGTGAGGAATTTCCCTCTAGTATAGTAAAATAGCTCATAAAATGAGAAATTTCCTCTTAATGTGGTAAAATGACCTTTAGAACAAGGAATTCCCACCTAGTATACTGGCACTTGAAACGCTAAAATAAGGAATTACCCCCTAATTTGTTAAAAAGGCCCATAAAATGAGAAATTTCCCTCTAGTGTAGTAAAATAGTTCCCAGAACAAGGAATTTCCCCATAGAATTATAAAATAGCCCTAGAACTAGGAATTTCCCCCTAGTATAGTAAAATGGCCTTCATAATGAGGAATTCCCCTCAGTGTGGTAAAATGACCCATGGAATGAGGAATTTCCCCTTAGTGTGGTAACATGGCCTCCAGAACGAGGAATTCTTCCATAGTATAGTAAAATGGTCCATAGAATGAGGAATTTCCCCTTAATATGGTAAAATGACTCCTAAAACGAGGAATTTCCCCCTAGGGTGGTAACATGGCCTCCGAAACGAGGAATTCTTCCCTAGAATAGTAAAATGGCCCATAAAATGAGGAATTTCCCCCTAGTATGGTAAAATGACTCCTAAAATGAGGATTTTCCTCCTAGTATGACAAAATGGCCTTTGGAGCGACGAATTCCTACCTAGTGTGGTAAAATGGCCATTGGAACACTAAAATGAGGAATTACCCCCTAATGTGGTAAAATGGCCCATAAAAATAAGGAATTTCCCCATAGTGTGGTAAAATGAATCCTAAAATGAACAATTTCCCCTATTATAGTAAAATAGCCCATGGAACTAGAAATTTACCCTAGTGTAATAAAATGATCTCTAGAACAAGGAATTCCTTTCTAGCGCGGTAAAACGACCCATAGAATGAGGAATTTGTCCCTACTATGGCAAAATGGCATCCAGAACGAGGAATTCCCCCTTACTATAGTAAAATGACCCATAGAATGAGGAATTTCCTCTAGTGTGGTAAAATAGTCCATGTAAAAGAAAAACATTTTAATCTATCACTATAACATATAACAAATATCCTATACAACATATAAAAAATTTAGAAATTTTCATATAATGCTTAAATTAAGCTTATACATATTTGATATACTAGTATAACAATTGAAACATACATACATAATATATAACATATAAGATATATATACATATGATTTGTTTTTTTTATCTTATATAATGAAATATATGATATACACAGCATATAAATATATATTACTTACAAATTATATGTATCAAAATTTTTCATATTAGTATAAAATGTAAATTATATGCATCTTACATAACATATTGGAACATATAAAAATTAATTTTTTATATAATGATTTAAATTAATCAAATACATATTTGATACATTACTATAACATTCTAAATATACACATACATATATTAACATATAACATATATATATATATATACATATGATTTGTTTTTTATCTTATCTAATCAAATGTATGATATACAAACACAACTTTATCTACATCAAATAAAATATATATTACTTACAAATTATATGTAAAAAATTTTACATATTAGTATAACATATAAATTATATGCATCTTACATAACATATGGGAACATATATAAATTAACTTTTATGTAATACTTGGATGTATAAAAACATGAATACATATTATGCATCTTATATATCCTATGTGGCAATAAAGCACAATGTGTTGTATAATATAAATCTTGTCTAGCTTATCTGTTTCTCCAAGACTAAATGACATAAATCATACATATCCTACAGTATGGGAAAGTTCATCGTTGTAAGAGCCATTTTACCACACTTAGGGCAAAATTCCTCGTTTTAGGGGTGATTTTACCATAGTAGGGACAATTTTTTTTTTTTTTGTAAAGTTATTTTACCACTATAGGGGGAAAATCCTCATTCTGAGGGCCATTTTACCACATTAAGGGGGAATTCCTCGTTATGCTGGCCTTCTTACCACACTAGAGGGAAATTCCTCATTATAAGGGTCGTTTTACCATACTAGGTGGAAATTCCTCATTTTAAGAGACATTCTACCACACTAGGGGAAAATTCCTCGTTCTGTGGGATATTTTACCACACTAGAGGGAAATTCCTCATTATAAGGGTTGTTTTACCATACTAGGGGGAAATTCCTCATTTTAAGAGACATTCTACCACACTAGGGGAAAATTCCTCGTTCTGTGGGATATTTTACCACACTAGAGGGAAATTCCTCATTATAAGGGTCGTTTTACCATACTAAGGGGAAATTCCTCATTTTAAGAGACATTCTACCACACTAGGGGAAAATTCCTCGTTCTGTGGGATATTTTACCATACTAGAGGGAAATTCCTCAATCCGAGGGCCATTTTACCACATTGGAAAGAAATTCCTCATTTTATGGGCTATTTTACCACACTAGGGGAATTCCTCATTCTAGCGGCTATGTTACCGCACTGAGGAGGAATTCATCGCTCAAAGGGTTATTCTACCACACTAAAGGGATTTATCACGCTAAGGGTCATTTTACCATGCTAGGGGAATTCATATATAAACATATGAATTGTTATTTTCTGCTCATAAATAAAATATGCATTACAAACAAACAAATATACCATATAACATATACAAATATGTATTTAAAAAAAATATATTATATATATACACAATACAAATTTCATTCATGAAAGATATATATATATATATATCGTATATGTGTTTTATAAAATTTTATATGTATACAGAGTTTTTACATTACTATCACGTATAAAAAATACATATATTATACAACATTAAAGAAAATTAAAAAAATTCATTTATCACCTTAACATACATATTACAAATTTATGAATAAGAACCCATATAAAAAATCTATATATTAATATTACATTCTAAACATATATCCTATGTGGCAATGAAGTACAACATGCTGTATAATATAAATCTTTATATATTCAAATTACATTCAAGATTATCTTTAAGATTTGTTAATCTTGTCTAGCTTATCTGTTTCTCCAAAACTAAATCACATAAAATCATAACTCCCTAATCCAAGATTTCGAGTAGGATTTGTTAATATGCGCTTATCTATTTCTTGAAGGCCATTCAAAACTAAAGAAAACTCTAATTTTCTTTAAGTACAGCAATCCCCTGGTAAGTTTGATATGCATGCCCATATTTGCATCATTCAAGACAAAAACACCAACCAATCTCATCTTTATTAATCAACATACTTTTAAAGTAAAGAGTGTGGAGAATTTAAAAGTTCTTTTTAATTGCAAGAATGTTGGATCGTTATAAGGTCAATGAAATTTTGTTGCTTTATCTTACTCAATCCTAACACCTAAATAATGATCTTATAGTAACATATAATATTTGAATTTTATATAATACCCAGATGTGTAAAACATGAATACATACTATATATCTTATATAACACAATAGAGCATGTATAAATTTTCCATGTTGTTACAACATACAAATTAAGTAAATATCATAACATAATACGAGTAATTAAATATTACTTAACATTAAAATTTCATTTCTCATATAACATGTAAGATATATATATATATATATATTTATATGGTATGTTTTTTGGTTTTTAAAACAAAATATCAAACAAACACAAGTTCATATAATACCTTAACATATAAACATATGATTTGTTATTTTATGCTCATAAATAAAATATGCAATACACACAAACAAATATACCACATATAACATATATAAATATGTATTTAACAAATTATATATATACACAATACAAATTTCATTCATGAAAGATATATATATCATTTATATGTTTTATAAAAATCATATGTATATAGAGTTTTTACATTACTATCACGTATAAAAAATACATATATTGTACAACATGAATTAAAATTAAGAAATTTCATCTATCACCTTAAATTACATATTACAAATTTATGAATAAGACCCCATATAAAAATCTATATATTAATATTACATTCTAAATATATATCCTATGTGGCAATAAAGTACGATGTGTTGTATAATATAAATCTTGTCTAGCTTATCTGTTTCTCCAAGACTAAATCACATAAAATCATAATTCCCTAATCCAACATTTCCAGTAAGATTTGTTAATATCGACTTATCTATTTGTTCAAGGCCATTCTAAACCAAAGAAAAGCTCTAATTTTCTTCAAGTGCAGCAATCCCCTGGTAAGTTTCATATGCATGCTTATATTTGCATCATTGAAGATAAAAACACTAACCAATCTCATCTTTATTAATCAACAGACTTTTAAGTAAAGAGTGTGGATAATTTATCAGTCCTTTTTAATTGCAAGACTGTTGGATCGTTATAAGGTTAGTAAAATTTTGTTGCTTTATCTCACTCAATCCTAACACTTGAATAATTATCTTATTAAACACATTTGTGTGTGTTGATGTACATAGATTGCTATGCAATAACATGCACCTTAATTGTATTTTTAAAATTTTATATTTAGATGGATGGGGAACGTCACGACAACAACATGGTCAACTTGAGTGATTTAAACAACTTCGAGGGATTGCATTCTATTCGGTCTTTGATTAACAAGAAATTTTTATCAGATAGTGACGCTGAGACATTCTATAAGGAGTATGCTACAATGTTTGGTTTTAGTATTCGTAGGAACGACATTAGACGTGACAAAAATAAGAAAATTGTCATGCGATCTTGGGTGTGCCATAAGGAAGGTTATCGAAGAGAAAAACACGTTAAAAGAGATGATCGCATTAGAGAACCTAGGTCAATCACAAGAACAGGTTGTTTAGCATGTTTTAGAATAAATCTTGCTAAAAAAGACAATTGCTGGCAAGTCACAAAAGTAGTTGCTGAACACAATCACCAACTTGTTGAGAAGCATGCGTGTTTTCTACATACAAACAGAGAAGTGACAGACGCTGATGATGTTCAAATTAAATCAATGCTATCATGTGCATTTAGACCTTGCCAGATAATGGAACATCTAGTTCAACAAGCAGGCGGTTTTGAGAAAGTGGGATTCACTAAGAAAGATTTATACACCTATATAGACAAACAAAAGCAAATTGACATTGCAAACGGCGATGCAAATGCTGCGATAGGCTATCTTTCTGCTATTAAAGATTCAGACCCCGGCTTCATTTATGATTACGATTTGAAAGAAGGAAGGCTCAGTCGATTGTTCTGGTGTGATTCAAGAAGCCAAATTGATTTTGCTTGTTTTGGAGATGTAATTGCCTTTGACTCTACTTACAAATCAAATGCATACTTGATGCCACTAGTGGTAATAGTAGGCGTGAACAACCATCATAAGACGTGTGTATTTGGATGTGCTGTTATTGATGATGAAACGGTTGAAAGCTACACTTGGCTGTTACAAGTCTTCATGCGTGCCATGCAAAATAAAGAGCCTACATCTATTGTAACAGATGGAGACAAGTCAATGCATATCGCAATTAACACAGTTTTTCCAAATGCCCGACATCGTCTATGTTCATGGCATCTTGAAAGAAATGCAACAGCACATGTCCATGATAAGGACTTCTTGAAAGAATTCAAAAGATGTATGTTTGACATTGAGGCAATTCATGATTTTGAGGATACATGGGGTGAAATAGTTGATCGCTTCAACCTTATCAATAACCAGTGGGCAAACGAGATTTATAAAAAGAGACACATGTGGGCGAATGCATATCTTCGTGGTTTCTTTTGGGCCGAGCTTCGTAGCACACAACGATGCGAAGGAATGAATGCCTACATAAAAGGTTCTGCAGCTGTAGATCGACGATACAAACTATATGAGTTACTCCAACACTTCGAACGTGCAATGTCAAGCCTCAGACATACAGAGTTGATGGCTGACTATGATAGTTTGCACACTAGTCCAGTTCTTCAAAGCATGCTACGAAGCTTTGAGCAGCACGCCGCACGCATTTACACAAAGGAGTCATTCAAACGAGTAAGAACTCAAATTGTGGAAGAGGCTGCATTGATCGTAACAAATGCTCAATCCCAATCCGACATTACAAATTACACCGTATGTCCATATGACTCACCTGCAAAGTTGATGACCGTTTCCTTCAATCAATTAGATAAATCAATTACATGTTCTTGCTTGTACTTTGAGACCGTAGGGTTCCCCTGTTCTCATGCATTTCATGTGGCAAAGGTGGAATTCATGTCAACAATCCCCCAAAATCTGATATCTCCTAGATGGACTAAGCAAGCAAAGATCTTATACGACCAGGGTGAAATGTTGAGTAATGCTAGAGTGCAACAAATACATGAGAAAGTTCGGTATGGTGCACTTGTTTCAGCGAGTCGCATCATGTGCGAATGGGGTTGTAAATCAAAGCAAGCGTACGATGAACTCATGGAGGACATTGCAAACTTAACAGTAAAGATTAGGAAAAATATGCTGCAAGAAGATGTACCTCCTATTTGCACCGACAAGCATGGAAGTCATGTGGCTGACCCATTAGTTGTGCGACATAAAGGTAAAAGTAGCCACGACAATAAGAAATCAAGAAGACCTCAGCGTTGTAGTAGATGTAATAAAGAAGGTCATAATCGGGTTAGATGTCCAAAAAGTCTTCCGACCATTGATGAAAATAAAGCCGCCAATAGCATGCCAAGTGAAGACTTCATGATGAACCAAACTGGTGCAGAAGGTGATCCTCCAAAATTTGGTGAAGATTTGCAAAACAATGAACAATCTAGTTCAGTTTATGCCCAAAATATATCCTTATATGAATGTCAGGTTATCATCATAATTCTTAATGTTTAGGCAATATTTATAAATTCATTATTTAAACTGTATAATTCGTCATATTGACATTGCTATTTAATGGTACGTGCAGGATGACACCGTGTCGTATTCCTAAAAGACGTGCAACTTGCAGTAGAGGTACCTTCCATATGGTGCGAATTATTTATAATGCATTGGTGAACATCTTACAATTTATTTTTTTTTCTTTTTTCATCTTACTAGATAGCAATTATAATCATTCTTATGAATGTGTTTGGTTGGTTTGCTCAGTAATAGTTTTAGAGAACAATTAATGTGCCACATTACCAAAATGGAGTTGGTGTATAGACATATGGCCATTTTCTTGTTACACCATCTCCTTTTAACTCCATTAAATAGTGTCATCTAATATTTGAATTATATCCAAATGTTTATTCTCTGTTATGTAATTTTCTCTATAGAAAATGTGTGTTTGGGGGCGGGTATCTATGTACGAGAAACAACAATTGATGCATTTTCTACATATAAAGTGAAATTATAATTGGTTCAGCCTAATATTATACAACGAAAGCTGTTGCCTATAGATTCGTGAGGAGCATTCAAAATTTCACTAAGAAACAACCATCTGTATCAACATGAAATTGAGAAGAGAGCATGTGTTTTGGCTTACAATATAACAATAAAGCACAGGTGATCTTTGCATCCTTGTAGAAGTTAGATATCTCACTTTAGAGAACTTTTTACATGTTTCCTTTGCAACCAAAAAAGCAGTATTGCAGCACGGCATTGAAACCTCTAAAGCTAAGTTGATAATCTTAACAATGCTGCCAAAACATTGATACATGAGCAAAAAACAGGTCAGGATCTAGCTTGAAGCTTAAACAAATGAATTAGAAGGATTGGGATGGGTAAAACTTTCCCTACATCCCCAAAAACAGATAAGAAAATAAATAAAGAGTGAAAACTTTAGTGAAAAAAACTCCAACAAAATCCCTTTGCCTAACTTTAATCTACTTTGTCACACTTCATGTACATCGGTATAACACATCGTACGCATCGACTATATGACGTTTTTCTTCCATCTTTCTCCTTTGTTGATCATGCATGGCCTAAATCTCCGAGTTTCTCACATGTGAAGTATCCTTTGCTTGGAAGACATGAATTGCATTATTTACATTGATCCAACTGTATATAGCAAAGTTGACATATCAAATAAGTTATGGGTTGCTTCCTCCCACCTGCAAAGTTGACATATCATATAAGCTAAATAAAATTAATGTGGCAAGCATATAGCAAGAAAAGAAATGCATTTGAGTTTTTCTATATAGGATATACAGCTTCTTCGTTGTGGTTATTCTTAATTGAGTTGTTCTGTAAAGAATGTGGAAAATGCATACAAATCCTCTTAAGAAAAATAATGCATGAATTCCATGTATTAAGTACTCTGCAGAAGATCAGACCAAGTTATTGCCCTTACTTGTGTATATCATCTTTCATCATAAAGAATGGTATAGGAACTGTTGAGAGTCCTGATGATATTGGTGGCAACAAAACCGTCATTGCTAAAAGATATCAACTGAAACCAAGTCCTCACTATAAGCAGATATCCTAAAAACACTCTCTTTCATGCTTAAATTCCTGGCCCTTTGTCTGGAGTTGTCATGTACACAAAGTTCATTTTTTTTGGAAGAAAATGTACACAATTTCTAATTACTATACTATGGCAGAGTGCAGGGTTTTCTGCTGCATCCGATGCTACACGGGTATCAATTTCTGATATTATATTGTTTACGTAATGATATGGATCATCTGCCAGACTTATTGCACTTTCTCTTTAGTATCACACGATTTCCAGTGTCTTGTGGATCAAGTTCAAATAATTTCTCAGCTCCAATTTGAAAAAAAAATATGCATTCATTGAACAATTGGACGGATTTCAACCTAAGAATATTCAAATCTGCATTTTTACTCATTTTAACACATTCTCAAGTTCAAACATACTAATTGTGTGTGATTTTGAGTCATTTTAGTTGAGATAAATGTGTAAATTTAAAAATTTATCAATGCTGATCACAAGGTTCTACCTTAATGGGATTACTCAAGAAATAATTAAATTACTAAACATTATGCTACTTTTTTTTGTACATCGATGTACTTCAACCAGCAAACCTTTGATGATTAAAATTATAATCTAGGAATGTATCCCTGCCCTACTTTCATAAAACCTAAACATCTTTAAATCTGCAGCTTACTACTTCAGAATGTTACATTCCAGCAGGAGAGAACAAATCATTTCCCGTAGTATCTTATGCACTATCAAGTCTACGTACTCCCCATCCAAAAGACAACTACAAAATTTGACCTATAACTTTTGCAAGTGAACAAAATCTAGTACAGTAAAATCCTGAGAAATAGGATACAGTAATAAACTAATCATTCAGCTAGTGAATGCAACAATAACCCTTGTGGTAAACAGCAGAAACCAAGCATCAAGCATGATTTACTAAGAAATGACCAAAAAAAAAAATCAATATCAGAAATATACCATTTGTCAAACAGATTGGAAATGGATTATGTACCTTCTTTTCAAGTTTTCATGCACAGCTCTCAAGCACTCACGGCAACCAAAAATGTTGCCCACCAAGAGACATAATCCCTTTGAGGACACATCGCCATTCCTAGTGCTGTTTCCTCCAACATTTTTTTGAAATTCTTCCCAAACTCTTTCCCTTCTTCTCTTCATAGTGGATTGCCGCCATATTTTTAACAATGTCTCTATTCTTGTTCCCCTCAAATGTAACAAGATCATATAAGTTTCTGTACCGATCCATATCTTCAGCAACCTAGTTTAGCAAACACATTATTGTATGTTTAGATGAAAAGGCTTCTACATGGTTTCTTAATTTATAAATTAAATACACATTACCATTCCTGCAATCTTGTCATCTTCGCCTTTCGCGTGCATGAACTTTATCACATATATCCCACAATTGTCACTATGCAATAAACGTTAGTAAGGAACGTCGAACAACGTACTACTTTGAAAAATAAATAAATAAATGTCTCCCATAAGTTAAAAATCACATATATCTACCGCATAGTTATCTTAATGTTGAAAAGCATATTGAAAATGATAAATAACCTATCGTTTCGTGCTAATTGATCAGGCACATTATGCCCTGGAGATATGCTCCAAGATGCCATTGGAGTGCGAAATGGCTTCACATCGGGCTCTTTGAAACTTTCATCTTTGAACATTTGATCACTGAATTCCAACTGCAAAAACAAACATGAATATTTGAATCTTTTTTGTAATAAAATACATTACAAACTCTGACATGAAAATGCCTTACCACTTGCTTAATGGAATTGTAGACTATTGCCGAGCCCTTTCTATTTATTGTATCATAAAATAAAACTCTTTCACGCTTTACATGTATTACCAGCAAGAACCAATGCATATTTGATGGATTCATTGGTATAAGTATCTGTAGAGACATGGCGCATTTAGATTTTGATTTACTTAATAATTGGAAAAGACAAATAGAGCTTAATATTACCTTTTCACAGGTTCTTAATGAACCCATATATTTATCTTCACCTCTATACAGTTTTAAATAGTTTGACACCTCAGCACCTTTTTGAAGAATTACAGCCTAGAAAATTGGAATGAGCATTTACTTAACATTGTATGGTTATAACATAATGAATATATATATATATATATCCATATGCATAAAATGTGGTAAAATAGTTTCTTACTGAGAAGAATGTTGGTAGGAACCATGTCCTCCATGCAGGGTTTTCCACTTGTTCCATCCTACTTAACATTTCAGCATTCAGATTGATAACCTGCATCCATAATTTTAACATATAATTGGAAAAAGAAAACTCAGAATTTTTATATTTAAATTAAGAGTAAGATTTTAAAATAATCTAAGATATTAGGGATCACCTCACTGGACACCCATTCATGGGGCTTCATACACCAAAGGTCCATTCTATAGGCAGAACACAACTGAAATTGGACTATAACAGGACTGTTTCATAATTTCAAATTATTAGCTAGAGAAATTGTAATATGAGATTAACATAACACAAATTGAAATAACTTACTTATCTTTCTCTTCGAAATCAAAGATGTAATCTAGCACTTGTAGTTGATGGATGTCGAGTTTGGTAAGGACATCTACCTTACGACCATTCATGGTTGCTTTGATAAACTGTATAAAATGTAAAACAATTATTTTGACTATAAATAAGTACAAATACATAGTGTTAAAAAAAAATCAACTTCTAGATGTAATTACCGGAGGGATGATATCTCCTGTTCCTGTTCTAAAGTCCTTTTGTTTTTTTTCCTTCAACTGTATATTTTTCTTCTGCTTGTTAATAGGATGTGGCGTCATCATAGAAAGCGAAGATTTTCTAGAAGCTCTGTTCTTTATGTCAATCTTTTCTCCATCATCTTTTCCAAATGATTGAACATTTGGAGACTTTCTACCACTATTGGTCTTCATTGCCACCTTATTTTCAACATGTGCTGTGGATGATATCTCCATGACATTATTTTGTTGGCCGTCCACTATATTTCCATTGAGACCCTTCAAACATTTAATAAGTTAATAAGATTATAATAACTAAGAAAAAAATTACCAAAAAACTATAAATTACCTCAACTCTATTAGGATGATTGCTCCCTGTGCATGATGAATAGCTTCCTAGCTACAACATAAAAAAGTATTCCATTTATAAAAATAGACAAACTCATTTTAAAACTATAAGTGATAATAAACATTACCTTTACATCTTTTGTTTCGGGGTCAACGACATCTGCATCAATGTTTCCTACATTTATCCCCTTAGAAGCAACATTAATCGTCCCACATTTGTGAGGTGTAGATTCCACTGGATCTATTAAGTGTTGCATGTCAACGTGGGGTAGATTGAAATCGTCATATTCCACACTATCGGGCTCATCTATGAGCTGATAGCGCTTAAAATCCAAGTTTATATTACTTGATGCCTTGTCTGCTCCCAATGCGGTGTGCATGGTATCCAAAAACGCTGCTAATTTTTTCTCAATGGAAGGCGTACGGTATGAATCTGATGCCTTCTCACCATGCTCAACCCTATCTTGTCTTGCCTGATTGTCCCCTGTCCCCTTTGTTATAAGATCTATTTTATCCTCACATCCTTTGCCTATTGTATCAACTCCAACAAACTGTTTTGTTTTCTTCGGCTGGATATTCCTATCTTGCACCATCTCCACCTTATCCTCATCTACACCTCCCCTACTAGGTTTGACTAACAATGTAATTGCATCTATTAAGGACTCCATCTCCTTTTGTATAGTGGAAAAAGTCGCTCGCAAACTATCTATATCCTCACGTAATCGTCGTTGCTCTTTCTCCACTACTAAGAGACGTGATGCAGACCCCTACAAAAAAACATTTCACAATAAACTTATAATGAATATATAAAATAAAAAAACTATGATATCAAATATTCTGGATAATATACTTTGAGACATGTTGCACATCTTGAAGCATGAGCAGGCTCATTGTTGATTGAAATTGAGGACTTCCTTAAAACAACCTATAATAAAAGAGCAAAATTAAATAATGCACTATAAAAATTCAAATACAGCAATGAATTTAAAACATATATCAGTGACCTTCTCAATGGGCATCTTGTTGAAGCGACTGATGACTTTCTTTATTTGATTGTCCTTCCAAGTCTTCACACGGGGAGTGAGACGACTTGATAGTTCAACGTCGATATAGCCCAATGCTAAATTATCAATAAAAAATAGCTGCATAACACATTGTAAGAAAATTTAAATAAATTTGAAAGAATGTGTACATTCAATTAACAAAAAATACATAGTTGAAATATGAATATTTACCAATAACATGAGGGCACAACCAGATACTTTTTTCCACCAGTCTTGTAATTTCTCACCCCGCACATAGCCTTTCCAGTAGAAATTTCCCCCAATTAACATTGTTAAAGTTTTCGATATTAGCTACTACAGACCAATGATCCCTAGGTACATTGTATCCAGAATGGGGTGCTATGAATCGCCCAAGAAACCACAAAATTAACATGTACCTGAAAGTCTTATCTAAAGGGATAGCATCATCTTTAATTTTCTCCTCAATATCATTAATAGATAAATCACCTATTGTGGACTTAATTGATGTGATCTTATCATCCAAAGCATCTGCACAAGGAACAAGTCCATCAGACCTTACACCCAATATATTTTCCACATCTTTTTCAGACAAAACAATACTATTGTGGTTTATATGTAATTCACAAGTTTCGGCGTCAAATCTTTCAATGATCCATGCTATAATTTCTCTATTCATTTTCCCACATTGCATATGTAACATGCCACCAAACCCCAACTCAATTACTATTTCTTTCTTTTGTGCGTTCAACTTTTCTAACACTTCTGTAACTCGATTAGGGTTGCATCGAGTTTGCAACTGCAATAAATTCAAAATGATAAAAAAATTGATTAGATAGCAAATAAAGATACTAGTACCCATTATAGTACACAAAAAAATAACCAATATCTTCATTAAAAATTACTGAACAAGCATGTATTTATAAATATTACTTTACAAAGGTAGCATGCAATTACCTTATCCTCTTCAATATTAAGTGAGTCCTTTTTCCTAACATATCCACATGCGCTCGCCTCAGCCTTTGCTATTTCATTGAATTTTTCTTTCTCCTCATTAGAAAGAGATTTCCACTTCTTAGTTATTTCTGTATGTACCTAAAAAATAATGTTTCAATGAATCAATATAACATTATAGGCCAACAAAATACATACAACATCACACATTTTCTAATTATGTGCACATTAAATAAATATGCATACCGCATTAGCACTTCCCACTCTTTCCTTCTTTTTGTCCATTTTACTCTTCTTCACTCGTTCTTCTTTACTGAAAAATGTACAATTCCATTATCCATCAATAATTTGTATTGCACGCTACATATTCACAAAATTATGTACTACAAAACTTACTAGAATAGCATATAACCAGTCGGTGGTCGCTTCCTTCTATTCATAGCTAAACAAGGTCACAAACTGCTTGGGTGTGAAGATCCAAGTGCAGAAACCAGCAATACTTGTAATGTAGCATGGTCAGAAATTTATTATACCAGGCACATGACTAGAACTACAACGATTCAAGCGCAGTCCAATAGCCTTCAGAAAAGGACAGCAATATAGTTTTTCCTCTAAATTTATTCACAATGCAATGAATGTTCTCCAGGCCAAAGCAATGAATGTCTATTCACCGTCCTCCTCTACATTATGTTTCATTAGAAGAATATATCTTTTGCATAGAATTTAATTTAAGACAGCATGGTTCCCGAACTCAACTTGAAATGTCAACAACTTAAAAACACCGAGTAGTTTTCATCATCCCACTTCCATTTACATCACTACCTTCTCTCCAAAGCAATATATTCCATTATTGCCAAATAGAAAAGTTGTTTCATTTAAAATATCCACCCAAAAGACATCATGTAGAAAGACTCTTCCAATGAATTCAAACTATGTATGGCGAATTCAAACCAAAAATCCAACCTTAACTGTTGCAATCCATCCTTTCTTCTTTTTTTTAATTATTTTATTTGGGTAAAAATACAACTAACCTTTTTGATTAAGTATAACCCAGACTTCTAGGATTGGTCACGAGACCACACCTTTAATAAAATTAATTTAAAAAAATGAAGATAAAATAATTTAAAGAAAAAATTATGGTTAGAAAAGTTTTAGGTCAGTCATTTGATATCACAAATGATAAATAAAGCAGATTCTCATAAACCCTAATACATGCAACAACTGACGGTTACAAAATTAACTTACGATTACAAAACGGATACACTGCAAAACGAAAATACCTTACTAGGTGTGGTGCGCAGTGGTTTACTATGTGGTTCAAGCAGACGTGGGTTGCAATAATCACCAGAATGTGTTAGTGGCTCGACATTGATGGATTATTTCAAATGCCCATGACGATTGCAACTTCGTGTTACAGAGTTCAACTCTGTAAATTGGTTCTGATGCTCGATCGACAATGAATGGTGATGGATGATACAAGACACCCTGTTTTTGATTTGTGAGGAGAGAGATGGCGTGGAGTCTCGAAGTTTTCAGAACAGAGAGAGGGTGAATGAGAGAGTGGGAATAACAGGGAGAGGTTGAATGAGGGTGGGAAGAAGACGAGAAGAAAAATGGGGCGAGAGAGGAAGAGAGAGAGAGAGGAAGATAGAGACTGGGATAGTGAGAAAACGAAATAAAGAGAGAAATCAGGAGGCCGGTACCAGGTGAAGAAACGAAATAAAGAGAGAGAAGAGGAGGCCGGTAGCAGGTGAGATTTTTTAAAAAAATCTATGGCTGATATTAATTACAATAATATGTACGGTGGATAATGAAACGGGTCCGGTCATGTTAAAAATAGCAACGGGACCGTAGAAGTCCCCATAATCTATGGGTCGTAACATCCTCACAAGTCAGTGTTTGTAGTTTGATTATATTTAAACTCTTAATGAATCAAATTGTCTTTTAAGTGAGTCACATTAAAAATGGTTCAGTTTGATTCGACTCAGCTTGAATCTTTTTTAAAATAGGTCCAATTGATACTATTGATAATTTTTCAAAGTTTCTAACTAAAACTTGATGTTCAAATTGAGTAATATCGTATAAGATAAAGTCATATAATATTATATTAAAGTAAAATTATATCTTAGATTATAGTGAAATAGGGTGAGTTTGCTTGTGAGATAAGGTGAAGGATGAAAAAGAAAAAAAAACGAAAGGACTAAAGATGTTATGAGTAAGATAGGAAAAACTAAAAAGGCATATGGTATGATGAAATATCAATATACGATTTGAAATTAAAGAAATATTACTTTTTTTTTTTTTTTTATGTTCTTATGTAAAAGTGATTCTCAATTTGGTTGAGGAGCGTTAGAAATTTAGAAAAATTCCTAGGATGCTAACTTATCAAATCAACTTCACCAAATGAACAGACATCAATCATAAATTCCGTCACTAATGAACCATATAATCTCACTGCAATCGAAAAAACTTTTGAGACGTTTTGCTTATTGTAAAAAATTAAATAAAAAAGTTTGAAAAACTTTATTTGTTTATTCTAAAATATCGTCGTCACCATCGCAATCTTTCTAGTCTCCCACCAAAGTGAGAATTGTACTGATACCACCGCAAGTAATGCTGCAGCACCCCACCAACAGAGGATGATTCCAGTTTACACTCCCAAAATCAATCAATCAGGTACCATGCACCTCTCTTCAAACCCTAGCATCCTCTCTCTCTCTCTCTCTCTCGTGTTCTTTCTTTTCCGCAGTTTCTCATTGATCATTTCCCTCGAATGTTTATGTTTTCCAAGCTTGTCTTTTATTCTGGTATCACGTTGATTGCCACCTAAGAATGAAGATTCGGATATTCGATGATCTTTTGTTTGCTTTTTTTTTTTTTTTTTTTTGGTTGCTAGAGTATGGTCTTACAGGGTCTACGGTTTTTGTTGATGGAGGAATCATTGCTATGCTGTTTACATATTGTTGGACATTTTCCAACCTTTCTGGTGAGACTAATTTTCTGATATTTTGATATTGTGTTGAAATTATTGTGGGATATGGTGGAGGAACCTAATTCAACCATCCGCTTCTACAAGCTTGCTTTTCTTTGAATGTTTTGTTAGTTAAAATAGATGCAGAATCGTTTAGGTGTAAGACTCTCTGTAAAATTTTAGGTGTATGATTTTACAAAATTTGTGAGTCTGTCAGTATAATATGGTTCCATATGGTTCTAACATTGTCTACTCTCCAGTTTTAGACAGAATTGCAAGTTTAACAACCTTGATATAAAAGACTAACACAACATGTTATCTGTCTTGTAAAATGATTCTATTGTTGTATTCTCTTAAATAGGTTTGATTCTGGATTACTAACACACTCAATATTCTTTTTAGGATTGTATCGGTGCTATAGATGGGGCCTGTATTCTTGCTGTTGTATAATTCACGATCGAGTGCATTTCATAGGTCGAGATGGAGTACTTCCTTTCTCTGTTTTGCAATTTGGGTTTGTGTTATATTAAGTATTGATGTTAGATCTTAGATTGGATCAGTGTAGATGAAATTCTGCCAAATTTTGAATTCCTTTTTGCTTTTGTAAAAGGAAAAAAGAGCAAAATTAATCTGTTGAACTTATTATGTCTATTCAGATCATATTGATACGTGTGTGGTGTGATTTTATTTTTGTATTTTTGTCGACTTTTGTTTTTTATGAAGTGTCATGGATGGGATTGCAACTCTTATTTCAGGTTATGTTAAGTGTATTCTTTGAGTTTTGTGTATCATTCCTTACTATAGTTCAAATTCAATTATGTGTACTGTTTTCACATTGTGAGTGAACTTACGATCTATCTTTTATGCAGAAATTCGAGCATTGGTAGTTTAATTTGAAATGAACAGACACTATGATATCAAGATGGCCAAAGCTCCTAAACCCTCTCGACTCTGTCGGATCATACAGTCTCAGAAGAACCCGAAACAGCTCTTCACATCTTCAGAGATGCCAAATTGAAGTACCCAAACTATCGGCACAATGGCCCAATCTATGCAACAATGATCAGCGTCCTGGGAAACTCAGGACGAATTGCCAAGATGAAACAGGTTATCAATGAGATGAAAGAGGATTCCTGTGAGTGCAAGGATTTTGTCTTTGCATATGCTATCAACACTTATGCTAGGCATGGGATGCTGAATGAAGCTGTTGCACTTTTCAGGAGCATTCCTAGTTTTAATTGTGTAAACTGGACTGAAACTTTTAATAGTCTTCTGCGGATTATGATAAGAGAAAACCAGCTTGAAACTGCTTATCGTATTTTCTTGGAAAGCTCCTATGGATGGGAAGTGAAATCTCGACTTGATTCCTTGAACTTGCTGATGGAATCGCTCTGCCAAATGAGATGCTCTGATCTTGCTTTGCATGTTTTCCAAGAGATGAATTATCAAGGTTGCTATCCAAACCGAGATAGTTATCATATTCTTATGAAAGGTTTGTGTGATGATGAGAGATTTAATGAAGCCATTCACCTCCTGTTTTCGATGTTCTGGAGAATATCTCAGAAGGGTAGTGGGGAGGATATTGTAGTTTATAGAACACTTTTGAATGCTTTATGTGATAAGGGACAGTTTGAAGAGGCAGTAGAAATTCTCGGTAAGATCTTAAAGAAGGGACTGAAGGCTAAGAGGTGTCGACTGGACATTGATCCTGCACGGTTCAGTTTAGGAGAAAAAGAAGTTTAAGAGTTTGATTAATGAATGCTGTGGTTAGAGGTGGGATTCCAAGTACAGCCAGTTTTACTGCAATCGCTGTTGATTTATGCAATGAAAATAGGATTACAGAAGCCGATAATGTGCTCATTGAGATGCGAAATGCAGGGTTTCGGCCATCTTCTCCAATCTTTGAAGCCAAATTAACCGCACTATGTAGAGCAGGTGAGGTAGGCAGAGCATTGACAGTAATTGATGAAGAGATGATTCGGGAAAACTGCCTTCCTACTCGTCGAGCATATAATATTCTGCTGAAAGGTTTGTGTGATCAAGGGAACTCAGCATCAGCTTTATCGTATTTTTGGAAGATGGTTAGAACTCCGCGTTGTACCCCTGATAGAGAAACTTTTGACATAATTCTGGACGGTCTTATCCATGAAGATAAATTTACCGAAGCAAGTCGTATTATGGAGCAGATGCTGATCAAATCACATCAACCTTCTGCAGGTTATTTTAATGCAATCATAAGGGGTCTATGCACTATAGATCGGCAGTATGAAGCTGTAATGTGGTTGGAAGAAACGATCAGCCGTGGTAATCTTCCCGACTTCCATCTTTGGAACTCATTAGTCTCTTCTGTATGTTGTAAAAAGTCCAATATTGACATTCTGTTAGCATCTGAAACTATTTGATTCTAGCATCTGTATCTGCCCCAGCTGGTGGAGTATTATCGCTCGGCTGCTGCAATTTTTGTGCTGTCAAGATCCCAAAATATGGTTCATAACCGGTCTGTTGTAATTTTTGAATCAAGGGATCTGTCCCTAGAGAAGTTGATTTTAAGCTTATGGAGCTGAAAGCAGGTTTAAAGGTGCTATTTTTTGGTACTTTCGGAACCAAATTCTTAAATTTGTGTTTTATAGAATAAATTTACGACGCTTTTAGCAATTTATACCATTAACAGGTGGTTCAAGATATAGTATTTTGTTATTGGAAAAAACAATTCTTCTGAAGAAACCTCTAAATTATGTCCTTTTTATGTACTAAAAGGGTGTGCCCTGAATATAAAAGAGGGTTATGTTAAACTTGTTTTTTTCCCCCCAAGATATAAAATAGGGAAAATGTCAATATTGGTATCTAAATTTCATATAAAAATTTAATTTGATATTTAAACTTTAAAATATTTAATTTAATACTAAATCAAACATTTTGTGGTTATTTTTACTCTTTTACTAATACCGTTTACTTTGTTTTCTTGCCTGAATAAAAATTCAATGATAAACTGTTTTTTTCATGTCAACATATGGAGCAAATGGTATGAGGAAGGTAGTATGAATAGTTTTAAAAATTTTGATTGGATATCAAATTAGTTACTTTCAAATTTGAATGCAAAATTCATGTATTAAATCAGAAAATTCTCCAGTAATCTAATTTGAGTTGGTGCGACTTGGTACGATTCAAGATTGGTACGATTAAAAGCTAGTTAGACTCGGGTTTGCGTTTAGCTATTCATACTTATCAATCCATTTGTGGGTTTCTAACTCCTAACATAATTTTAGTAGAGATCTTTGTTTGTGATTTTTATTTACGGTTTTTATTTTTCATGTAATATGCTTATTCTATTTTGTCTTATATTTTTTATGGCCATATTAGAAGGTCGTTTTACCATTTTCTTGGTATCACATCCATTTCTTCAGAAGTTTGTATCCTAACACCGTATTTTCTTATACATGCACAAAATATTCGGCTTTGAACTATTCGGGCATACAGAAGCAGAAAAACCTATTCTTTTTGCTTAATTTACTAGTAGATTGAAATTATCTACGTGGCATTTTTAGATTTGATGATCCTTTGCAAGACATCATCATAGACCAGTTTCAAATTGAGAATTGTTTCGATCTGCCACCGATGGTTCCTAAACCAAATTAGGAAATGTGGGTCCAAACTGACTAAAAACTTGTTTGATTTGGCGAGTCTAGCCAGTTCAACCCTCCAAAACTATCCAATTTGATGAATTGGGAATTGCTGGTTCAAATACCAGCTCTACATTCAGTTGAATTGTTGGTTCCACACACACAAAAATGGAAAAAAATTAAAAAATAATGATAAATATGAAATAAATATTTATATTATTTTTACATAAATAATCAAAATTTACTTCCATTCATGACATTTAACGTGTTATTATTATCAATATAAGTGATAAAGAAAATGAAAATTATATGTTATTGAGTTTAATAGACTTCTAACTAAAGTAAACTGTTTTTTCTTAACAATGAGACTTGATTTTGTGTTTGTGAGACTTATTTATATTTTGAATATTTATAGTCCCATATTGCTAACATTTTAACTAAAAGTTGAAGTACTTGTGTATAAATAAATTCACAACTATAATTTTTTTTAAATAATGACCTAAAAACAATTATTATTAGATCCAATTTTATTTTAAGTCGAAACTTTATTTTGTATTTTTTTACTTAAATTAATTATAAATATTTTTATTTGTTTTTCTAAATATCACGGTTTCTAGTGTGAACCAGAACCAAATCGTGGGAATTGATAATTCTTAATAATTGAGAACCAGACAAACTCTCATGATTCCAGTTCCTATTCCGATTCGGTTCAGGAACCGAATTGAACCATGACAACTTCTATCCTTTGCAATAATTATTACGTAACATAAATGCTAAAAGAAGAAAAGTATAGCAACTATTTTATCAATTTATATCAATGCTTTTTTTTTTTTGTAGAAATTTCCATGGTCTTTTTTGACAAATTAATAAGGGATACAATGCATTTAAATATTGTCTCTAAATTGTGCCCCTAGGCTTGTAGATGAGATGCCTTCAATAAGGCATGCACCTTTTTTGCCTAATTTCTAGGTGCATGAGGTGCCAGGGCGAGCCCTTAGTGAATGGCCCACATGACCCCAAAAAAGAGAGAGAAACATGAAGGAAAAACGAGAGAGAAAGGCAAGAAAAGGCCCTAACCACCCAGTGTGAGAGAGACAGAGAGTGGGAGGGAGGGAGGGAGGGAGATGGAGAGGGAATGTGGCGGTGGAGATGCTTTGAATGTTAACAGAAACTGAAAGGTGTGTGTGGGGGGGAGAGAGAGAGAGATTCACTATATCCACGGAAGAGGAGAGGTACAACTTTAGGATTATTTGTCATCTTCCTAATTTTACATAACATTATAAAAATTATTAAAAATAAATATAGAATCATAAAGAATAATAATGAAAAGTAACAAAAATCGCTTTCAATTTTTCGCGAATTAAAAAATTTAAATATAGTTAGAAAAATTAGAATCCTTGCCAATAAAATTTCAAATGCAAATTATGACTTCCATAACTTTAAAAAACTAATGATCAATGATAAACTGATTGTTATTGAAAAATCCAAAATCAGTTTCTTAAGTTTAATATTTAGAAAAATAAGATTCTAATATACAATGATTTTCAAATTATCCTTAATATTTTAAAAATATAATATAACACTGTAAAATTTACTATTATTAATAATTATGATAAATAATTCCTATACAGTAAAAGATAATATTTGTGACAAGAATCAATAATTCAATAAATAATCATAGTTGACCTTAAATTTCAATTGCAATAAAAGATGATTAATTTTTAGAACTTAATAGTTATAAAAAGATAGTTTAAAGATAAATCAATAGAATTATAAAATACGTGAAAAGATCAAAAAGCTGATAATACTAAAGAATCTAAACCTTAATTAAATATTTGAATTATACCAATATTTTAGTTAGAAAATTTTGAATCTATAGATGCTAAAATCCTAATTTAACCATTTTAACTCGAGAATTTTTATAATGTAAAATAGATATTAAACAAAGGACCGAATAAAAACTCTAGAATAAACTCATGAGTAGTAATAAACTCATTTATAATTTAAAAAATCCGAATAGAAAATTCTTTGACCCTAATAGATACCAAAGACAAGATTTCGTATTTTGAGGGAATAATTCAATATGTAATTAAAAGTAGCTCTAAATTTCAAAAAACAATAAAAGATAACCCCTTTATAGAATGTATTGGCTATAAAATGATAACTAAAAGATGAACTGCTAGAGTTATAAATACGCGATAAGAACAAAAACAGATCCATTACTAATAATCTAGACTTTAGAAAAATATTTGGATTGCACCATTAAGCTAGCTAGAAAATTTGGAGTCTACAGGTACTAAGACCTTAATTTGACCTATTAAGCTTAAAAAATCCTAATTGCGTGAGGTAGATACTTAAAATAATTAATCGTGTAAACTTTAACTCAATGATAAACTAGGAATTTTGTAGAAGCTTTAAATAAATTTATGGAGACAAAACTCTCAAATAATTGATATGAATATACCTGTTTAGCTTGATAAACTAATCTAAAACTAAGATAATTAATTAATTAAATAAAATTATAATTTTAATTGTGCATATTCGGTGGAAATGGGATGCATCTTTTGGCTGATAAATGTCCAAATCTCTCAGTCGAAATTTGCAAAACAAAGAGTCAAGTTGGATCAAAGGAAGTCAAGGATGAAGAGTTGTTAAACCAATCCAATTTGGCCAAATAAGCATCACATTAAATGCAAAAGAAATCATGCAAAAAAGTTGATTTTTCGTAGAGCATTCTTCTTCTTCTCGACCAGAAATCTTCTTGCAAGTTATTGCCCTCTAATGCCTATAAAAACAACCCTTAATGAGCTACAAAACAAACTGTTTATAACACACCAAACAAAGCTTTTAAAACACACCATCAACACACCAAAGCAGCAACACCAAGCATATAAAATACATACAAACACAGCCATTAAAATAGCTTCAACAAGACACAAAACAAGCTTAGAAAACCAACAAGTTAAGGTAAGTGAAATTTGTTTTTGATTAGTATACACATTAAAGCATTAGCTTAACTAATGTTTTTGCTAATCCGATGATCGTGTCAGACCAAGGGAAGGGGCATAATATCATCACAACAGCTCAACCAAGGTAATATTTAACCATAAACCTTATTTATACATTACAAGATATGTAGAAGCTAGGAAATCACAAGTTATGATGATTATGAAACGATATATATGTTAGCATGTCATGAACAATGGTTGAGGATTATGGAAAAACACTTTAAATAGCCAAAACACTAAGTATAATACATATATACTATAAGAAAAATAAATTTCGAACCAAGAAAAGAATAAGAAGATGACGAACAGTTCCTACACCGGCCATACACAGGCGGCGTACATGGCAAAGCTAGCGGTGTACGTGGGATCGGTTGACGGCCTTTGAGCCCTCGCTTCCTGAAACACGCTACGTAAAATATTTATACACTTAAAATGCATGAATGCTGGCAGCATACATTTCCAAGGCCAGCAGCGTTTGTAAATAAGCGGGCGGCCTTCGAGCCAGTGTACATTGGGGCAAATGATATGTGCAAATGCCGACAATTTGAGATTAAATGCTGGCGGCACTGATGCTGACATACTGTAAATTCCAGCCCAGGACGAAATCTGTTTCATCTGTAATAGTATATAATATATATAATATATAAGAGAAGAAGAAGAAAACAGATCATGAAAATTTTATCAAAAAAAAAATATTTTAATATGTTTAAATATTTGTTAAGTATTAAACTTTAGCAACTATTACAATTAAGAAACATTTTTGTTATATTAGATAAAAAGATTAGATTATAATAATTGTACAATAATTAATCACTATAAGTAAATATATAAGAAATGAAAAATGAGAATAAGTTATAATTAAAAATAATGTGATTCTCATAAATAATAGATAATAATAAGAAATGAGATCAAGAAAAACATGATGGAAAAAATAAATATTAGTTAAAATAAGGTGATCAAGCTAAAAGAACGGTATAAAAATAATAAATGATGATAATAATACTGATCTATTAAACACACAAACTCTATGATTATTTGATGAGATAAAATTTGAGTTAAGTGAAAATTTGATATATATTTAAACTCTAGGAAGCTACAAATATGTTAGAAAATAATTAAAGAACCAAATACTAAGCGTAACTATATAAATAATAGAAATTTCAATTAACATAAGATAGACAAGGTTGACAAACGAAGAAATAATAAAAATTCACTATCAATACGGACACTAACGAAAGAGAAACTTAAATAAATTTAGAATAAAGAACAAGCCCTAAATAAAATATAGATGTCAATTAAAAAAAAGACAAGCAAAATGAAAATAAATAATAGAAGCAAAATGAAAATAAATAATAGATAGCAAATATCAACTACTTTAATATAGATATACTAAAAAGACCTCATAAACAATAAAAACTTAATAATAAAATTATTAAATAAGATTCAAAATATTCTATAAATTAATAAGATTTCTCTTATATAAAATTCTACAACTTTACTAGAAGAATGTAGCTTATATAAAGTCAAGGCTTTTAACTAAGTAAACAAAAATATATTAAAATTGATAACTAAGACTTGAAAGAATACCGTCAAAATCATTATATAAAATAACAATATAGTAATAGATATATGTTATCTCATTTTGAAGGAAAAATAGGACATTTCTTGGACTTCCAGTAGCATATTACAACAAATTAGCAAGGATAAAAGGTGTGTAACTTTGACCTTATCACATTGTTTCTGCTTGTAGTATAGATGCATTTGTAATAATATATTCAACTGATATGTATGCGAGATTGGGTATACTGCATGATGCTTAGTATATGCTTGATTGTCAAATTATCATAATATAAGAGATAATTCTATTGTATGATAATTATTGTATGAAGCATGTTGATGTTTGTCTATGAATTTTATGATCACATTAAACCTGACTAAAAGCTATTGGTACCATAAATGAAAATGAACATACATTATTGTATCATTTGCATATACTACATTACAAGGAGTGGTGACTCCACTACGTATTAGTATTTTGGATCTGTTGTAACGTGCTTGATTTTTTTAGATGACATTTTCTCTAGTTTGACATAGGGTATCTTTGTTTTGATCGACTCCATGGGAACTAAACTAGCATCGAAGGTGCACTGCTCATGGTATCAATATGAAATGGCTAATACTTAATGGAGTTTCTTTATTCTAAGGATAAGAGTAAAATGTTAAAAATTAATATGTGAGAGTTTATGGTACCTATTCTTTCTTGATTCTTTGATTCTCCTAGGTACGGTATATTACTCATCATGGCTTTCTTCTAACCCTGATGAGAGGGTGTAAATCTACATCTTGTTTGGTTTCCGAATTATCCAAGCTTGTACTTGTACATCTGGTTGATTGTTGCATGGCATACGCTCGCTAATTAACTTATTTGTTATTACTTGATGTGTGGTCTAGTCAGGTTATATCATTGAACCCGTGGTTTCACTCACTCCCCAATAGTTTTTGTGCAAAAATAATACTAGCAGGGATTGGGCTAGGAATGTATAAAGAGTGCTTCTCCATTAGACTTTATTGAAGTTAGGAAAGTAGGTTATGATGAACTTAAAACACAAATTAGATAAATTGTATAAATAAGTAAGATCTTGTATTTTGTAGGTTAATTACCCAATTTTTAATATTTGGTAGTAGATATCAATTCTCTATGATCTTGACAAACTATAGAAAAATGGAATTCCATAATGAGTTAAATAAAGATATTATATCTATGTAATTAAATTATATGAATTAAATAAATAAGATAGAGTCATTTAATCTCTGACTTGTAAGACGATTATCATATTATGAGTGAAGAGTGGAATGATAACTTTAGGGCAATTCTACTAGGCCCTATTTTGAGGCATGACATTATTGCCTTTTGATCTCATTAAAAATAAATTTAGCGAACAAGTTAAAAAGAGTTGGCAAATATTATTATCAAATATGAAAGCTTTGTGTTGGCCCAAAAATATATACATATATATACACAAAAGGTTTGTAAAGTGTAAACATTAAAAAGAATTTTAATCAATTGTGTAGGTTATACTTTTTCTCTTTTTAGTCTAATTTTTCTTTTATTTTTCAACAATAAAACAAACAATAATAAAAATAAAAATATTAATGAGTAATTAGTAATTATTTGGCATATATGTTATGCCTTTTCCTCCCTTTCCTTTTAATTTCATTTTGTCTAATCATTTTTATTTTATTTTTTTAATGCTAAAATAAGATATTAATGAAAAGATTTATTAAAGAGTAATGACCGATGAACATAAATTACTATAATGTTTTAATGACGTTATAATAGTGATTTATCTTGCTTGAATAGTTTTTGTTAGTTTAGTATAAACATTTTGTTGAATAATTATATTTTCGTGCATTTGAATATATTTAATAAATTTATTAGTATTTGCACTTCATTTTACTCAGGTGTGTGTGTTTTTTTTGTGCTTCTCACCAAGGGTGATTTTAGGGCATTGCACCTTGGGTGCGCTTTTTTTCTTTAACAACATTCCTTTAATTACTTCAATAGATATGATAGCCAAGTTAAGATTCTATTTAAATTCTTGTTATTCGATAAATAGATTTAGTCTGAAATTATACGAGTTCTATTTCAAATTTAGGATTTTAGAATAATCATATTAATGGTTTGTAATTTGAATTGAGGATTTTGAACAAAAAATTATTAAAATTTGCACGTAAAATCCAGCATATAAACACCGATTACAATTCTATATTAAAGTCGAGTAAGAAAAATTCTACGGTACCGTTGAGTAACTGATTAGTAACCAATAGTAATCATAGCATTAGCCGCGTACATGGGATTGATTATCATTACCTGCCATAGTAACATCTTTAAGTTTAATGAGATTAACTTACATTTACCTTACCCGCCAAGATCTAAGATTATGCATGTCGTTGCAATGTTGTATTATGTCGAAACACCAATTCTAGTCCTTGGATTTATAATGATGAATATACATCGATTGGACATAACGAAATAGTTCACTAAGGGAAAACACCATCGACTGAATCAAGACAAAAGCCCATTATGTTAATATGATAGAACCACATGATGTGTTGTTGGTCAATAATTAATGGTCGGAGAGTGATATGAATTATTCAACAGACAAGAAGACGACAACGAGGTATCCCTGTTAATTCAAGATAGAACACTAAAATGGCTGACAAGATGGTGGTTATTTTTTATTATTATTTTTTTTCCTTCCATCAAAAAACATGGAAGCTTTATTTTCTCAAAACCCATCAGAAGACGAAAAGACAATCCACAAAAAGCAAAGAACGCAACTGGCATGGAGGTTTATCATCCCAATAGCTATACTCATTCCTACTTTGTCTTGGATGCAATCAAATCTGTACACGCATTAGCTTTGCTAGCAATTGAAAGAAAAAGACAATTAAGAAAAGAGTTTGATGGACAAACAATATCCTCAATAAGACTTATCTTTTTCTGAAATCGTGATTAAAAAAAAAAAAAAAATGTCCCCTAAAGTAAAAACTAGTACTATAGTAAATAACAAGAACACTAATAAGATTGTCAAAGACTATGAACGGCTGTAGAAAAATATGAAGTGTCACTAATATACCTTCACTATTGCTCTTTGCTTTGCAGTGCTTGCTCAACAGACAAATTTTTCCATTCACATGCTTGAAAGGAAAAGAATTGAAGGGGGGAAAAAGAAAAAAAAAAAGTTATCTTGATCACTTTCATAGCTGATCAGTATATACTACCTATTGTGCAATGGATCAGGGCATGAAGGCACTTCTCTCTTCATGGTATTAAGAAACTCTTCTCTAGCCTTGTTTGTTGTTTCATTCTTCAATACTTCATATGTTTGTTCTCCTTTAGTGTTGATTTCTTTCATATATCTAGCTCCCATAACTCCATCATTCCAAGCTGAGATGCTTAAGAAAAGGAACAATAATAATAAGAACCAAACTTGCCTCTTTGATACCAACATGAAAACCTAACTATGAAAAAAGTTTATGGACACTAGACAGCTATCTCTTCGGATTCAACCTCAATGGAGATAATAAAATGGAGCACTTAATAACGTATCTTCAGAAGAAGATGGACAAGAGATATCCAAATACTTTGGTTTTAGATGAATTTGTGGTTTCACTAGAAATAAAAGATGGTGTGAGACTTGAGAGAAAGAGAGAGAAGGGCTTTCTTTTTAATTTGAGGAAGTTGGTAGGGCTTTGGAAGGAAGACAGGATGTGGAATTTGTCAACTGCTCTATTCAGGATTTAAGCAGAAGAAAACAACTCTTGTCTAAATGTTGTCTTTGTCTACACACGATTTAGTCACATTATAAGAAAAATGGAGACATCATTAAATTATTTCCTATAGAATTTAAAACATAGAATGTCGATTATTCAACCTTGTACTCGATCATTTTTCATAAATAAAGTTGAAAAACTGATGATTATCTTACTATATCTATATCTATACCTATATATATATTTGTAGTTTAATTATCTTTCGTATTTAAATCCATGATTTTATTTGGAGCAATAGCTAATTGTGAATTTTAAATTTTTTTCATAGAATAAAAATATAAAAGCCAACAATTGTTAAATAACATTCAATTTTGCTAACTATAATTAATAAAAACAAAGATGTCACATATAGTATATGCAATTTAAGAATTTCAATACTTTATAAATCACATATTGAATATTTGATTTTGTGATAATGTTTATATAATTATTTTTATATAATTGGTATTTTATATAAATAGGTTTGTAGCATATTGATAAACGGTCCAATATATATATATATAAAAATGGATATCTAGATGTCCAATGTGTGGAATAGTCGTGTTAGTTAAGGAAAGCATTAGGTTTACATAGTATTATTGAATAAGTCAAACCCTTAGCAGTCAATCTCTGCATCAAAAAACCCATTTCCATCCACTAAGTAAAGGTGGAGGAGAGAGTTGTTCTGACTAGAAAGCCAAAAGTTAAACCAAACAATACCTAATCCAGTCCCTAGGAGGACCTCAATTTCAGGATCTTAGGTTTAACACTATTGAGCTTGTTTTCATCTTCTTCTTGTTATTCATCAAAAGAGTCTAATAGACATATGTCCATGTAAAACCATACTTTTAGGTATGCTTTTCGTTTCAACTTTTAAATTTTTTTTAGTGTATTTGCAATAGTATTAGAATAATTTAAGAAGGGTTTGTTGGTTTTAGCATATAATTTTAGAATATTTTAACCTAAGCATGTTTCTTATTTCAGACGATTGTTTATGGCAGATTGTGTGGTTTACGTCTCCCCTCTAGAAGGCTTTGTGCTAAACTTTTTCTCTGACATGCGTGGTGTTGATATGGCACGTTTGTTATCTACAAACTTCTTCACATTTTCCAACATTTTAGCTATGTCAAGTGACTTTGTAATTTATTGGCTCAGATATCATATCATCTTTTTAGTAGTATAATCAGATTCCATTATCTGTTTTTTTCAATATTTATAGCAATAGATGAAAAAAAATACCTTTTTTTTTATATGAATGATAGCCCAATATTTCATATTGAGTGACATGTATATTCATTGAAAAATATATTTTAATAAAATATCTATATATAATCACTCATCTATTTACTAAGTCAATACTATATGCTCAAAATTTCAACTCAAATATTATAGCTTTTACTAAAAATCAATTGCTGTGGGATTTTGATAATATATCTCTCTACTTTAATTTTATACTAATTGTAATATAGAGATAAATAATTTATAATGAAGGAAAAAAATGTCATTTGTTGAAAAATAAGAGCGTTTTATAGTCCATCTTAATATATATGTATATACGATGACAAATGGTAGATACGTGATTGAAGACAAAGAGTCGCAACTCAAAACCGCCCGAAGGTTGCTGACCTTTTTCTATATCCCATCGACCTTGGTCCTTTACGATGCCGGTGTTGGGCTGGCCATCACGGCCACAGAATTGTCTTCGAGTGTTGAGGCCGCTACCTTACATGTTTATGATGTGGATAGTATAGTAGATACATTTTTGAGTAAGATGGAAGCATCCAAGAAACAGAGGAAGAAGCAGCGGAAAGATAAACACCACTTAATCTATACTGCTAGTGTTGAAGTGAACACTGTCAGCCTTGAGAAGGCTTAAATGCCGCTTAAACACTATCGGTGTTGCCAAGAAGGTTGCCAGCTTTGCCATGAAGTCTGTTGACCTTAGACAGGCATTGCATGAAGCCATTCAATTCATTTATCCTAGGCTACCAGCTTACTTACCAGCCTTTATTTGCCCGACTTATTTCTTACTGATTCTTTTAAAGTTTTATATAATAGTACAAATAATCTCAAAAACTTATCTTTAATTTTAGGACATTATTATCACACTTTTAAAAACCTTAGTTCGAGAATTTCTTTAAGTAAAGTTGCAATTCTTGCAAGCTTTGGTTCCCATAAGTCAATTGGTGAATTGATTTATGTTGTTTTACACTCTTACACTGCATCGGGTTGGTATTAGAGTAAGGTGAGCTTTGGCGAAGATGGCAACCAACGACAGTGTTGATGGTAGTCGTGTCCTTGATGGTAATCAGGATGCGGAGTCCAAGGAACTAAACAGATGGTTCTTAGGGTGGTAATTGATGCCATAAATCAAAGAATTTAATGAGTAAACTAGTTTATTGAGGATTTGATCGAACGTTTCAACGTGATGGAGGTAGATACCAATAGATATAGGAGTATTGGCAAAGGATGCTTACAGCGGTCCTATCAATCGACCTGTTGCTATAAACTGATGGGCACATATCTCTGATGACGACTCCTCCAAAGAGGATGAACTTTGTATGAAGAAAGACAACCGCGGAGACGAGGCGATGCAGGAGGAGGCAGGTATCAAAGGGATTATCATGGGTATGACCAGGGTGATGGCAGTGACTTTCACTTGAAGGTAGATATCCCTTATTTCAATGGTAGCCTCAATATTGAGGAGTTTTTGGATTGGTTGGCTGAGGTAGATTGCTTCTTTGATTATATGGAGATTCTAGAGGAGCATATAGTGAGGTTGGTTGCTTGTAGGTTGAAGGGAGGAGCCTCTGCTTGGTGGAAGAGGTTACAGAATAGAAGGTAGGGAGAAGGTAGATAGCCCATATAGACGTAGTTTCGTATGAAACAACTGTTACAAAGAGATTTCTTGTTACCTGTTTATGAATAGATCCTTTATTCAACAGTATCGATGATGTCAATAAGGAATATGTTCAGTACGTGATTATATTGCTGAGTTCATGAGACTTACTGAGTGTAATGATCTTAGAAAAAGTGAGGGCCAATAGGTGGCTAGATATGTGGATGACCTGAAATTATAGATCCGTGATAAGATCAGGGTCCAGGTTCTTAGGAATTTGAATGAGGCTAAAAATATGGCCCTTAAGGCAGAGATGATTTTGCAAGAGAAGAATAAAAGATTTGAGGGAAGTAGTAGAAGATATGGTGTTGATAGTACGAGTAGTAGCAAAGCTGTGATTAAAAGGAACAAGGGCATTAAAGAGAAACAAGGTGGGAATAATGAGAAAAAAGAGGATAAGGCTGTGGGTAAGAAGCCAGTTGAGGTGAAGGATACTCAAAAGCAAAACAACACATTTGCAAAGCATATTTTGGGCAAGTGTTATCGTTGTAATTAGCCAGGTCACTGGTCGAACGAATGTCCTAATAGGAGGAGTGTGAACATTATTGACAGGGATGAAAAGGTTTTTTGTGAACCCAATGGGAAAGATAAGTATTATGATGAGGATGAGGAGGAGGTTGAGTAGACATATGTTGTTAGAAAATTGATGTTGATGCCTAAGCAGGAGGAGGACACTTAGCATCACCAGTTGTTTCGTAGTAGATGCACGATAAGTGGGAATGTTTATGGAAGCTGTGAGAATATTACAAGGCAAGAAGTTGTTAGTCAAATACACTTACCAGTATAAAAACATCATAACCCTTACATAATAAGGTGGATTAAATCTACTGAGCAAATAGAGGTGAAGAAGAGATGTAAAGTGTCGTTTTCTATAGGCAAATAGTAGGATGAAGTCTATTGTGACATTATAGACATGAATGCATGTCACCTATACTTGGGGAGACCCTGGCAATATAATATGAATGTCCAACATGCTAGGAAGGAGAACATGTACAAGCTAGAGAAATGTGGTATGAAACACACTTTGTTACCTCTCAAGGTAGCGAATTGCACCAATACCTGCAAGGTAGAAGTGCACTTTTTCTTGACTATCACTCATTCAGGGAAAGAGTTGGCGGAAGATATGAAAGAGTCCAGGGTTATGCATGCACTTGTAGTGAATAATGTTATGACAGTTGATGAGGAGAGTAGTGATGGAATGTTAGAGAGTGTGAAAGAGGTGCTAGAGGAATTTAGAGATGTGCTGCTAGATGATTTGCCTAAGGGATTACCGCCCTTGAGAGATATTCAGCACTAGATTGATTTGGTGCTTGGGTTGAGTTTGCCAAATTTGCCACTTTACATGATGAGTCCTAAGGAAACTGAGATTTTGCAGGAGAAGGTTCAGGAGCTGTTACAAAAGGGTTTTATTAGAGGTAGCATGAGCCCATGTGCTGTGCCTATCTTGTTGACTCCTAAGAAGGATGGTAATTGGAGGATGTGTGTCGACAGATAAGATTACCATTGGGTATAAATTTCTACTACCTCGTTTAGAAGACATGTTAGACAAATTGAGTGGGGCTATTATGTTTTCCAAAGTTGATCTAAGGAGTGGTTATCATCATATTCGAATTAAGCTTGGGATGAGTGGAAGATCGCATTCAAAATGAAGGAGGGGTTATATGAATAGTTGGTAATACCTTTTGGCCTCAACAATGCACTTAGTACTTTTATGTGAGTCATGAACCAGATACTAAAACCCTTTATTGGTAGATTTGTGGTGGTTTATTTTGATGACATATTAATTTATAATAGGACTGAAGATGAGCATATAGATCATTTGAGAAGTGTTTTTACTATGCTGAAAGAAAATAAATTATATGCTAATTTAAGTGTGTTTTTATGTCAAAGACATTATTGTTTCTGGGGTTAGTGGTTAGCAATGAGGGTAATACTGTTGATGGTGAGAAGGTCAGACCTATCAGAGGATGGCTTACTCCTAAAATTGTGACTGAGTTGACGAGTTTTCTTGGATTAGCTAGTTCTTACAGGCAATTCATTAGACGCTTCAGTACTATTATTGCTCTATTAATTGAGTGTCTGAAGAAGGAAAAGTTTCACTAAGGAGAAGAGGTTGAGACTAGTTTCGCTATGTTGAAAGAAAAACTGTGTAGTGCTCTTGTGTTAGCACTCTTTGATTTTGATAAACCATTTGATGTTGAGTGTGATGCTAGTGAAGTACAAATTGGGGGTGTATTAGCCTAAGAGAAAAAGCTAGTAGCTTTCTACAATGAGAACTTGTGTGATGCGTAGAGGGGCTGGTCAACATATGATAAAGAATCCTCCTATGTGGTAAAAGCGTTGAAAGTTTCTTATTTGATAGGGAAGGAATTTGTATTGTGCTATAACTGTGGAGTTTCATAGCATCTGAGTAATCAGATAAGAATTAGTACGGATATGCACACTAGATGGATTCAATTTTTGCAAAGATTTCCTTTTAAGTTGGTGCACAAAGCCGGAGTGCAAAATAAATTAGCTGATGTTTTGAGCAGAAGAGCTTATTTGTTAGTTACTATGAGTACTGAAATTGTGGATTTTGAGTAATTGAAGGAATTGTATGGGAATGATGTTGACTTTAGGGATATATGGGAGAAGTGCATTATACATGAACCTTATGGTAATTATCGCATTCTTGATAGATACCCGATGAAAGGGAACCAATTATGTATTCCTTAATCATTTTTAAGGGAGAAATTGAATAGAGACCGCGCGTGCGGAGTGGGTGGGGGGGGGAGTTGTTGAAGGGTGGGGGAGGGGGGACTAGCAGGATATTTGGGTCGTGATAAGATGATTGCTGTAGTGGTTGACAGGTACCATTGGCCTCGGTTGAGGAGGGATGTCAGTAAAATTGTGGAGAGATGTTATATCTATCAAACATCCAAGGGGCAATTCCAGAATACTAGGTTATATACACCATTGACAATAGCTGAGAATATATGAGAGGACATATACATGGATTTTGTTTTAGGTTTGCCTCGTACCCAACGAGGTGCTAACTCTGTGTTTGTTATTGTTGTTGACAGGTTCTCCAAGATGGCTCATTTTATTCCTTGTGGGAAGACTGTTGATGCCCATGCTAGTGCAAGGCTATTTTTTAGGGAAGCCATGTGATTACATAGAGTTCCTAAGTCTATCATATCAGATAAGGACAGTAAATTTCTTAGTTCCTTCTGGAAGATAGTTTGGTTTATGTTTGACTCATCGTTGAACTAGTAGCGCGGTTCACCCGTAGATTAATGGGTAAACAGAAGTGACCAACAAGACTCTTGGTAATCTAATAAGAGGTATATGTGGTGAGAAGCCAAGGCAGTGGGATCAAGCTTTAGCTCAGGCCGAATTTGCTTATAACAATTATGTTTATAGAACCACAGGAAAATCTCCTTTTCCTATATTCTATACTAAGACATTGCAACATGCATTGGACTTGATCAAGTTACACAAAGGAGGTGAGTTCAGTCAAGTTGCAAAGAATAAGGCTGAAAATTGCCAAGCTATCATAGCTAAAGTCAAGGAAAAGATTAAGAATGAGAATATAAGATATAAGAAAGCTGCAGATAAGCATAGAAAGGAGCGGCTGTTTGAAGTCGGGGATTAGGTGATGGTCTTTTTGAGGAAAGAGCGGTTTCTAGTGGGCAAGTATAGCAAGTTGCAACAGAAGAAATATGGTCTTTATGAGATTATAAAGAAGATAAATGAAAATGCTTATGTGGTTGGACTTCCTGATAGCCTGAATATTTCCTTGACTTTCAATGTGGCCGATCTATTCCCATTCTATCCTAATGATTCGCCTATGCACCTATATGAGAACTCGGGGTCGGGTTCTTTACAGATGGAAGAGAATGATGTGGACAGTATAGTGGATACATTTTCGAGTAAGATGGAAGTGTCTAAGAAACAGAAGAGGAAACGACGGAAGGATAAACACAGCCTAATCTACGTTGTTAGTGTTGGAGCGAGAGATGGCTTGAACGCCACCTTGAATGCCGCTGGTGTTGCCAAGAAGGCCGTCGGTGTTTCCATGAAGGCCGTCAATGTTGCTATGAAGGCCACCGGTGTTGCAAGAAGGCCGTCCAATTCATTTGTCTTAGGCTGCCAGCTTATTTACCAGTTACCAACCTTTATTTGCCTGACTTATTTCTTGCTAACTCTTTTAGGGCTTTATGTAATCGTATAAATAGTCTCAAAAACTTATCTTTAGTTTTAGAATATTATTATCACACTTTTGAAAATGCTAATTTGAGAATTTCTCTTAATAAAAGTTGCAATTCTTGCAAGCCTTGATTCCTAGAAGTCAATCAATGAATTGATTTCTATTATTTTATGCTCTCACGCTGTGTCAGTTTAGGCTGTCAGCTTATCCTACATGGAAATTAAAAGGTTATCCATGTTTTCTTTATAATCTTAACCTCATTCGTTCTTCTCCAAAATTTTCCTAAGCTTAGAACTTTGAAAGAAACCTCTCTCTCAAGCTTTTACAGATCCTAAGAAGTCTAGTAAAAGTGATTTTCTTCAAGGAGGACTAAGAGTCAAGATCTAAGGAGCTAATCTTGGAAGAATTTTAGAGGAAGGCGTAAGTTCCTGTTGAAGATTTATGTTCTGCAATCAAGGAGAATCAAGATTCAATGTTTTAAGTAAATATGAATCTTTTCTATCCTTGTGGTGATATAAAAGTGTTCTTTTATGAAATTTGCTTGAATTATATTGAAGAAAGTCGTAGTTTGGAAGAGTTTTTAGAGAAACCCTATTCTTTTGGAGATACTATTTTTTTACAATTAAAAGAAGAAAGTGTATGGATTTATGATTTGTGATTCTTTTGAGTTTAGGGTTTAGATTATAGTGTGATTATTTTTTGTGAAAACATATATTGAATGAACATTTGATGATTTAGGTGTTGTTGGTGAAATTAAAGTTTCTGTTCCTAAAGCTGTTTTAATACATCTTTACCTTATTTGCTGTTTGTGATTGTAGGCTTAGTAATTGTAAACTGACTTAATACTATCCGACTTTGATTGAATCTTTCTTATTGTCTTTGGCTGGGTCTAGTAGATTAGGAGGACCGTTGCTACCAGGGCAGTGCCCTGATAATCTGTGTGTGATGTTGTCCCGAGTGGAGTCATGTGCAGAGATGATTTTGGTAGTCTAGGAGTGGTGGGAATACGGTACCCAGGGTGTGTGGGGACTTCTTAACACTAATATATGTATATATTACTTTTTTCTATACTAATTGTTTTTACGGAGTCATGAGTTACTCCGGATTTAAGACAAGATTGCAAAAGATTCCAAACTGTGATGTTTGTCTGGCTAACTAAAGATAATAACCTGTGCTTGTTACATATGATGATGGATGTGAATTTGTATGTTGTTTGCTCATGCGCATGTATTTATGGTTTCGTGTACTGGGCCTTTGTGCTCACTCTTTTAACTTTTTTACGAATAGGTGATAATCACATAGTGTTTGATTTATCTGAATATGATATTTACGTAGACTATAGGACGACGATAGTGGACTTGATTTTCCTGCTAATTATTAAAATCAAGAATTGAGGATAGTAAAAGTTGAAGAACTTCTGATAACTTTTGGAGTTTGATACTTGTTTTATGTTTCATGATGTTTAAGGTTTTGTTTTACGATAAATTGTATGTTGGTGTTTGGTTTAAGCTAACCTAGTTGTTATGAAGTTTTTATTTTGAGTTAAATATTTTGAAGTATTCTTATTTGTGAGATATTGGTGAAATATAATATGTATATTTATGGTTTAGTGGAATCATAGTCTTAGCGTGTTCTTTTCTAGTAAGGACACGCGGCGGATTGTAATGCCTTCAGATTAGGGTGTTACACTAATATTAAACTAGAAATTTTTTAGAGTTATGTCATAAGATTGTCCAACTTATTACTTGACTATTGAAATAAATATAATTGTTAATACAATAGTTATTTTAATGGTTCGATTACTTATTATTCAACTATTGGAATAAACATAATGGTTAATACAATATAACTTATTATTTGACTATTGAAACAAATATAATGGTTAATTTAATAGTTAGGAAAATTCTATGGTTTCACCATTAATTTTGATGGGATCAATCCCATCACCATCCAACAGCTCACACTATATTCAATAGTGATAGAATCACTAAAATAGATAATATTCCAATTACTTTATTTGTTTTAACAGTTAGATGATTGACTTGACGGTCTCATCGACAGGACTATAGAAGCTCTCACAATAGTTATTTTAATGATTTAATCATGGTATATATGAATTTGAATAAATATGAAAAACCATCCAGATTATAAAATTTTCTCAAAAGACTACTCTGAATTTATGCACTAGACTCGAAGAATGATGTGTGGATCATTCATACGGCACTAAAATTTGTCAAATACTTTTATTGATTTTGGCTTGTTTGTTTTCCTTTTTTCTTTCTTTTTCTTTTTCCCTTTTCTAAGCTATCTTTCATATACACTTATCAAAAGGGTTAATATCGTGACTGGTAGTTGAGCTTTAATATAATAAACAGTTAAGTATTTAAACTTTAAAATTGATTAACTTAGTACATAAAAAAACTTTTTATGTAGGTCAATAATAGCTCCGTTATATTTGCTAACAACATCATCTAACATAGCATTTTTAACAAATATGATAAGTTATTTTACATATTAAATTGATTAAATTCAAAATTTAGATATTATAATAATCAGTTTTAAAATTCAAATATTTAATCTTATATTTCATCAAATGTTACGCGCCATTCGCGATATTTATTCCGTGTAAAAAAATTGCGGCCTTTTAAGCTTACATAAGTCAATAATGCACTTTGGCAATTGGTAAAACCACTCTAGTGAGTAGTGACGTTGCTGCAAACCGACCATGTGGAAAAAAACATAGACCGACTGTGAAAAGGTGAAAGGAATGGGTTGTTTCTACATAACCGCAATATTTAACATATTAATAATTAAAATACTCTTTCGTCTTTCATTATCCATCTGGTGTCCTTTTTTTTTTTCTTTCGGTCATAATTTTAACACCAACCTAAAAAATGATGTTTAATACTATGTATATTATATGAGGTAAAAATAGTTATAAATTAAATATAGTTCAAATACGAATAAGATTAAAAAGTAAATAATAAATAATAGCATATTTTGAATAGTCTTCGATTATATTTTCTATACACAAAATACTATTTACAAGTTGTTTTCTTTTTTAGTCATAATTCGTGTGACACAGTAGAATTTTCCAGTAAAAGCTATGTGTTGAAATTGCCAAATTAACTTGAGTGTATGATTAACACGCAAGGTGCATACTTAATTTATAAATATGTATATATATATATATATATATATAACTTGATGGTCAGTAATATTTATATATATATATATATTAAAGTTTTATTTATATTAATACCTATTTCTAAATAATCTAAACGATGTATCGTGTGAAATCTTATAATGATGGTTTAGATTTACGGGATCAAAAACTTTTAATACAATCCTTAAGATTCCCATAATCGACACCACAATCTATACACTCTTATGAAGTATAAATCTGGATTCTAGAGGGTCAAATAAAGCATAATCAAATAACGTCAACCTAAATGATAATGGAAGTTGACAAATTTTGCAGAAACAATGATATTATTATGGATGGAATGAATTTCTTGCCTAATCATTATCAACATGACTTTTGTTTTCGCCACTTTTGGATCAAATGACCCGTTCATATTGAAACCTCTACTTCTTTGACTTTTATCAAGGAAAAATGGTGCCTTGCAATTGCTTTCAGCTTTCCCAGTGTCCTCTTATTAAATATATAAGGAACTATTGGTATCCTAGACCCGACCATGGTCCGGTTTAAAATCAATCCGGGCTAGCAATGTGGTTGGATCGCCAGTTCCAGCTTTAATATGAGAGAATGGTTCTGGAATGCTAGTTCACTGTTCCAATTCCAATTCCAGTGGTGTTATAAATGATATCAAAATATTTATGAAAATTGATATTTTTAAAATCCAAATAATTGATTAAAGAAAAATTTTGATTCTTCTTATTTATTTCATTGAATGAATAAGACTGTAATATAGTTGTTATTACTAATGAATAAAATAAAAATTAATAGAATTTTTATTTGTTAAGTTTTAATCTAAATAAGACGATTTCTTATAGGATCGCTATTATGATAAACTATATGCCATATTAGCTTTTTATTAGGCAATAAATTTATAATGAAATCGTTATTAACATGATTATTTTTCCTATAATAATTTAAAAAAAAAAATACATACGGTACAAAGTGTATATCCTCTTCATTGCTTTTGAAAAGGCCTCATGTACATTTTCCTTAGAGAAAAATGGATGTACTATATACTTTTCGCATATCCTATATTTCAAAATACTTTTTCAATGACCATATTTAAATAATTTGTTTAAATATGCTGTGGATCCTTGTATGTCTTCATGGTTCACCTCTTAGGCCATTAGAAAACAACCCTGCCTTTCATAAGTTTCAAAGTTGGCTTCATGAGAACAAATCTTCTTATTCCGGCAGCATTGACTGGGGAAATCCTGGTTGTACACGCACTCTCTCAAAAGTAAAATCTTAAAAAACCTACTAACTTTTTTTTCTAAAAGTTATAAATAACCTAATTTCCAGCTTTTGCCTCTAGGCTGACTCTCACCCAAAAACCTAAAAGAACTTCATCGTGGGAGGGATAACATTGGAAACGAGTAGTTGTTATTAGAAAGTGGTGCTAAAGCAATTCATTTTTTTCAAACCACTCGTGTTAACTTTTTATCTTTAAAGCTTACTTCCACTTCAATTGTTTATTTCGTAGAAAGCGTTTCTTTTAAATAGTTTATGGTGATAAAGTGATGAATGAATAATATGATGAGAGTAGCCCATCACTGATGGCTGCAATTTAATGATCACAAAATATGTAAATGGAAAATATTTGAAAATGAATTCCTTTCTTTGATGCTGATGCGGCTGACATGGCGGACATGCATTTGAACAAAACAAAGTCATCCAAGAAGAAGAGGAGAAAGGATATTAGACCGCCCAAACGCCATTAGTCTTAGAAGAAACATCACTGGCCTTAAAAGAAACGTTGACAGTATTAAAGTCGGCCTACAATTTTGATAATTTTTTCTTTTGAGTTTAAAACCATCAATATTAATTATAGGCCGTCAACTTTTATTGCCATCATTAATTATCAGCTTTTATTACACGATTTATTTGTATTTACTATTTGTCTGTATTGTATTTATTATTTGCAATTTTTATGTAATAGTATAAATAGGCTTTTAGACTTGTTTTTATAATAAAAACATATTATATGCTTTGAAACCCTAATTGAGCTCTTGAAAATTGCATGTTTTTGTAATTGAGTGTGTTTTAGAACATTTGATGACTATTCTTGCTTATTTTTATACTTACTCGCTGCGTCAAATGCACTGAAAAAGGAGAAAATGAATAATCTTCGTATATCACATGATGACTAATTGCCACCACTAATCATCGTTTACAACCTTCACAGGTCAGTTAGATTGGTTCAATAAAAACTAATCAAGAGAATAGACCACTCAATTGAGACTTAAGGTGGTTCAAATATGACTTAGTAAATGCAACCGATTCAAAAAGGCCTAAATGCAACAACTCATGAAGAAAAAAATATTTTCAAGTAGTTGAAAAGAAAGCTTAATTGATTCTAAACGAATCAAACAAACGAACTTAGCCAATTTGAACGGTTCTTCTAAAATGAGATTTTCATAAGTATGAAAATTGAGGTTTATAGACAAAATTTTCATCTCTAAATGTAAATTTTCATCATAAAAATCATTGTTATTAATTTTATCTAACAAAAATAAAAGATATTTTAGTAATTTTTCATCGCAGAATTTTTGTTTCTAAAGGTTAATTTTCTTACAACATAAGGTAATTCTGGAAGAAAGGAATTATGATCTAGAGTTTATTGAAAATGAAAATTTTAACGACAACCAAACAATCAATACTATTTTTTTAATTGATCCAAGCGAGCTGATTTTATTTCCAAATTATCTAATGACATCACATGGGTCATTTTTCTTAGGTGATCTTAGAAGCGCAAAATTTGTGATCCGTAACCTTACAAAACTAGCAATTTGTGGTAAAAGCTCAAAAATCCATACTCAACAAATCTTGAATCCCTAGATTCTACTGAGTCCACCAAACCACCCGATTCTTATGACAAATAGGATTTTCATGGTGTAGCAAGAGCCCAAATTCGTGATTTGTAGCATATTAAAATTGGAAATTCTGAACAAAAATAAAAGAATATACTCATGAATTTTTCATGACAAAATCAGCCAGCTTTTCCAAAATTAACTAATAACACCACACTGGACATTTATCTTCAAATTAGTGGAATTACAGAAGGTGACTTTAGGGCCAAAAGGCCCAAAAACTTATAGACTATCAAAACTGGCCATTACTGTTGAAAACTGAAAAATCCATACTCGTGCATTTTCGGAGACTCAGATGGACTCTTATTACTAGAGAGTCATCTAATGACAAACAAACTAATCATTTCCTTTCTTTATCAGAATTTTACATGATAAGCTTAAGAGCCCAAAATATGCAAGGTATAACTTGCTAAAATTGGGAATATTTTGTGAAAATTGAAAATTAGCAATTATGCAATCTTTGAGACCTAAATCTATTGGTTTTACTTTAAAATCATCAAAAGCCACTATGTCGACCTTTCTTGTTAAGGATAGAAAACATTGAGATTCGGACTTTTAAATTTAAATCTTTGTCGATCCTGGAGGCTGAATTGCATCAAAATGGTGAAGTATCATGGCAAGGACAGTGATAGAGAACAAGCTAGACAAATTTGGTAAATTGATAGCTAATACACGAGCTAACATGCCTAGAGCAGTAAGTGTTATTGAAGTGATGTACTATTTTGTAGTTGTTAAAATCACGATATTACTATTCACTTGAATGTATGGAACTGATAGAATTATATAAAATCGTGCAAAACTCGTAAAATCGTAAATATATGGTATCGTACATGTAAATTCATAATTCTATTTAAAATCTACATCTAAACAATTTTGCATCCATTTTAATTAAGAAAAAAATATAAAAAAATCACAAACTCATAGAATTATATATTTGACTCGTGATTTTAACAACTATCATACTTGCTCTAATTCTTCGATCAAGAAATGCAACCAATGGCTGATCATATAGATGCACATTTTTAGGGAGCAGAGGCTAGTCGAAGAAACTGCAAAGGCATTAGTGAAAAGGGATGGGAATGCTTCTCTTGAGGAGTTTTAGTGTCAACTCAATTGAATATAATTTTGTCATTGTTTCTGCTTTTGTCCAATGTTTTTACAAAAGCAAAGCTGTCCATTAGATAGAAACTGGAGTAGTTTAAGTGACATTGAACTCAAACAGTATCATAGTCATAACATGATCTGTACTGATTTTAAGTTTTGCAGCAACTGCTCTTGTATATCCATGGATCTTTTATACTGCTATAGTATATCACATTCCAATATATGATATGATCTCCGTATTTGTCAAATATTTTAGCTGTCACTTGTTTCAGAAAGTATATGTAAAAAGTACTATAAATCTTGGATTTGGTGAATCCAACATATGTTATTTGCTGAAGAATATAAAGGCATGGTATTGATTACTATGCTTGAGCAAAGTTTAATTCCTTCAAGAAACCACTTTTTTATGTCTATGGCTATTTGATTATCATATAGCTCATTGATCTTTCAGACAATGATTGGTCTATTTAAGGAAAAAGCAATCCTATACTCCAGTTGTGGGCATTATGTCTTAATATTTGAAGCGGTTTGTGAGGGCATATGTCTGTATGTATGTGGATGTGGCTTAAAAAGCTGGACTTATGGATAACAAGAAATGGTAGAGGCATGAATATATTTCCCTGCGGGAGAATTCTGCTTGCACTTTGTATAGATGCATATGACCTTTTCCTGCCTTTGAATAGATGAATCACGGAAAAAATTGTTATGCTGATTGACAATTCAAAATTTAGGATATCTATGCAGCGTAGATGATTTCGCTGAATTATTCTTGATATTATTTGACTGAAATAGAATAGGAAATGTGAGGATGGCATTTGGTTAGAAAAATATTGAACTAGAAAAAGATTTAAAGAAAACAATGGAATAGAATAGAACCTACATCGAAATGAAAATGTATTGTATATTTATTAATTTATTACAAATGAGTTAGTGATGCCTATTTATAGGCTTTTTCGTCCTTAGTATATGGCAAAGATTAATTTAATCCAATGGTTATAAATTATTATCTAGAGAACTCCAACTACCATCTAGAATATTATATGAAAATGTCTTAACAAGAAGTTATAGAAATTGTGAACGTCCTTGTAGTCTAGTGGCATCTTCTTTGGTCTCTCATTTAAAAAGACCAATGTTTGAATCCTCCCTTGCCCATTGTAATTGGTCAAAAAAACAACATGTTTTAAAAACTGGTAAACTACATCGAAAGATATCCACATTTTAAGATAAGTTTATTGAGTAGTTGAAAAGATGAATCAATGTTTTGTCGAATGAGTTAAATAAAGTATTAGTAATAAACCATTAATGAAAACTAAGAAACTTAATTGAAAACTAATCAAAGATACTTTATTTGATTTACTTTACGAAATGTTGATTTCTTTTTTTAATCACTCAAAATATTGATTTTTTGCTCTTGACATGGAACTAGCTAAAGTTGGAAAGAATGGTGAACCAGAAACCAAATGGGTTGGTCTAGGGATGCAACCGGGGCGGGTCATTATAGGGTACCCGCCCCGCCCGAACCGTTAAAAACCCTATAGGGTCTGACCCTATAGGGTCACGGGACGGGTTTGGAAAATTACTTGCTGACCCTACAGGGTTTCGGGGCGGGTTCGGGAAAAAAAAAAAAAAACCCGATGGGTAACCCAAACCCGCCATAATATAAATAATTAAAAAAATTAAATTTAAAATTTAAAATTCACAATTATGTAATATTTTTCTTCATGGACTTCTGTTCAGATAGATTTTTGAAAACGATGCATCCACTATGATTCCTTGTGTTTGTTTTCCGTAGCACATGGAATACGAAAAGATGCAAAATCAACTTTCCCTGATAAGTTTGTACCTATGGACGTGCAGTTTCCCTATTTTCTCTCATGGATTCATCGCATTTTCTCGTAGGTTCCACATTTTAATATCTTTTTTCCGCACTATATTCCCAATAACCGATTCCTCCAATTTCCTGAAATGTATAATTAGATGGGTTGTTCAATTCAAAATTATTTGTATTTCGATCTATTTGTGTGCTAGCTTTTTTTTTTTCTCGTAATTTTCACCTGGTTACTGAAACAGAGTTTAAAGTAATTTATAAAATTTATTTTATTTTATTTCGTAACAAGTTTATCAGTTAAACATCTTTCTTGGGTTCACTAAACTAAGTAATTGATTAATAGTGCTCAGTGATGATTATTTGCTTTAACCACACCGAAGAGTGACGAGAGAGATATTTCGGCATCAATCATCGGGTTAGAGGAAGTGTCGTTTTACTGGAAGTGTTTCGGTGGTGCGTGATGACTCTATTCTCTGTTTGGAGATTAGACGAGCACGCTGTCAGGCACTGAAAGTGGGGATTTTTAAGTTAAATTTTGATAGAATGCTATAAGCATTATTCAAACTATTAGGTCTTCTTTTTTTTTTTTTTTTTCCTGGTTTTACATTTACAGTTGTTGATAAATGTATCCAAATTTTCACCTAAATTTTGAAATTTATAATCTTATACCAAATATGATTTTGATTCACCAAAAATTATTAATCATTAGAAAGATATTGTGATAAATATTTATCTGTAACTTGTTGAAATGTGAGGCAGATAATAAATCTAAATAGTTGAGTATAGAAAATTAAGCGGGTCGTAGGGCGGGGCGGGTCAGGGTCAAAACCCTATAGGGGCGGGTTTGGGAATTGAATAGAAAACCCTGTAGGGAAGCGGGGCAGGTTTGGGAAACCCTATTGGGAAGCGGGGCGGGTTCGGGTTTTATATAACCCGTCCCAAACCCGCCCCGGTTGCATCCCTAGGTTGGTCTGCATGGAGAAAAACAAAAGATGGTTCAGTTCGTTATCTAGGCTTTGAATGGACTTTAAAAATCTCAAATATATTGAAAAAGAGTTTATATATAAACATGTTTTGGTTTTTGTTTTGAAAAATACCTAAAAGTTTTTTATTATTGTGATCACCTGTTAGTGCTTACGTATCTACTAGCCATAATCAGATCCTCGTAGTTCTTATTTTAATTTGTGAAAAGGAATCCGCTAAGTTTAGGTTACTTAGTCAATTTATATTTGTTTTCTTGAAAATCCCTAAATTATCATCTACTGTACGAGGATTTAATTAAGATGAGAAAAAACACTTATATATACAAGGAGATATCAACATTTCTAAATCTATCAACTATGCAAGTCAATTTTATTAGAACTTTAGAGCATATTGAATAAGGCATGTATCAATTATTTATGAAAATTGCTCATCATCTTATAACACATGGGAATTATATATTATTTGTTTACTTCGTTGAATAAAGAAGGTTATAATGAAATTCTTAAAACGGAGGAATGAAATAAAGTTGTAATAGATTTTTTCTTTATTATTTTTTATAAATGGGTATTAAAAAAAAAATAGTTCCAATATTGAATTGATATTTATAGATTTGAATAAAGAATAATTATTTAATGTTTTTTATAATAGAGATTTATTATGAAATCATTATTAAATAAATTAAATATTATAATAGCTATACGTACGAAGTAAAGTTGTAATAGAATTATAAGACAGTAAATCAAATTATCCTAACAACCTCGTGTCGAAATTGTTCCACGTCTGTGTCTTTTAACCATATTAAATGTTATGTCATTTTCCAAAATCATGATTAAAAGGATATATCATAAAAAGTATAAAGTAACAACAACGCACAATATGATACAACAAGCCACATAAATCTAATAACTAGCAGGACAAATAAATGAATAAAAAGCTAAATTCATATAACACTAAACAATAGCTGATAAAGAAAATGGAAGCATTCGTATTGGGCTTGCATCTCATTGGACCTGGGTCGGGTTGGATTTCGGTTTTGGTTTTCCCTCTCCCTCTATTTCCAGTCGGATTGGTGCCGTGGGTGGTGTTTGAGTTCATGTGTATGGATTGATGGGGTTTCTGAGTCGTGGAGTTGATGTTTTTGGCGTGTTGTAGATGTTGAGTTCGTCGTTGGTCGGAGTTTAACTCTGTTTGTGTCGTGTATGAGTTTAGATTGCGTCGGCGTTTGGGTTTGTGTGTATTGTCGAATTTGTCATCGAAGTTTCTCGGAAGCGATTTCAATGGTGAGGGTGAGTGTGGGTTGTCTGGTTGTCGTTGTGTTGATTCGAGTTGGTGGTTTTGAGTTTCGGTATGGGTGGACGCTTTTTTTTCGAGTTGAAGTTTTGAATTATAGACGGCGTTGATTGTCACGACAGGTGGAGTTGTAGTTTTCGACAGTGGCGATGGTGTTCGGTGGTGATGGGCCTGAATTTGCATGGGTTTTAGTTTGTTTTATGGTCGAGGTTCGTGTTGGTTGGTGGGGTGGAGTGCAGTAGGAATTGTTATGGTGTTAGGAGTTTTCCGTTTCGTGTGGTTCATGTTGAATTCATGTCGTAAATGTGAGTTTGAGATGGTTTTGGAGGAGGTTTCGTCAACCGTCAACGTCGAGGTTGATGATGGGGTGGATAAAGGTTGTGATATGGTGGATTTTTGTTTTTTGATTTTGCGGCGTAGTGGATATTTGGTGGTTTCAGATTGCGGTGGTCGTCGGCGATGATGTTTTGGGATTTGCATTTGTCGTGTTGTGAAATGGCTTTCTCTAGTGGTGGTCTTGAGTTTATGTTTCTGTCGATTTTCGGACTGTGGTTATGGAGGCCATTGGAGAAGGTGGGTTGAGGGAGACTCTAGAGAGAGAGAGATAGAGAGAGCAAGAGAGAGCGGCCAGAGGTGAGGTAGATAGAGAAGATGCCCCAGAGAAAAGGGGGGAGTAGTCTAGATTTTTCTATTCATAACTGAGTGAGACCAAGGAACTTTATTATTATTTTTTCAATTCGGCCATTAATGACCGTTCAAGAAAACGAAAGGTCAAGGTCCTTTACAAGAAAAGATTTTAACTTTTGATTTAAAATTTAGATGAAACATTAAATTCTAGAAGATTTCATATTCTAAAAAGCATTTTTGGTGTAATTTTACTAAAATAAAAGAGCTCAAAACGAACATAAAATGAGCTCGTTCTGAGCTTCGAAACTACAAGCTTCAACAATGGAGACCGGCTGGAGGAAGGGGAAAAGGCGAGTGGTCTTCACGCGTCAGCAAAAAGATGACCCACATTCCTAGGAGTTCGAACCAACGTCTCTACTATGCAAGTAAAGCTCCCAACCATTTGAACAATTTCTGCTTTTGGTATTTGCATCTAACTAAATTATACTTGACCGGCAAATAAAGCCCATCACGAATTAAGGCAAATTGGGCCTAAGCAAAGTGGACATAAGACCTATTTTGTTTTACGAAAACAATCCAATATTTTATGAAATTAATCTTAAACCTAATGTACAAACAATAATGTTATATTTTGTTCAATACATTACCATACATATACAAACTAATAAAAAAATTTTAGTTATGATTACTATTTTTTAATAAATTGTTATTAATATATATTATTTATCTTATTGCTTTTTCTTTTTTAATATTTGAATGCTTTTATTTGTGATTGCTATCTAAACCTGCTTATAAATTATAAAAAGAAAGGGAAGGGGTTGCTATTTTCTAATCTTTTAGTCTTTTTCTAACTTTTTCTTTTATATACACACACATATATATTCCTTTTGTTAAATTTAAACTTAATTAATTTTTGTATTTTGATAATTTTTAAATTTTATTATATTTTCCTATTTTTAATATTTTTTTAGTTTTTCTATTTTCTCCATTTATTTATTTATTTATATATATATATTTTTTAAGAGGGTGCAAAAATGTGGTGTCGACAAACTTACCTCTAAACGTTGATACCTTGTAGTATAATTTACCTTTCAAAAAACTCCACCTAACTTATTTTAGAAATTTCACCTAATAATATATATATATATATATATTATAAAACATAGACGTTATAATGGATTTGGGTTTAGACTTGGGCTTGGACGAAAATGGATCAATTTTAACAGTCCTTGTCCATACACTATGGCATAAGTCCAAATATGTCTCATAACACATCAAACTTTATGCTCTGGTGAAATGTTTACTACTTGATCTTCTATCTTGCAATGATTCCTATTGATTTCCCCACAGGTTGTAGTGTTAATGCTTTTTGGATCTGTAGCTGCAAAGTTGCAACTATCATATATGTTTGTAAGAAGTCTAAATCTTCCTTGATGGTGAGTTCGAAGATGAATCTTCTTGTTCAGTTGTTTGATGTTGATGTTGATGATGATGATGATGGTATTTTTCAAGTGTACAAGGAATCCTCTTTGCTTGACTAGTGTGTCTACTAAGCTTTCTACTCTTGGCATCATTATTTCTTGCTTCTCTACTTTCCTTTCATCCTAGTTCCAAGTATCATTTTCATTGAGCTCATTATCCCTAGTGGTGATGAGTTTCTTGGTTTTGGGATTATAGAATCTATAGCTTTTAGATTGTGTGTTGTAGCCAAGGAAGAAACATATTTTAATCTTCTTTTCCAGATTATCTTTCTTATTTATTGGAATTTGTATGTAGCAAGTACTTCTTAACATGTGAAGATGTTTTGTTGATGGCTTATTATCCACTTCAAGCTTCAATGGTGTCTTATCTTGTAAAGCTTTAGTTGAGCAAGTATTAAGTAGGTAAACTGTAGTGTATATTGCTTCTGTTCAAAATTTCTTTTTCATCTTTTTTTCCTTCTGACATAAATGAGGCCATCTCCATAACCATGTGGTTTTTCCATGCAGATACACCATTTTACCTTGTGCATATCCAACTGTAAGTTAGTGCTCTACTCCTTCATCTTTGAAAAACTTGCTAAACTCTTTTGATATATATTCCTTGCCTCTATCACATCCTATTGTTTTGATATTATATTTACTTTTTTTTAAACAAATTTCTTCAAAATATTAAATACTTTTGATCTTTCATGCATGAAATAGAGTCATGTCATCTTAATGTAGTCATCAATAAAAAAAGATGAAGTAGTTACAATTCTAAAAGGATGGTGTCGTCGTGGGTCCATACAAGTCTGTATATATGAGCTCTAGTGGTGCTTTGGCTCTCTATGCTTAACCAAAAAGGAATGATTTCCTGTGTTGCTTCCCAAGCATTGAAGTTTTGTAGATATCATTAACCTCCTTTATATTTGGTAGACTTGATACCATATCCTTCTTGTAGAATCTTTAGCCGTAAAAATGTAGATAATCAAGTCTTTAATGTTAGGGTAATGACTCATCTTGTTTAGTCTTGATAGCTACTTTTATGGCATATTGCCCTTGAATAGGAAAATTTCTCTGTTGCTGCATCTTCACCTTGGCAATCTCTTTGCCCTTTTCTTCTTTTTCATATATGGTGCAACTTTTCATCATTTGTCTAACACTGAGTAGATTTGTTTCTAAACTAAGTATGAGCAAGACATCTTTGATTAGACGCATACCTTTCTTTGTCTTTATGGCAATTATGCCTTTTCCTTTAACAACCACTAGCTCTTCATTGCTAAGGCTTACTTTAGAATTGACATATGTGTCTATCTCTTAAAAATATTTTTATTACTTATCATGTGGTTGCTATAACCACTATCTAAGTACCATGTATCTTCTATTGCCTCAGAAGTAGTAGGACAAGCATAAAATAGGTAATCATCTTTCTCTTTGGTGTATTAACAACCTACAGTTACCTAATCTTAGCACAAATCATGTGAGTTTGTGGAGTGATGAAGAGTCTCACAAATCATAGAGTAATAAGGATAATCACATAGAAATATCAAAGGGAATATGGTTGGTGACAATGACTTCTAAAGAGTATCAAATTCCTATGCAAATAGTAGTTTAATAGATAAAGGAAACTCCAACTAGTTAATAGCTATATCTGATTATTCTTATTAGTATTTAGCTGTTGAATTAGAGGAGATAAGATAGTAATCTTTTCCTTCCTTATCTTGTGCAATAGCTGTATATGTATTAGTATATGTATATAGCCTTCTTGGTTTTTCTTTTTAGTGTTAGAGTGAAAAATCAATCTAGAATAATAAAGACACCTTTTCTTGCTGCAATTCTATTTTTTCCTCTTGGTGTAGTTGGCTTGATATTTTTCTTTAATGCAATAATCTCTTATAAAATGGCTAAATTTCTTACAATTTTGACATTACGGCCTTTCTTTAAACCTATAATCTTTTTCTTAGTGATCCATCCTACTACAAGTTTGAAATGTTAGATATTTTCTCTTTTCTTCATTTCTTTTATTTCCAAATTTTCCATCTTCATATCCCATTTCACCATTTTAAGAGGTTTGAGGCTCAAAACTTAAATTGGATTGAAAGACATTATCCAATATAATATCATTATGTCTATTCAATTTCTTTTCATATATTTCTATTGAGACAATCAACTCGATAACTGATGGGGTAGATAAATCTTTTGTTTTCTCTATAGTGGTCACAGTGACAAGATATGATGTATTAATTCATTAGAAGAAGGTGTAGATAGCATCAAAAGTTACTCTTTTATATGATTGAGTTTAAATATTTCTTTGTAAAGAATTTTACTATCCAAAACCATATTGATCAAATTGACATTTTATTAGTTCATGGATTATTCTTTGATATAAGGTCAATAGCCATTTGTAGAGCTTTGTGCTTTTTCAGTAAATTGAAGGATTGTGATACTTGTTGTGGAGTTTATGGAGCTTTGATAGATTTTCTTGGCAATCATAGTTTAAATTTATAAAACCCATTCTCAAAATAACTACAAGAGTCAATAGGCAGTGGACCTATCAAACCATAGTATAGTGTTTAGATCAGGATCGTCCACAAAAAAGGAATAAGTACTAGTAATTACTCTATTTCCACTATCTAGCAACCAAGAAATTGAATGTTCAAAATTATTAACTAAGAAAAATTACTAATCTAATGAAGGTAAGCAAGCAAAATCACTCAAAACAAAAAGCAAGGTTTAAAATCAATAACAAACACGACCTAGATCTTGTCCTTCATCTAATTTCATCATGTGAATCATAGAACCCTAAAGATTATCCGAACTGACTCTTCACACCGTTGAGTTCCTTAAACAAATTGATAATTCTCTCGAATCTATCAATTATTCTAATATTAGATTGACTAATTAGGATCTCTCCTTAGTCAATAACAACCTAAGATCGCTTGAAGCACATGAACTCAAGAAAACAAAGTATTCACGAAAGATCTTGCAACTTATCTCTAGGATCACAATCAACTTAAATGAAATAAAACATAAATTTTCATTATGGATATACAAATCTAAGAAACCAAATAAGAACATGCAATTTGAATATAAGAACATCAATTGCATTGCATTAAGATTAGATCCTCAACACATGATGAAAATAGAATCCAAACAAGATCTAGATCTAGATCTATGATCTACGATCTACTCTTTCATAGTAATATCAGGTGACAAATGAAATTCAAAAGAAAGAATTAAATTCTTGAGTACAATCCTTTAGAACGATGCTCAATTGTGATGAATATGGATCTTCAATCCAGATTCAATCTTGACTTGCTATTCTTCGATGATGTGCTCCCGAAAAATCTCTCAAAAACCTACTCAAAATGATAATGTGTAACTAATTCTGCATCAAAAAGCTCCTTCTCTCTCATCAAAGCGCTCTATTTATATTGGAGAGCGTATGATCAACCACCATCTTCACCACTCCTCGTGGTAGGAGGTGTGGCAAGTACTAATCTTCAAGTTGACAACCACAGGGCATGGTGCATGGCATAGCACGTGGGGGCTTCTGCTTCTTCATTGAGCTCCATACGCCCTTCACCATAGGGCATGGTGAGTTCTAGTGTTGAGCAATTGTAATATCACCATTATTATTTTATTATTATTATTATTATTATTATTGCATTCCAAAAAGATATTGAGGAGAGAATTCCAAGTGAAAAATCTCATTTGCTCTTTCACTAAAGATTAAGGAGCTCTCAAAACTTTTGATGGGAGAATATAATCTTAGTGAATTTAGATATTAAACCCATTAACGTTTTACTAAGGACCTAAGTCTAATTCTAACTACAGATTCCATCATTAAAAGACAAGTAAGCTTATTTAACTTAGATTCTATCTTATAACCTTGATTAAGTATTAGTGATTCAATACAGGAAAGGCGAGAGTTCAATACAAATTCTTAGAGGAAATTTCATTCAATTGATTAACTGAAGTCCTATTCAAATGGGATCATGATTTCAAAGTCCATTTGTCCTGGTAAAGAGTTAGTGGAAATTTTGAAAAATCTTGATCAATTTCTATTCAATGCTAAGAACACAATGCTATAAGCACCCTCAGTTCTCTTCTTTCTTTCCAAAGATCATTTTTTTTTTGCTTTCCTTCCCCCATATGTATGTGAGACATTGTCCTTAATGTTGCAAATGAAAGTTCAATGTAAAGCAAAGTCAAAATTAATTCAAGAATTAAGTGCATGGAAGAAAGAAGGGAATGGGTACTGCCCTGGAGGTTAAATGAGTTGCATGAACAATGACAGAAGACAACATGGAGGCAGATAGAAGATCCATGTATCAAGATTTAAAACAAAAACAGAACGAACAAGCAGGGTTAACAGGTTTCTTCGGAGTAAGAATATTCTAGTAAAGCATTAAAATATATACAGACATATAGATCTCTCTCTCTCACAAAGTAAATGAAATTGAAATAGAGATTAAGGAGCATAAAAGGAAATCAACTCTAGGAAGACCTCCTCATCATGAACTGGCTCTACATCTATGTCCAGTTGTACCGCAGGGCTACTAGTGCCTGTATCACCAAGGCCAGAATCAGGTTCTAAAATCTTCGTATCTCCCCTTTCCTCTTCCTCTTGATAAGCATCAATTTGTCTATCCATGTCATCTTCACTATCTCTTGCAGCCATTCTAGATGTGCCAGGTGTATGAGAGATAGGTCTACTCTGATGAACTTCTTGAGCAGCTAAGATATCCTCTTGATCTTCTTCATTATTACTGCCATCGCTTGATGGACTCAGGCAATCTGGTAGCTTAACCTTTAGCTTCTTAGCAATGCTTTAGCAATGGATTGGATACATTTTTTTAAACTCTTGTTTTGTTGTTGAAGCTTTTGAGCTTCTTTGGTAAGGTACTGCAATTGCCTGGAATCGGTATGTGGGGAAACTGCTGTCTCATCATCTTCATCTTCTTCTAGCTTCTCAAATCCAACTTTTTAATGCTTTATCTATCATTGAATATGATTTGGTCATAAGTTCATTGGGTTCCTGGCTGGAAAACCACCCATGTCTTTCAGTAGCCTAGTGATATAGGCTCCACAAAAAAGGCCCTTCTTTGAAATATGGGCTTGTTGTCAAAATACAAAAGCTAATTCTACAGCCACATTAACTCGTGTTCCTGTGATCATACTCCATAAAGATGTAGATCCAATTGACTGACAGCTCCGGCACTATTGATTTTTTCATTTAGAGAATGGACTAAAATAGAATGGAGTAGTTGGTGGCTGGTTCTCTTAAGATGAGATCTTTGAGATAAAGAAGCACCATAAAGAAAACGGTTGGAAATATATTGCCAGAATTCCTCATATGTGATAGTGTTAGGCCAATATGTGATGAGAGACTTGAAATTGTCACCTTGAGCAACATCAGATGAATATAATCCCGTATGAACACAAAATTGAGTCATGGACATAGAATGATTCCTTCCAAACGTTGTAAAGGAAACTTCATTTTTTAATCTAAAGATCCTATCGGGTTTGAACAATTTGTAAGACACCAGGAATTTCAAAGTAACCTCCCGATAGAATTTTTCATCTATAGAAAACAAAGCTTCCCATAAATGACTTTGTAAGACCATAATCTTGAATTAGCTGCCAATTTAAACAATCATTCGCTTTAAAAACCTTATTGGCAGATAAATCCTTGAACTTTTTAGCGGCTTCATCAGATAGCGAATGAGGCACTCATACTAAGCTACTAGAGCTTGCTCCAGCTGACTTAGGTCTTTTCTTTGATGGCGATTGTTTCTTTGGGCCATCTGTGTAGTACAACAAGACAAATTTAAAGATATCATGGCATTCAAGTAGGCACAAGTCATGGTGAAAAATCATAAAGTAAACCAAGATGTGGCAAATGTATTGCTAAATTTCTTTTTAGCATTAAATTATCTCATATTAAGCTCAATTGCATGACAACACAGCTTAAGTGGAGATCAACACAGAAAACACAAATTAGATAGATGCATTCCATTCCCTATGGTGACAACAGTAATAGAAAATCGCATTTTCCCATACCACCACCATGTAAAATGATTGCAACTGATATATCTTAGTGATAGACAACCAAAACAAGTTTAGATCTCAACAAGCCCTTTGAAAAATGCATGATGTCAAGGGGGATAGAAAAACACAAATTTGTACATGAACACTAATTTGGATTGCAATTGATTCCACCATATTCGAGCCAAAAAAAAAAAAAAAATCATGATTTGGTTTACCATTCAAGACGAAGACATGCAATTAATCAAATGATTTAACAATCAAGCACATGAAAACCAGCGTGCATCAATAACCGATCTATGTCTAATCTAAAACAAAGTGAATTTTCGGCATGCACATTGTATGGAACAAGAAATTTGAGCCAAGATGATAGCAAAGATGAGAAACTCACCTTAGAAAGAGATCCACAAAATATAATGTATAGAAAGAGAGTGTAAGTGTGTGTAGTGTTCTGGATCATGTAGTGTTCGAGAAGAACAAAACAGGAACAAAAAGAGAAACAAATAAAAGATAAGAGAGAGTAATTATATCAAGAGGGAATGACTTTGTGCGCTATGCACGATGCCCCCGTGGCAATGGTCGTGGTAAGTTTTGTGGACTTATCTGGATATATACGCTGTCGACTGCGCCCCGTGGCAAGGGTCGTAGGGGCTTCTGCATATTGACACTGAATGACCACGACTTTCACCACGCCCCGTGGTAATGGTTGTAGTGGCTACTGACTGCTTTGCTCTTTATGATATGCCCCATGGTAGGGGGAGCATGGATTTGACAGCAATTCACGCTCCATTTCTGGGTCAATATGACCTTGGCCACATCCCGTAGCAAGGAGCGTAGTAGCTACTGGGTAAATTTTTCAAATGATCCGTGATAGCTACGCCCCTTGCCACACCCCATATGGAGTTCTTCTTGAAATTTTGTCCAAGTTTTGATTCTTTAGGCATGGTTCAAGTGTTCTTCATCAAATTATCTGCAAAATAAGCACAACATAGGATAAATATTCTTACTCCAAGCAACAAAACAAAACAAAATAACACAAAAGCAAAAGTTAGAAGTTACGCATGGATTGCCTACCATGAAGCGCTTTTGTTTAACATCGTTAGCTCGACTTAATGACGTGGTTGAACTCAAATGGATGCAAGGAGATGGATTTCTTCTCTATCTTCAAGAATTTGAGAGCTGCCTAAGTAAAGTTTGAGTCTTTGACCATTCACGTTGAATGTGCTTTTTTCAATATTTTCTAACTCAACTACCCCATAAGGATAAACTTTCTTTACTTAAAATGGGCCAGACCATAAGGATTTAAGCTTTCCCGGAAATAACTTCACTATAGAGTTGAAAAGTAGGACGAAATCACCTTCTTTGAACTATCTTGACTGCAAATTCTTGGAATCATGGTATCTTTTGGCTTTCTCTTTGTAAATGGAGGAGGTCTCGTAGGCCATGAGCTTCCATTCATCCAACTCATTCAATTGAAGTTTCTGCTTTGCCTCTGCTTTCTCCAGATCCAAATTCACAATTTGATGGCCCAATAAGCCCTGTGTTCAAACTCAATGGGAAGGTGGCATGCTTTGCCATAGACTAACCGATAAGGTATGGTGTCTAATGGAGTCTTATAAGTTGTTCAATATGCCTATAGTGCATCGTCTAACTTGTCAACCCAATCCCGTTTATGACTAGACATAGTATTCTCTGAAATTCATTTAAGCTCCCTGTTTGAAATCTCCGCTTGCCCACTTGTCTAAGGGTGATATGGAGTGGCAAGGCGATGCATGACTCCATATCCTTTGAGCACCTTTTCAAGTTAACTATTATAGAAATGGGAGCCTTTATCACTAATAAGTGCCCGAGGAGCTCCAAATCAAGAAAAGAGCTTCTTCAAGAATTTCACTACTACCCTAGCATCATTATTTAGGAAGGCCTGAGCTTCAAGCCACTTGGACACGTAGTTTACAGCGATAAGGATGTATTTGTGGCTAAAAGAGGGAGGAAATGGTCCCATAAAATTGATGCCCTAAACATAAAAAATCTCGCACTCCAAAATATAGTGCTGAAGCATCTCATTCCTTTTAGAAAATGTTTCCAACCCTTTGGCATTGATCACATTGAGCCACATAAATTTGAGCATCCTTAAACAATGAAGACCAATAAAAACCGGATTCCAAGACCTTATGAACAGCCCTATTAGCATTGTGGTGGCCCTCGGTTGGTCCGGTATGTCAATGGAAAAGAATGTCCCATCCTTCTTCATGAGAAATACACCTTTGGTTCACTTGGTTTGCACAAATTCGAAATAGGTATGGATCCTCCAAAAAAAAAAAGTTTCAAATCTATAAAGAATTTTTTCTTTTGCTGCCTATTCATATCATGAGGTAGAATTCTCGCAACTAAATAATTTGCAATATCAGTGAACCAAGGAATTTGAATGTTAAATATCTCATAAACTGAGCAGAGTTTTTCCTCGGGGAAGGAAGGTATCATTGATGTCCTCTTCTTTCGGATGTTGCAAGTGTGGGTTTTCTAATCTTGATAAATAATCTACTGCAAGGTTTTCCGCACCCTTCTTGAAGCAAAATCCACTTGATAAGGTATGGTTTTGCATCTTGTTTTGTCAGCAAGGACTTCAGTGCAGAATGATCTGTGTACAACGTGAATTTAGACAAGAGTAAATATGGTCGAAGTTTATTGAAAGCAAACACTATAGAAAGAAGCTCTTTTCCGTTGTTGTATAATTCTCTTGAGCATTGTTGAGTGGCTTGCTCACGTACTGAATTGGATGAAAGTGCTTCTCCTTCCGCTGCCCAAGAACTGCTCCAATTGTGAAATCGCTCGCATTGCACATCAATTAAAAAGGTAAACTCCAACCTGAAGTTGTCATGATAGGAGGATTAATCAATTTGTCTTTCAGAAGATTGAAAGCATGGATGCAGTCTTGGTTGAAGTCAAATGGTACATCCTTTTCCAAGAGTTTTGTCATTAGATGAGAGATTTTTGAGAAGTTTTTGATGAATCGCCTATAAAAACCGGTGTGGTCCAAAAAATTTCTAATGGCCTTCACAGAAGTTGGTGGTGGGAGTTTTGCAATTACATCCACCTTGGCTTTATCCACTTCTACCTCCTTATGAGAAACCTTGTGCCCAAGCACAATACCCTCTTTACACATAAAATGACAATTTTCCCAGTTTAGTGCTAGGTTGGTTTCTTCACAATGAGCTAGAACTCTCTCTAAATTCATCAAACAACCATCAAAAGAATCTCCAAAGAGGAAAAGTCATCCATGAAGACTTCCATAATCTTTTCAACTAAGTTGTCAAATATAGCTTGCATACATCTTTGAAATGTAGTCAGGGCATTACATAGCCCAAAAGGCATTCTCCTATAGGCGTAGGTGCCACAGGGACAAGTGAACGTTGTTTTTTCTTGATCTTCCGAGGCTATTGGGATTTGGAAATACCCCGACATACCATCTAAATAATAGTAGAACATGTGCCCAGCAAGCCTTTCTAACGTTTGATCAATAAATGGCAAAGGAAAATGATCTTTTCGGGTTGCCTCATTCAATCTTTGATAATCAATGCATACCCGCCATCCTGTGACAATCCACATAGGGATCAATTCATTATTAGCATTACGTACCATGTTCATTCCACCTTTTTTTGGCACGACTTGAGTTGGGCTAACCCAAGAGCTATCGGAAATTGGGTAGATTAAACCGGCATCAAGAAGCTTGATTTCCTCTTTTTTGACCATTTCCTTTATATTCGGGTTCAATCTCCGCTAAGGTTGTATAATGGGTTTGAAATTCTCTTCAAGCAGAATTCTATGAGTACAAAATGAAGGATTGATACCCTTGATGTCGAAATTTTCTAGGCAATGGCTTGTTTGTGCTTCTTGAGGATGATCAACAACTGTTACTTTTGTTCAGTGGACAAATCAGAAGCTATAATAATCGAAAGTTTAGAATTTTCTGCCATAAATTCATATTCCAAATAATCTGGAAGCTATTTGAGTTCTAACTCTGGTGGTTCTTTGATAAAACTTTTGAGTCTTGTCTCTTTTTCTGTCTTCAACTGCTCGAATCTAGCTTGTGGTTTCAATTCCTTGGTAGAGTCAAGTTTTTGCAGCAAAGCCCCAGCTTCAGAATTTGTGCCATTCGTTACCATGCACTAGGCTTAATTCCAAATCATCTTTGCAAAGAATCTCAAAACTATCATCAACTGAAGTGTCAATAATGTCAATAGCATAACAAGAATCCTTAAAACTCATTGGGTATTCGAAAGCTGATGCAAGCTTCACTACTAATTCATCATCCCCAATCCTCAAAGTGAGTTGTCCTCCCTCCACATCGATCAAAGCTCTTACTATTGCAAGGAAAGGCCTCCCCAAAATCAATGGAACATTTCTATCCTCATCCATGTCAAGGATGACAAAATCGACAGGATAAATGAAATGTCCTACTTTTACTAACACATCTTCAATAATTCCCTTAGGGATTTTCGCCGAGCTATCCGCAAGGTGGAGATTTATTTTCGTAGGCTTTGACTCAGCAAGTCCCTATGTCTTAAAGAAAGAATAGGGCATTAAATTAATTTTCGCCCCTAAATCAGCCAATGCCCTTTCAATAGTGATATCTTTTACTACACATGGAAACATGAAGCTACCAGGATCCTTCAATTTCATAGGGATCTTGTTTTGAATAATAGATGAGCAGCTAGCTCCCACTCCAACAGTAGAATATCCTCCCACTTCCTCTTGTTTGAAAAATTTTCTTTTAAAAAATTTAGCATATTTCAGCATTTATGAAAAAGCCTCAACAAAAAGAATATTAATGTGCAACTATTTAAACAAGTCGAGGAATTTACTGAACTGCTCCTTGTCTTTTGTTTGATTCAAGCAAGAAGGATATGGGATCTGGGGTTGATATTCCTAAATAGCTAGAGGAGATGAGTTCTTTTGAACATATTTCTATTCAAAATTTGTTTTCACTAATACAAGTTGTTGTACTTCTTCATTTTCTTGTTTCTTTTAAAGATCAGGTTATTATTCTCTTCCACTTCTCAAAGTAATAACTTTGGCTTGCTTCCTTGGATTGAGTTCGATATTACTAAGAAGAGCACCAGGTTGCCTTTTCAAACAACATCTTAGCTAATTGACCCACTTGAGTCTCCAAGTTGTGAATTAAAGCTCCATGATTTCTTAGAGTGGCTTCTTAATTTTTCAAAATTTGATCTAAGGATTTTTTTCCTTTCATCAGAATCTTTAATGAATTTCATCATGAGATTCTCAAGTTGAGAGTTGGAGCTTTGAGCTGGTGGATTTTGAGCTTGTGGCCTTTGAAAACTTGATGGAAAAAGATTAGGATTAGGATTTTGATTAACCCTTTGCATGTTGTTGTTATTACTCCAAGAGAAGTTTCGCTGATTTCGCCATCCTAGGTTATAAGTGTTGCTATATGGATTGTTTTGAGCCTGGATGGGATTTTCCAAATAATCAACTTGTTCATTACATATTTCCTTACCAATGGATGGCTCCACAAAAGCAAGCTGCTATTGTTGGGAGATTGTCAAGCCATCAATTTTTCGAGAAAAAGCTTCAACCTTTGACATAATTGTTGTAGCAACATCCACATCTAACATACCAGCAGGCTTCTTATCCCGATTTCTTGTATGTGACCATTCATAATTGTTAGTAGCCATATCTTCAAATAATTTCAAACTTTCATCGGGCGTCTTGTGGTTGAGAGTGCCACCCGCTGTAGTCTTCGATGGAGGAAAGAATTTATCTATGAACCTCTTGATGAGCTCCTGCCATGTGGTGATAAGGCTCTTAGGCAAGGAATTCAGCCATTGCTTTGCTTTCCTTCTCAAAGAAAATGGGAAAAGCCGGAGACGAACAACATCATCATTCACTCCATTAAATATGAATGTATCGCAAATTTCGAGAAATGCTTAGATGTGAGTGTTTGGGTCTTCATCTTGAAGCCCATCAAATTGTGCATATTAATGCACCATTTGTATCACCACTGGCTTCAATTCAAAGTTATTCGCCTCAACTCTAGGACGAACTATACTGGAGTTTCCCTCTATCAATGTTGGCTGCGCAAAATCTGACTTAGTCTGTGGTGCCATTGGATTGAAATTGAAGTTGTCTTGGTTAAACATGCGATCTTGATTGTCATATAGATCTCTCTCTCTCTCACACACAAATTTTCTATAAATCTTGGATTTGGTGAATCCAACATATGTTATTTGTTGAAGAATATAAAGGCATGGTATTGATTACTATGCTTGAGCAAAGTTTAACTCCTTCAAGAAACCATTTTTTATGTTTATGGCTATTTGATTATCATATAGCTCATTGATCTTTCTGACAATGATTGGTCTATTTAAGGAAAAAGCAATCCTATACTCCAATAGTGGGCATTGTGTCTTAATATTTGAAGCGGTTTGTGAGGGCATATGTCTGTATGTATGTTGCAATGATAAGACTCCTTGGATTAGGTTTTCACTCTCTTAGAACTTTTTATGTTTCTGTCAGTTAAATCTCTACTAATGCAATCATTAAATTGAAACGCAGTGAGATCATGGAGCAATTCTGTTTGAGATCTACCAAAATTGGGCAAGGGCTGCTGGATGTGGCTTAAAAAGCTGGACTTATGGAAAACAAGAAATGGTAGAGGCATGAATGTATTTCCCTGCGGGAGAAATCTGCTTGCACTTTGTATAGATGCATATGACTAGAGCTGGACAAATGGGCTATGGCCCGCGGGCCAGCCCGTTTAACCCACTTTAAAAGCGGGTTAGGGCCAACTTTTTTTAGCCCGTTTAAAAGTGGGTTAATTTTACCCAACCCACTTAACCCGCGGGCCAAAGTGGGCTAGCCCGCGAGTTAAGTGGGTTGACCCACCAACCTACTTTTATAAAAATAAAATAAATAATTATAGGGTAAATATGTATTAATGAAGGTTATTCTTGAGATTTTTTATACTTGAAATTAAATTTATGTGTTAATTATAACATAGAATGACAAATTGATGCACATGCACCATAAAATTTTATAAAATATTTATTATTGTTTTAAATGAAATATATTATCTAATAAGTTATTTTAGAAAACTTATTTTTATATAAAAAGTAATTAAAATAATAATGAAATTAATCATTAATATATATAACCTTATAAAACTCTCTTTTTTATTATATATATATATATCTTATTCAATTAGTATAAATAAGTTAAATGGGTCAACTTGACCCATTTAACTAGCAAAATATGTAAGTGGGTTAAAAGGATCAAAAAGTGGGCTGGCCCGTTTAACCCACGGGCTAAAGTGGGTCGGGTTAGGGTCAGGCAATTTTGGCCCGTGGGTTAAACGGGCCAACAAATTTTGGCCCGTTTAACCCACGGGCCAAAGTGGGCCTGGCCGGGTTGGCCCGTTTAACCCACTTGCCCACCTCTACATATGACCTTAAGTTCCTGCCTTTAATAGATGAATCACCGATAAAATTGTTATGCTGATTGACAATTCAAAATTTAGGATATCTATGCAGCGTAGATGATTTCGCTGAATTATTCTTGATATTATTTGACTGAAATAGAATAGGAAATGTGAGGATAGTATTTGGTTAGAAAAATATTGAACTAGAAAATGATTTAAAGAAAATAATAGAATAGAATGGAACCTGCATCTAAATGAAAATGTATTGTATATTTATTAATTTATTACAAATGAGTTAGTCATGCCTATTTATAGGCTTTTTTCTCCTTAGTATATGGCAAAGATTAATTTAATCCAATGGTTATAAATTATTATCTAGAGAACTCCAACTATCATTTAGAATATTATATGAAAATGTCTTAACAACAAGTTTTAGAAACTGTGAACGGCCTTGTAGTCTAGTGGCATCTTCCTTGTTCTCTTATTTAAAAAGACCGACATTTGAATCCTCCCTTCCCCATTGTAATTGGTCAAAAAAAACAAAAAAAAACATGTTTTAGAAACTGGTAAATTACATCGAAAGATATCCACGTTTTAAGATAAGTTCATTGAGTGGTTGAAAAGATGAATCAATGTTTTGTTGAGTAAGTTAAATAAAGTATTAACAATAAACCATTAATGAAAATTAAGAAACTTAATTGAAAACTAATCAAAGATACCTTATTTGATTTATTTTACGAAATGTTGATTTTTTTTTAACCACTCAAAATATTGATTTCTTTTTTTAACTACTCAAAATATTGATATCTTATGAATTTTTCTCCTATTCTCCTAAAAATGTCGATCCGTATCAAACTCGACCCATTTGACATGGAACTAGCTAAAGTTGGAAAGAATGTTGAACTAGAAACCAAATGGGTTGGTCTGCATGGAGAAAAACCAAAGATGGTTCAGTTCGTTATCTAGGCTTTGAATGGACTTTAAAAATCTCAAATATATTGAAAAAGAGTTTATATATAAACATGTTTTGGTTTTTTTTTTGAAAAATACCTAAGAGTTTTTTATTATTGTGACCACCCATTAGGTGCTTACGTATCCGCTAGCTATAATCAGATCCTCATAGTAAAGAATGCGCCAAGTTTAGGTTACTTAGTCGATTTATATTTGTTTTCTTGAAAATCCCTAAATAGTTTAATTTTATTACATGATTTTTAAAAAGTCTAGAAAAAGAACCTAAGTTTAGAAAACCCTCATTTATTTGATTCTTATTATCATCTACTATGTATGAGGATTTACTTAAGATGAGAAAAAACAAATTATATATACAAAGGAGATATCAACATTTCTAAATCTATCAACCATGCAAGTCAATTTTATTAGAACTTTAGAGCATATCGAATAAGGCATGTACCAATTATTTATGGAAATTGCTCATCACCTTATAACACATGGGAATTGTACATTGCTTATTCACTTCGCTGAATAAAGAAAGCTGTAATGAAATTCTTATTACGGAGGAAAAATGAAATAAAGCTATAATAGAATTTTTTTTATTAATTTTTTTATAAATGGGTATTGAAAAAAATATAGCTCCAACATTGAATTGATATTTATAGGTTTGAATAAAAAATGATTATTCAATGTTTTTTGTAATAGAGATTTATTATGAAGTCACTATTCAATGAACTAAATGTTGTAATAATTATTCGTAAGGAATAAAACTGTAATAGAATTATAAAGCAGTAAATCAAATTTTCCTAACACTCTCGTGTCGAAATTGTTCCAAGTCTGTGTTTTTTAACCATATTAAATGTTATGTTTGTTGTATATTATTAGTAGTATTTCAAAGAGAATAAGTCCCACATTCCTTAGACCTTGTTGTTTGTCCTTGTTTATTAACTTTCTTGTGTATGTGGGCTTATAAATAAATGGTGAAAAGGCATGGGCTCGCGCGCACAAAGCATGGACCGGGCTAATGTAAATTCATGGATTTGCCGCCTCCCCTCCCCCCTGTACGTGTAGTTATGAGTCTCGGCTCGGTTCATATGAATATTTTTATTTCTGTATATTTATTATTTTAATAAATTTCGGAAAATATTTGTTGGAAAATATTAATCTTATCCCAAAACAAGCATTTTGACCACTTCAAATTTTAGTTACCATGATATCCGGATTACAACAACCACTACACCAATATCTCAGCCATTTTCAAAATAATCTTATCTCTCCGTTATTAAAAATATCTTCTTCGGATATTATTGACAATAAGAGCCGTTTTCTTTTAATTTTTAAATAGCTTATCTCTCTCTCTCTCTCTCGAGATATTATCTTTTTCCTTTTTCTCCTTCCTCGCTGGGTTCTTTTTCTGTTGTTCCTACTGCCTGGCATTGCTAGAGGGCTTGTTGAATCCTGGGGGATATGTCTACATTTGGCGAATTATCCTTAAGGATAGTGCCTTGCACGCCTCAAGCATTTTACAAACCTAAACTTTTTCACTCAAATTAAACAACAATCTTAAGGATAATTCTCGTATGGCATCTGAACCTGTACCTCCGGCTGCTACTGTTGTCGCTGTTGTTTCTGAAACTGCTCCAAATGGTGTTGTTCCCATGTTGCCATTTGTTCCGTTTGTAAAGCCATTTCCATCTATATCAAAGATAGAAATCTTCTATGGAGACAACTTCAAGAGATGGCAGGAACGCATCTTTTCGGTCTTGGACATGCACGGTGTTGCATATGCTCTTACGAATGCTAAACCAACAGATTTAACATCCAAACAAATGGACCTCTGGGTTCATGCAAACAAGGTATGTCGCCATACTATCATAAGCACCTTATCTAATGAGTTGTTCGATGTCTACTGTTCTTATAAGGAAGCAAAGGAGATTTGATTTCCATGGTTGCCAAATACACAGCTGAAGATGTGGGCAAACAAAAGTTTGTGATTGGAAAATACTACAAGTGGGAGATGGTCGAGGACAAGGATATTAAAGTGCAGATCAATGAATATCACAAGCTGATAAAAGACCTTAAATCGGAAAACATTAATTTGCAGGAGGAGTTCGTAACTGGCTTGTTGATGGAAAAGCTACCTCGATCATGGAGCGATTACAAGCAGTAACTTAAACACAAGCACAAGTAGCTTTCGCTTGCTGATCTAGTTACCCACATCATCATTGAGGACACCAACCGAAAGCAGTTCCAAACTGCCAAAGGAAAGGAGATTGCAAGTAAGGCAAATTTGGTGGATCACAAGTCACACAAGTCATACAAGAGGTATGAAAACAAACCTGATTACAAGCCTAAATTAAATAATCCCATTTTTAAGAAGAGAGGCAATTGCTTTGTGTGTGGCAAACCTGGCCATCATGCACCTCAGTGTAGGAAGAGGATGGGAAGAAATGGCAATCCTGCTAAACCAAAGGCAAATTTGGTTCAAGCAGATGATATTATTGCTGCGGTCATTTCTATGAACATAGTAGCCAGTGTGAAAGAATGGGTCATAGATTCTGGTGCTACTAGGCACATTTGCGCAAATAAAGATGCATTCGTGACCTACACAAAAGTTGAGGAAGGAGAAGAATCTGTGCGTCTTGGTCATTCTAGAACTACTCAAGTTCTTGGAAAAGGAATCGTTCTTCTCAAGCTCACATCTGGCAAGACTTTAGCTTTAAATGAGGTGCTACATGTTCCCAACATTCGAACCAATTTAATTTATGTGGCATTGTTGGGAAAAGTGGGAGTGAAAGTGTCATTTAAGTCTGATAAAGTTGTAATGACAAAAAATAATGTTTTTGTTGGTAAGGGTTATTGTAATCATGGTTTATTTGTACTCAATGTTTCTGAAGTTATGAATGAAAATACTACTTCTTCTGCTTACTTGATTGATTCTTGTGATTTATGGCATGGTAGATTAGGACATGTTAGTTTACCTTATATTAAGAAAATGCAATCTATTGGATTAATCTCTAATATTAATTATTCGAGTATGAGTAAATATGAAACTTGTGCTGAATCTAAATAAACTAAGAAGACATGTGCTTCTATCTTTAGAGAATCTAAACTATTAAGTTTAATTCATACTGATCTAGGTGATTTGAAGCAAACTATGACCAGAGGAGGTAAAAGATACTATGTAACCTTTATAGATGATTTTTCTAGATATACTAAGGTTTATTTGCTTAGAAATAAAGATGAAGCCTTTGACGTGTTTCTAATATACAAAGCCGAGGTAGAGAATCAATTAAATAAGAAAATTAAACGAATTAGATCCGATAGAGGTGGTGAATATGTCTTACTTAATGAATATTGTGAAAAAGAAGGAATAATTCATGAAATAACTCCACCTTATTCCCCATAATCTAATGGAGTGGCTAAAAGGAAAAATAGAACATTAAAAGAAATGATGAATTGTATGCTTGTAAGTTCTAATGCACCTGATAATCTTTGGGGTGAAGCCATAATAACTGCATGTCACTTACAAAATAGGATACCTTATAAAAAAACAGGAAAAACACCTTATGATCTTTGGAAAGGTTATTCCCCTAATTTGAAATATTTGAAAGTGTGGGAGTGTCTTGCTAAAGTTATGCTTCCTGATCCTAAGAAAAGAAAATTAAGTTCTAAGACTTCGGACTGCATGTTTATTGGTTATACTGAACATAGTGTTGCATATAGATTCCTTGTATTAAAGAGCGATATGTTAAGTTGCAATACAATTGTTGAGACAAAAAATGCAGAGTTTTTTGAACATGTTTTTCCTTTAAAATCTAAAATTATTCCAAATACATAATCTTCTGAAAATGGTTATGAAAATACTTTTGAAAATGCTTCTGGAAATGTTTCTGGAAATGAATATTTAAGAAGAAGTAAAAGACAAAGAAAAGAATATTCTTTTGGAAATGAATTTTACACTTATCTTGTTGAAAATGATCCATTAACCTTCTCAGATGCAATTTCCTCATATGATTCACCTTTTTGGAAAGAAGCTATTAAAGTTGAAATTGATTCTATTTTACAAAATAAAACATGGGAATTGGTAGATTTACCTCCTGGAGCTAAACCTATTGGTTGTAAATGGATTTTCAAAAAGAAATTAAATCTCGATGGTTCGGTTGATAAGTTCAAAGCTAGATTAGTTGCAAAAGGTTTTACTCAAAAGCAAAATGTTGGCTATTTTGATACTTTTGCACCTGTAGCTAGAATCTCTTCTATTCGAGTTTTAATTGCCTTGGCTTCTATTTATAAACTTGTTATTCACCAGATGGATGTAAAAAAAGCTTTTCTAAATGGGGATTTAGAAGAAGAAATTTATATGGTGCGACCTGAAGGTTGTGTTGTTCCTGGACAAGAAAAGAAAGTTTGTAAACTTCTCAAATCATTGTATGGTTTGAAACAAGCTCCTAAACAATGGCATGAAAAATTTGATCAAGTTTTATTAAATGATGGTTTCTCTACTGTTGAAGTTGACAAATGTGTTTATATAAAACTTATTGATAGTGATTGTGTTATCATATGCCTATATGTAGATGATATACTTATTTTTGGTACTAGTCTTGATGTAGTGCATAAAACAAAGTCTTTTCTTACTTCTAAATTTGATAAGAAAGACATGGGTGAAGCCAGTGTTATTTTAGGTGTTAAAATCATATGGAAGAATGATAGTATCATGCTATTGTAAGAACATTATGTTGAGAAACTTCTTAAGAAGTTTAGACACTTTGATGTCAATCCTGTGAATACCCCTTATGATGCTAATACTCAATTAAAGAAAAATAGAGGTGATCCTGTTGCTCAATCTGAGTATGCACAGATAATTGGAAGTCTGATGCATTTAATGAATTTTTCAAGACCTGACATAGCATATGCTGTGTGTAGGTTGAGCAGGTATACACACAATCCCGATTATGATCATTGGACTGCATTGATCAAACTGATGAAATATCTTAGAGGTACCATGAACTATGGTATTCTATATAGTGGATTTTCCGCTGTATTAGAAGGATACAGTGATGTTAATTAGATCTCTGATTCAGATGAGACAAAATCCACTAGTGGTTATATATTCACCCTTGGAGGTGGTGCAATTTCATGGAAGTCAGCCAAACAGACTATCATAGCTAAATCTACTATGGAGTCAGAGTTTATTGTTCTAGAACTGGCTGGGAATGAGGCTGAGTGGTTGAGAAACTTCTTGGCAAATATTCCATTAGGTTTAAAACCTACACCATCCGTGTCTATGTATTGTGATTGTCAAGCGGCAATATCTATTGCCAAGAATAAGACCTTCAATGAAAAAAATAGACACATTCGATTGAGACATGATGTTGTGAAGCAGCTGCTGAAAGATGGAATTATCTCAATAGATTATGTGAAGTTAGAAGTGAACTTGGCCGATCCTCTGACTAAACCTTTGGGGAGAAAATTAATCAGTGAAACATCGAAGAGTATGGGACTAAAGCCATGTTGAAATATCAACAATGATGGTAACCCGACCTATGTGACTGGAGATCCTATGAAATAGGTTCATATGGGTAATAATAAGTCATTGCTTGATTTGTATAGCACTATTAAATATTGTCCCACTTATGGTGTGTGTAGTGCTAAACTGCAAAGTAAGAGAGGTTGAGCAAAGTTCTTAATCAAATTCCATATCCTTTTAAGGTGGTATATTCTGCAGTATGTACTTGATGGAATGACCTATATGAGTGTGAAGTGAGGCCACTTCTATGAGATTTGTGGCAAAATCTCTAGAGCACTCATGAATAATCAGCCACGCGCATGGCCTATTAGCGTAAAACCACGATGAATAACAGAAAATTTTTTAGTATAATGTAATTAATGAGTATTTTAGCTTACAAGAAAAATTCTTGATTCATAGAAGCATTAAGCTTCACCATTTATTTTGTAAGTTATATCTCATTTTTTCTAGGTCTGGTTCATAGTCTTAAAGACACCAGATTCGAAGCATAATACTCATTTAAGAAAACCTAGCATTTATTTATTTCTGTATTTTATCCTTTTTGAAATATGTGGGGGATTGTTGTATATTATTAATAGTATTTCAAAAAGAATAAGTCACACATTCCTTAGACCTTGTTGTTCGTCCTTATTTATTAACTTCCTTGTGTATGTGGGCTTGTAAATAAATGGTAAAAAGGCATGGGCTCGAGCACACAAAGCATGGATCGGGCTAGTGTAAATTCATGGATTTGCCCCCTCCCTTCCCTCCTGCGCGTGTAGTTATGAGTCTCGGCCCGGTTCATATGAATATTTTTATTTTTGTATATTTATTATTTTAATAAATTTCGAAAAATATTTGTTGGAAAATATTAATCTTATCCGAAAACAAGCATTTTGACCACTTCAAATTTTAGTTAGCATAATATCCGGATTACAACAACCACTATACCAATATCTCGACCATTTTCAAAATAATCTTATTTATCCGTTATTAAAAATATCTTCTCCGGATATTATTGACAATAAGAGCCGTTTTCTTTTAATTTTTAAATAGCTTATCTCTCTCTCTCTCGATATTAGCTTTTTCCTTTTTCTCCTTCCTCGCTGGGTTATTTTTCTGTTGTTCCTGCTGCTTAGCATTGCTAGAGGGCTTGTTGAATCCTCTACTTTTGGCGAATTATCCTTAAGGACAGTACCTTGCACGCCTCAAGCATTTTACAAACCTAAACTTTTTCACTCAAATTAAACGACAATGTCATTTTCCAAAATCATGAATAAAAGTATATATCATAAAAAGTATAAAGTACCAACAAAGCACAATATGATACAACAGGCCACATAAATCTGATGCCTAGCAGGACAAATAAATGAATAAAAAGCTAAATTCATATAACACTAAACAATAGCTGATAAAGAAAATGGAAGCATTCGTATTCGGCTTGCATCTCATTGGACCTGGGTCGGGTTGGATTTCGTTATTGGTTTTCTCTCTCCCTCTATTTCCAGTCGGATTCGTGCCGTGGGTGGTGTTGAGATATTTTCGGACATATTTTTGGCGATGATGTTTTGGGATTTGCATTTGTTGTGTTGTGAAATGGCTTTCTCTAGTGGTGGTCTTGAGTTTATGTTTTTGTCGATTTTCGGACTGTGGTTATGGAGGCCATTGGAGATGGTGGGTTGAGGGAGACTCTAGAGAGAGAGAGAGAGATAGAGAGAGCAAGAGAGAGCGGCCAGAGGTGAGGTAGATAGAGAAGATGCCCTAGAGAAAAGGGGGGAGTAGTCTAGATTTTTCTATTCATAACTGAGTGAGACCAAGGAACTTTATTATTATTTTTTCAATTCGGCCATTAATGACCGTTCAAGAAAACGAAAGGTCAAGGTCCTTTACAAGAAAAGATTTTAACTTTTGATTTAAAATTTAGATGAAACATTAAACTCTAGAAGATTTCATATTCTAAAAAGCATTTTTGGTGTAATTTTACTAAAATAAAAGGGCTCAAAACGAACATAAAATGAGCTCGTTCTGAGCTTCGAAACTGCAAGCTTCAACAATGGAGACCGGCTGGAGGAAGGGGAAAAGGCGAGTGGTCTTCACGCGTCAGCAAAAAGATGACCCACATTCCTACGAGTTCGAACCAACGTCTCTACTATGCAAGTAAAGCTCCCAACCATTTGAACAATTTCTGCTTTTGGTATTTGCATCTAACTAAATTATACTTGACCGGCAAATAAAGCCCATCACGAATTAAGGCAAATTGGGCCTAAGCAAAGTGGACATAAGACCTATTTTGTTTTACGAAAACAATCCAATATTTTATGAAATTAATCTTAAACCTAATGTACAAACAATAATGTTATATTTTGTTCAATACATTACCATACATATACAAACTAATAAAAAAATTTTAGTTATGATTACTATTTTTTAATAAATTGTTATTAATATATATTATTTATCTTATTGCATTTTCTTTTTTAATTTTTGAATGCTTTTATTTGTGATTGCTATCTAAACCTGTTTATAAATTATAAAAAGAAAGGAAAGGGGTTGCTATTTTCTAATCTTTTAGTCTTTTTCTAACTTTTTCTTTTTATATATATGTACACACACATATATATTCTTTTTGTTAAATTTAAACTTAAGTAATTTTTGTATTTTGATAATTTTTAATTTTTATTATATTTTCCTATTTTTAATATTTTTTTAGTTTTTCTATTTTCTCTATTTATTTATTTATATATATATTTTTTTAAGAGGGTGCAAAAATATGATGTCGACAAACTTACCTCTAAACGTCGATACCTTCTAGTGTAATTTACCTTTTTAAAAACTCCACCTAACATATTTTAGAAATTTCACCTAATATATATATTGTAGAACATAGACGTTATAATGGATTTAGGTTTAGACTTGGGCTTGGACGAAAATGGATCAATTTTAACAGTCCTTGTCCATACACTTTGGCATAAGTCCAAATATGTCTCATAACACCTCAAACTTTATGCTCTAGTGAAATGTTTACTACTTGATCTTCTATCTTGTAATGATTCCTATGGATTTCCCCACAGGTTGTAGTGTTAATGCTTTTTGGATCTGTAGCTGCAGAGTTGCAACTATCATATATTTTTGTAAGAAGTCTAAATCTTCCTTGATGGTGATTTCGAAGATGAATCTTCTTGTTCAGTTGTTTGATGTTGATGATGATGATGATGGTGTTTTTCAAGTGTACAAGGAATCCTCTTTGCTTGACTAGTGTGTCTACTAAGCTTTCTACTCTTGGCATCATTATTTCTTGCTTCTCTACTTTCTTTTCATCCTAGTTCCAAGTATCATTTTCATTGAGCTCATTATCCATACTGGTGATGAGTTTCTTGGTTTTGGGATTATAGAATCTATAGCTTTTAGATTGTGTGTTGTAGCCAAGGAAGATACATATTTTAATCTTCTTTTCCAGATTATCTTTCTTATTTATTGGAATTTGTATGTAGCAAGTACTTCTTAACATGTGAAGATGTTTTGCTGATGGCTTATTATCCACTTCAAGCTTCAATGGTGTCTTATCTTGTAAAGCTTTAGTTGAGCAACTATTAAGTAGGTAAACTGTAGTGTATATTGCTTCTGTTCAAAATTTCTTTTTCATTTTTTTTTCCTTCTGACATAAATGAGGCCATCTCCATAACTATGTGGTTTTTCCATGCAGATACACCATTTTACCTTGTGCATATCCAACTGTAAGTTAGTGCTCTACTCCTTCATCTTTGAAAAACTTGCTAAACTCTTTTGATATATATTCCTTGCCTCTATCACATCCTATTGTTTTGATATTACATTTACTTTTTTTTTAAAACAAATTTCTTCAAAATATTAAATACTTTTGATCTTTCATGCATGAAATAGAGTCATGTCATCTTAATGTAGTCATCAATAAAAAAAGATGAAGTAGTTACAATTCTAAAAGGATGGTGTCGTCATGGGTCCACACAAGTCTGTATATATGAGCTCTAGTGGTGCTTTGGCTCTCTATGCTTAACCAAAAAGGAATGATTTCCTGTGTTGCTTCCCAAGCATTGAAGTTTTGTAGATATCATTAACCTCCTTTATATTTGGTAGACTTGATACCATATCCTTCTTGTAGAATCTTTAGCTATAAAAATGTAAATAATCAAGTCTTTAATGTTAAGGTAATGACTCATCTTGTTTAGTCTTGATAGCTACTTTTGTGGCATATTGCCCTTGAATAGGAAAATTTCTCTGTTGCTGCATCTTCACCTTGGCAATCTGTTTGCCCTTTTCTTCTTTTTCATATATGGTGCAACTTTTCATCATTTGTCTAACACTGAGTAGATTTGTTTCTAAACTAAGTATGAGCAAGACATCTTTGATTAGACGCATACCTTTCTTTGTCTTTATGGCAATGATGCCTTTTCCTTTAACAACCACTAGCTCTTCATTGCTAAGGCTTACTTTAGAATTGACATATGTGTCTATCTCTTAAAAATATTTTTATTACTTATCATGTGGTTGCTATAACCACTATCTAAGTACCATGTATCTTCTATTACCTCAGTAGTAGTAGGACAAGCATAAAATAGGTAATCATCTTTCTCTTTGGTGTATTAACAACCTACAGTTACCTAATCTTAGCACAAATCATGTGAGTCTGTGGAGTGATGAAGAGTCTCACAAATCATAGAGTAATAAGGATAATCATACACATAGAAATATCAAAGGGAATATGGTTGGTGACAATGACTTCTAAAGAGTATCAAATTCCTATGTAAATAGTAGTTTAATAGATAAAGGAAACTCCAACTAGTTAATAGCTATATCTGATTATTCTTATTAATATTTAGCTGTTGAATTAGAGGAGATAAGATAGTAATCTTTTCCTTCCTTATCTTGTGTAATAGCTGTATATGTATTAGTATATGTATATAGCCTTCTTGGTTTTTCTTTTTAGTGTTAGAGTGAAAAATCAATCTACAATAATAAAGACACCTTTTCTTGCTGCAATTCTATTTTTTCCTCTTGGTGTAGTTGGCTTAATATTTCTCTTTAATGTAATAATCTCTTGTAAAATGGCTAAATTTCTTACAATTTTGACATTACGGCCTTTCTTTAAACCTATAATCTTTTTCTTAGTGATCCATCCTACTACAAGTTTGACATGGCAGATATTTTCTCTTTTCTTCATTTCTTTTATTTCCAAATTTTCCATCTTCATATCCCATTTCACCATTTTAAGAGGTTTGAGGCTTGAAACTTAAATTGGATTGAAAGACATTATCCAATATAATATCATTATGCCTATTCAATTTCTTTTCATATATTTCTATTGAGACAATCAACTCGATAACTGATGGGGTAGATAAATCTTTTGTTTTCTCTATAGTGGTCACAGTGACAAGATATGATGTATTAATTCATTAGAAGAAGGTGTAGATAGCATCAAAAGTTACTCTTTTATATGATTGAGTTTAACTATTTCTTTGTAAAGAATTTTACTATCCAAAACCATATTGATCAAATTGACATTTTATTAGTTCATGGATTATTCTTTGATATAAGGTCAATAGCCATTTGTAGAGCTTTGTGCTTTTTCAGTAAATTGAAGGATTGTGATACTTGTTGTGGAGTTTCTGGAGCTTTGATAGATTTTCTTGGCAATCATAGTTTAAATTTATAAAACCCATTCTCAAAATAACTATAAGAGTCAATAGGCAGTGGACTTATCAAACCGTAGTATAGTGTTTAGATCAGGATCGTCCACGAAAAAGGAATAAGTACTAGTAATTACTCTATTTCCACTATCTAGCAGCCAAGAAATTGAATGTTCAAAATTATTAACTAAGAAAAATTACTAATCTAATGAAGGTAAGCAAGCAAAATCACTCCAAACAAAAAGCAAGGTTTAAAATCAATAACAAACACGACCTAGATCTTGTCCTTCATCTAATTTCATCATGTGAATCATAGAACCCTAAAGATTATCCGACCTGACTCCTCACACCGTTGAGTTCCTTAAACAAACTGATAATTCTCTCGAATCTATCAATTATTCTAATCTTAGATTGACTAATTAGGATCTCTCCTTAATCAATAACAACCTAAGATGGCTTGAAGCACATGAACTCAAGAAAACAAAGTGTTCACGAAAGATCTTGCAACCTATCTCTAGGATCACAATCAACTTAAATGAAATAAAACATAAATTTTCATTATGGATATACAAATCGAAGAAACCAAATAAGAACATGCAATTTGAATATAAGAACATCAATTGCATTGCATTAAGATTAGATCCTCAACACATGATGAAAATAGAATCCAAACAAGATCTAGATCTAGATCTACAATCTACGATCTACTCTTTCATAGTAATATCAGGTGACAAATGAAATTCAAAAGAAAGAATTAAATTCTTGAGTACAATCCTTAAGAACAATGCTCAATTGTGATGAATTTAGATCTTCAATCCAGATTCAATCTTGACTTGCTATTCTTCGATGATTTGCTCCCGAAAAATCTCTCAAAAACCTACTCAAAATGATAATGTGTAACTAATTCTGCATCAAAAAGCTCCTTCTCTCTCATCAAAGCGCTCTATTTATATTGGAGAGCGTATGATCAACCACCATCTTCACCACTCCTCGTGGTAGGAGGTGTGGCAAGTACTAATCTTCAAGTTGACAACCACAGGGCATGGTGCATGGCATAGCACGTGGTGGCTCCTGCTTCTTCATTGAGCTCCATACGCCCTTCACCATAGGGCATGGTGAGTTCCAGTGTTGAGCAATTGTAATATCACCATTATTATTATTATTATAATTGCATTCCAAAAAGATATTGAGGAGAGAATTCCAAGTGAAAAATCTCATTTGCTCTTTCACTAAAGATTAAGGAGCTCTCAAAACTTTTGATGGGAGAATATAATCTTAGTGAATTTAGAAATTAAACCCATTAACGTTTTACTAAGGACCTAAGTCTAATTCTAACTACATATTCCATCATTAAAAAACAAGTAAGCTTATTTAACTTAGATTCTATCTTATAACCTTGATTAAGTATTAGTGATTCAATACCGGAAAGGCGAGAGTTCAATACAAATTCTTAGAGGAAATTTCATTCAATTGATTAACTGAAGTCCTATTCAAATGGGATCATGATTTAAAAGTCCATTTGTCCTAGTAAAGAGTTAGTGGAAATTTTGAAAAATCTTGATCAATTTCTGTTCAATGCTAAGAACACAATGATATAAGCACCCTCAGTTCTCTTCTTTCTTTCCAAAGATCATTTTTTTTTTTGCTTTCCTTCCCCCATATGTATGTGAGGCATTGTCCTTAATGTTGCAAATGAAAGTTCAATGTAAAGCAAAGTCAAAATTAATTCAAGAATTAAGTGCATGGAAGAAAGAAGGGAATGGGTACTGCCCTGGAGGTTAAATGAGTTGCATGAACAATGACAGAAGAACAACATGGAGGCAGATAGAAGATCCATGTATCAAGATTTAAAACAAAAACAGAACGAACAAGCAGGGTTAACAGGTTTCTTCGGAGTAAGAATATTCTAGTAAAGCATTAAAATATATACAGACATATAGATCTCTCTCTCTCTCACAAAGTAAATGAAATTGAAATAGAGATTAAGGAGCATAAAAGGAAATCAACTCTAGGAAGATCAGCTACCCTCCTCATCATGAACTGGCTCTACATCTATGTCCAGTTGTACCGCAGGGCTACTAGTGCCTGTATCACCAAGGCCAGAATCAGGTTCTAAAATCTTCGTATCTCCCCTTTCCTCTTCCTCTTGATAAGCATCAATTTGTCTATCCATGTCATCTTCACTATCTCTTGCAGCCATTCTAGATGTGCCAGGTGTATGAGAGATAGGTCTACTCTGATGAACTTCTTGAGCAGCTAAGATATCCTCTTGATCTTCTTCATTATTACTGCCATCGCTTGATGGACTCAGGCAATCTGGTAGCTTAACCTTCAGCTTCTTAGCAATGCTTTAGCAATGGATTGGATATATTTTTTTAAACTCTTGTTTTGTTGTTGAAGCTTTTGAGCTTCTTTGGTAAGGTACTGCAATTGCCTGGAATCGGTATGTGGGGAAACTGCTGTCTCATCATCTTCATCTTCTTCTAGCTTCTCAAATCACCAACTTTTTAATGCTTTTATCTATCATTGAATATGATTTGGTCATAAGTTCATTGGGTTCCTGGGCTGGAAAACCACCCATGTTTTTCAGTAGCCTAGTGATATAGGCTCCACAAAAAAGGCCCTTCTTTGAAATCTGGGCTTGTTGTCAAAATACAAAAGCTAATTCTACAGCCACATTAACTCGTGTTCCTGTGATCATACTCCATAAAGATGTAGATCCAATTGACTGACAGCTCCGGCACTATTGATTTTTTCATTCAAAGAATGGACTAAAATAGAATGGAGTAGTTGGTGGTTGGTTCTCTTAAGATGAGATCTTCGAGATAAAGAAGCATCATAAAGAAAACGGTTGGAAATATATTGCCAGAATTCCTCATATGTGATAGTGTTAGGCCAATATGTGATGAGAGACTTGAAATTGTCACCTTGAGCAACGTCAGATGAATATAATCCCGTATGAACACAAAATTGAGTCATGGACATAGAATGATTCCTTCCAAACATTGTAAAGGAAACTTCATTTTTTAATCTAAAGATCCTATCGGGTTTGGACAAGTTGTAAGACACCAGGAATTTCAAAGTAACCTCTCGATAGACTTTTTCATCTATAGAAAACAAAGCTTCCCATGCTAGGTTTGCCAACAATTTATGAAATGACTTTGTAAGACCATAATCTTGAATTAGCTGCCAATTTAAACAATCATTCGCTTTAAAAACCTTATTGGCAGATAAATCCTTGAACTATTTAGCCGCTTCATCAGATAGCGAATGAGGCACTCATACTAAGCTACTAGAGCTTGCTCCAGCTGACCTAGGTCTTTTCTTTGATGGCGATTGTTTCTTTGGGCCATCTGTGTAGTACAACAAGACAAATTTAAAGATATCATGGCATTCAAGTAGGCACAAGTCATGGTGAAAAATCATAAAGTAAACCAAGATGTGGCAATGGTATTGCTAAATTCTTTTTAGCATTAAATTATCTCATATTAAGCTCAATTGCATGACAACACAGCTTAAGTGGAGATCAACACAAAAAACACAAATTAGATAGATGCATTCCATTCCCTATGGTGACAACAGTAATAGAAAATCGCATTTTCCCATACCACCACCAGGTAAAATGATTGCAACTGATATATCTTAGTGATAGACAACCAAAATAAGTTTAGATGGCAACAAGCCCTTTGAAAAATGCATGATGTCAAGGGGGATCGAAAAACACAAATTTGTACATGAACACTAATTTGGATTGCAATTGATTCCACCATATTCGAGCCAAAAAAAAAAAAAAAAACAATCATGATTTGGTTTACCATTCAAAACGAAGACATGCAATTAATCAAATGATTTAACAATCAAGCACATGAAAACCAGCGTGCATCAATAACCGATCTATGTCTAATCTAAAACAAAGTGAATTTTCGGCATGCACATTGTATGGAACAAGAAGATGATAGCAAAGATGAGAAACTCACCTTAGAAGAGATCCACAAAATATAATGTATAGAAAGAGAGTGTAAGTGTGTGTAGTGTTCTGGATCTTGTAGTGCTCGGGAAGAACAAAACAGGAACAAAAAGAGAAACAAATAAAAGATAAGAGAGAGTAATTATATCAAGAGGGAATGACGTTGTGCGCTATGCACCATGCCCCCGTGGCAATGGTTGTGGTAAGTTTTATGGACTTGTCTGGATGTATACGCTGTCGACTGCGCCCCGTGGCAAGGGTCGTAGGGGCTTCTGCATATTGACACTGAATGACCACGACTTTCACCACGCCCCGTGGTAATGGTTGTAGTGGCTACTGACTGCTTTGCTCTTTGTGATACGCCCCATGGTAGGGGGCGCATGGATTTGACAGCAATTCATGCTCCATTTCTGGGTCAATATGACCTTGGCCACATCTCGTAGCAAGGGGCGTGGTAGCTACTGGGTAAATTTTTCAAATGATTCGTGATAGCTACGCCCCTTGCCACACCCCATATGGAGTTCTTCTTGAAATTTTGTCCAAGTTTTGCTTCTTTAGGCATGGTTCAAGTGTTCCTCATCAAATTATCTGCAAAATAAGCACAACATAGGATAAATATTCTTACTCCAAGCAACAAAACAAAACAAAATAACACAAAAGCAAAAGTTAGAAGTTACGCATGGATTGCCTACCATGAAGCGCTTTTGTTTAACATAGTTAGCTCGACTTAATGACGTGGTTGAACTCAAATGGATGCAAGGAGATGGATTTCTTCTCTGTCTTCAAGAATTTGAGAGCTGCCTAAGTAGAGTTTGAGTCTTTGCCATTCACGTTGAATGTGCTTTTTTCAATATTTTCTAACTCAACTGCCCCATAAGGATAAACTTTCTTTACTTAAAATGGGCCAGACCATAAGGATTTAAGCTTTCCCGGAAATAACTTCACTATAGAGTTGAAAAGTAGGACGAAATCACCTTCGTTGAACAATCTTGACTGCAAATTCTTGGAATCATGGTATCTTTTGGCTTTCTCTTTGTAAATGTAGGAGGTCTCGTAGGCCATGAGCTTCCATTGATCCAACTCATTCAATTGAAGTTTCTACTTTGCCTCTGCTTTCTCCAGATCCAAATTCACCAATTTGATGGCCCAATGAGGTCTGTGTTCAAACTCAATGGGAAGGTGGCATGCTTTGCCATAGACTAACCGATAAGGTATGGTGTCTAATGGAGTCTTATAAGTTGTTCAATATGCCTATAGTGCATCGTCTAGCTTGTCAACCCAATCCCGTTTATGACTGGACATAGTATTCTCTGAAATTCATTTAAGCTCTCTATTTAAAATCTCCGCCTGCCCACTTATCTAAGGGTGATATGGAGTGGCAAGGCGATGCATGACTCCATATCCTTTGAGCACCTTTTCAAGTTAACTATTATAGAAATGGGAGCCTTTATCACTAATAAGTGCCCGAGGAGCTCCAAATCAAGAAAAGAGCTTCTTCAAGAATTTCACTACTACCCTAGCATCATTATTTAGGAAGGCCTGAGCTTCAAGCCACTTGGACATGTAGTTTACAGCGACAAGGATGTATTTGTGGCTAAAAGAGGGAGGAATGGTCCCATAAAATTGATGCCCTAAACATAAAAAATCTCGCACTCCAAAATAGTGCTGAAGCATCTCATTCCTTTTAGAAAATGTTTCCAACCCTTTGGCATTGATCACATTGAGCCACATAAATTTGAGCATCCTTAAACAATGAAGACCAATAAAAATCGGATTCCAAGACCTTATGAACAGCCGTATTGGCATTGTGGTGGCCCTCGGTTGGTCCGGTATGTCAATGGAAAAGAATGTCCCATCCTTCCTCATGAGAAATACACCTTTGGATCACTTGGTTTGCACAAATTCGAAATAGGTATGGATCCTCCAAAAAAAAAAATGTTTCAAATCTATAAAGAATTTTTTCTTTTGCTGCCTATTCATATCATGAGGTAAAATTCTCGGAACTAAATAATTTGCAATATCAGTGAACCAAGGAATTTGAATGTTAAATATCTCATAAACTGAACAGAGTTTTTCCTCGTGGAAGGAAGGTATCATTGATGTCCTCTTCTTTCAGATGTCGCAAGTGTGGGTTTTCTAATCTTGATAAATGATCTACTGCAAGGTTTTCCGCTCCCTTCTTGAAGCAAAATCCACTTGATAAGGTATGGATTTGCATCTTGTTTTGTTAGCAAGAACTTCAGTGCAGAATGATCTGTGTACAACGTGACTTTAGACAATAGTAAATATGGTCGGAGTTTATTGAAAGCAAACACTATAGAAAGAAGCTCTTTTCCGTTGTTGTATAATTCTCTTGAGCATTGTTGAGTGGCTTGCTGGCGTACTGAATTGGATGACAGTGCTTCTCCTTCCGCTGCCCAAGAACTGCTCCAATTGTGAAATCGCTCGCATTGCACATCAATTAAAAAGGTAAACTCCAACCTGAAGTTGTCATGATAGGAGGATTAATCAATTTGTCTTTCAGAAGATTGAAAGCATGGATGCAGTCTTGGTTGAAGTCAAATGGTACATCCTTTTCCAAGAGTTTTGTCATCGGATGAGAGATATTTGAGAAGTTTTTGATGAATCGCCTATAAAAACCGGTGTGGTCCAAAACATTTCTAATGGCCTTCACAGAAGTTGGTGGTGGGAGTTTTGCAATTACATCTACCTTGGCTTTATCCACTTCTATCTCCTTGTGAGAAACCTTGTGCCCAAGCACAATACCCTCTTTACACATAAAATGACAATTTTCCCAGTTTAGTACTAGGTTGGTTTCTTCACAATAAGCTAGAACTCTCTCTAAATTCATCAAACAACCATCAAAAGAATCTCCAAAGGGGAAAAGTCATCCATGAAGACTTCCATAATCTTTTCAACCAAGTTGTCAAATATAGCTTGCATACATCTTTGAAATGTAGTCAAGGCATTACATAGCCCAAAAGGCATTCTCCTATAGGCGTAGGTGCCACAGGGACAAGTGAACGTTGTTTTTTCTTGATCTTCCGAGGCTATTGGGATTTGGAAATACCTCGACATACCATCCAAATAATAGTAGAACATGTGCCCAGCAAGCCTTTCTAACGTTTGATCAATAAATGGCAAAGGAAAATGATCTTTTCGGGTTGCCTCATTCAATCTTCGATAATCAATGCATACCCGCCATCTTGTGACAATCCACATAGGGATCAATTCATTATTAGCATTACGTACCATGTTCATTCCACCTTTTTTTGGCACGACTTGAGTTGGGCTAACCCAAGAGCTATCAGAAATTGGGTAGATTAAACCGGCATCAAGAAGCTTGATTTCCTCTTTTTTGACCATTTCCTTTATATTCGGGTTCAATCTCCGCTGAGGTTGTATAATGGGTTTGAAATCCTCTTCAAGCAGAATTCTATGAGTACAAAATGAAGGATTGATACCCTTCATGTCGAAATTTTCTAGGCAATAGCTCGTTTGTGCTTCTTGAGGATGATCAACAACTATTACTTTTGTTCATTGGACAAATCAGAAGCTATAATAACCGAAAGTTTAGAATTTTCTGCCATAAATGCATATTCCAAATAATCTGGAAGCTATTTGAGTTCTAACTCCGGTGGTTCTTCGATAAAACTTTTGAGTCTTGTCTCTTTTTCTGTCTTCAACTGCTCGAATCCAGCTTGTGGTTTCAATTCCTTGGTAGAGTCAAGTTTTTGCAGCAAAGCCCCAGCTTCAGAATTTGTGCCATTCGTTACCATGCACTAGGCTTAATTCCAAATCATCTTTGCAAAGAATCTCATTTAAACTATCATCAACTGAAGTGTCAATAATGTCAATAGCATAACAAGAATCCTCACCACTCATTGGGTATTCCAAAGCTGATGCAAGCTTCACTACTAATTCATCATCCCCAATCCTCAAAGTGAGTTGTCCTCCCTCCACATCGATCAAAGCTCTTACTATTGCAAGGAAAGGCCTCCCCAAAATCAATGGAACATTTCTATCCTCATCCATGTCAAGGATGACAAAATCGACAGGATAAATGAAATGTCCTACTTTTACTAACACATCTTCAATAATTCCCTTAGGGATTTTCACCGATCTATCCTCAAGGTGGAGATTTATTTTCGTAGGCTTTGACTCAGCAAGTCCCTATGTCTTAAAGAAAGAATAGGGCATTAAATTAATTTTCGCCCCTAAATCAGCCAATGCCCTTTCAATAGTGATATCTCTTACTACACATGGAAACATGAAGCTACCAGGATCCTTCAATTTCATAGGGATCTTGTTTTGAATAATAGATGAGCAGCTAGTTCCCACTCCAACAGTAGAATATCCTCCCACTTCCTCTTGTTTGAAAAATTTCTTTAAAAAATTTAGCATATTTTAGCATTTGTGAAAAACCCTGAACAAAAAGGATATTAATGTGCAACTATTTAAACAAGTCGAGGAATTTACTGAACTGCTCCTTGTCTTTTATTTGATTCAAGCGAGAAGGATATGGGATCTGGGGTTGATGTTCCTAAATAGCTAGAGGAGATGAGTTCTTTTAACCATATTTCTATTCAAAATTTGTTTTCACTAATTCAAGTTGTTGTACTTCTTCATTTTCTTGTTTCTTTTAGAGATCAGGTTATTATTCTCTTCCACTTCTCAAAGCAATAACTTTGGCTTGCTTCCTTGGATTGAGTTCGATATTACTAAGAAGAGCACCGAGTTGCCTTTTCAAACAAAATCTTAGCTAATTGACCCACATGAGTCTCCAAGTTGTGAATTGAAGCTCCATGATTTCTTAGAGTGGCTTCTTAATTTTTCAAAATTTGATCCAAGTATTTTTTTCCTTTCATCAGAATCTTTAATGAATTTCATCATGAGATTCTCAAGTTGAGAGTTGGAGCTTTGAGCTGGTGGATTTTGAGCTTGTGGCCTTTGAAAACCTGGTGGAAAAAGATTAGGATTAGGATTTTGATTAACCCTTTGCATGTTGTTGTTATTACTCCAAGAGAAGTTTCGGTGATTTCGCCATCCTAGGTTATAAGTGTTGCTATATGGATTGTTTTGAGCCTGGATGGGATTTTCCAAATAATCAACTTGTTCATTACATATTTCCTCACCAATGGATGGCTCCACAAAAGCAAGCTGCTATTGTTGGGAGATTGTCAAGCCATCAATTTTTCGAGAAAAAGCTTCAACCTTTGACATAATTGTTGTAGCAACATCCACATCTAACATACCAGCAGGCTTCTTATCCCGATTTCTTGTATGTGACCATTCATAATTGTTAGTAGCCATATCTTCAAATAATTTCAAACTTTCATTGGGCGTCTTGTGGTTGAGAGTGCCACCCGCTGCAGTCTTCGATGGAGGAAAGAATTTATCCATGAACTTCTTGATGAACTCCTGCCATGTGGTGATAAGGCTCTTAGGCAAGGAATTCAGCCATTACTTTGCTTTCGTTCTCAAAGAAAATGGGAAAAGCCGGAGACGGACAACATCATCATTCACTCCATTAAATATGAATGTATCGCAAATTTCGAGAAATGCTTAGATGTGAGTGTTTGGGTCTTCATCTTGAAGCCCATCAAATTGTGCATATTATTGCACCATTTGTATCACCACTAGCTTCAATTCAAAGTTATTCGCCTCAACTCTAGGACGAACTATACTGGAGTTTCCCTCTATCAATGTTGGCTACGCAAAATCTGACTTAGTCTGTGGTGCCATTGGATTGAAATTGAAGTTGTCTTGGTTAAACATGCGATCTTGATTGTCATTTTAGATCAACTATGTTCACTGTCGAAGGAGAGCTCTCTTGAATGTTAGGGGTTGATGATTCGGATTCTTTAACTTTCTTTCTATATTTCAAAATGATTTGTTTTAGTTCAAGATTGGATTCTATGGGTTTCTTCCCTCGGTTCTTGATCATACACTACACACAAAAGATAAAACAATGCTTAGAACCACACTTACAACAAAAACAAGTAACTCAAAAGAAAAAGAAAACAAATATCTAAACTAGCAGATCTAAAGCTTTCCTAATATTATTCCTATCCTCGTTGGCAACGGCGCAAAAAATTTTGATAGATTTTCCTGTCGATCATAGTTTAAATTTATAAAACACGTTCTCAAAATAACTATAAGAGTCAATAGGCAGTGAACCTATCAAATCGTATTATAGTGTTTAGATCGGGATCATCCACGAGGAAGGAATAAGTATTAGTAATTACTCTATTTCCACTATCTAGCAGCCAAGAAATTAAATGTTCAAAATTATCAACTAAGAAAATTTACTAATCTAATGAAGGTAAGCAAGCAAAATCACTCCAAACAACAAGGAAGGTTTAAAATCAATAACAAACACGACCTAGATCTTGTCCTTCATCTAATTTCTTCATGTGAATCATAGAACACTAAAGATTATCCGAATTGAGTTCTCATACCATTGAATTCCTTAAACAAACTAATAATTCTCTCAAATCTATTAATTATTCTAATCTTAGCTTAACTAATTATGATCTCTCCTTAATCAATAACAACCTAAGATCACTTGAAGCACATTAACTCAAGAAAACAAAGTATTCACGGAAGATCTTGCAACCTATCTCTAGGATCATAATCGAATCTCATCAAATTGCATAGATCTATTCATGAAAGCAATTTCTCAATCAACTTAAATGAAATCAAACATAAATTTGCATTCCACATATACAAATCTAAGAAACAAAATAAGAACATGTAATTTGAATATAAGAACATCAATTGGATTACATTAAGATTAGATCTTCAATACATGATGAAAATAGAATCCGAATAAGATCTAGATCTACGATCTACTCTTCCATAGTAATATCGGATGACAAATGAAATTCAAAAGAAAGAATTGAATTCATGAGGACAATCCTTAAGAATGACGCTCAATTGTGATGAATTTGGATCTACAATCCAGATTCAATCTTGACTTGCTGTTCTTCGATGATTTGCTCTCGAAAAATCTCTCAAAAACCCACTCAAAATGATAATGTTTAACTAATTCTGCATCAAAAAGCTCCTTCTCTCTCATTAGAGCGCTCTATTTATATTAAAGAGCGTGTGATTGGCTACCACCTTCACGACTCCCTGTGGTAAGAGGTGTGGCAAGTATTGATCTTCAAGTTGACCACCATAGGGCATGGAAAATACTAAAATGGAATCTGAGCCACCACGCCCCACACCACGGGGTGTGGCATAGCACGTAGTGGCTCTTGCTTATTCACTGAGCTCCATACGCCCTTCACCATGGGGCGTGGTGAGTTTTAGTGTTGAGTAATTGTAATATCACCATTACCACGAGTTGTATGGAGTATAAAATCCACATAATTCTTCTTTTTCTTGTCAATTAGCTTGATTTAATTATGTTTGGTCCTTTGTTGCCTAAAATTGACAAATTAATGGGTTAAGTACCAATTCTAGATGATTTGTACTTAAATTATCGACTAAAAAGGATCAAATCATCTCAAAATTCAAGAGTGTTATAGTCTTTATCAAGCTTGATGTTTGTTTATGAAGTATGGGATTTTTATATTTGCTTTGGAGTAGACATTGGCACGATTCGATTCGAGTTAATAACCAAACCAAAACTATTAGTTTCAGATTCTAAAAATAAGAAACCGAACCATGGGGCTAAGTTGTTTCCCAATTTGGTTCTGATTCCTTAAGAACCAGTAACAACATTTTTTTCCCGTTTCAGCAATTTTTTTATTTAGGAGCAAGAAATCATTTATTTTTTCTTTAAAAAAAAACCAATGCTAAGTGTTGTATGTATATGTAGTTATTAACTCATCTAGCCCACACACTTAAATACATCCTCAATCTCAATGGTACTACTGCAAACTCTATTACCTAATGATTTCAAATCTCAATGTTATATGAGAAGAGTTTTAATCCTTCAAATTGTAAAAACGTAATCTCATGAGTCATGAGTTAATGTCATTTAAAATTGCATCAAGTAAACAATAGAACTCTTTAAAGTAAAACTTAAAGGTTAAATTATATCAAAAGGTATTAACTTTTCGAAGAAAGTTCATTTAAGATGTCAGTGGTAAAAAGAGGAATCAATATTTGGGGGTAATATTCATTTAAAACATCAATATTTCAAATAATTAAAAAAGAGGTATTAATGTTTCATAAATTGAGCCAAATAAGTTATCAAAATCATTTAAGAAAATTAAATGAAGACTTATTTAAACATTGACACCTCAAATAAATTTTCGTAAACATCAATACCTCATTTGACTCACATTGTGAAATGTTGATTCCTCTTTTTAACTAATTAAAATGTTGATACCTTAAATGAACTTACCTTCAAATGTTTATATCTAATTTACCCAAAATTTAAAAATGACAACCTTTTATAACTAGGGTGTGAACAAGCCAGGCCAAGCCGGGCTTTTGAAAGCTCGAGCTCAGCTTATTTAACAAATTAATGAGCTCAAGCCGAGTTGAGCTTTTAAAGAGCTTGAAATGTATAGGCCCGGGTTTAAGCTTGTTAAGGATTACAAGCCCGAACTTGACTTATTTATGTAAACAATTATATATATATATAATATTAGATTAATATAAATAATTATACATATTATTATATTAATACATTAAACAAACTCTCAACAAGTGGGCTCACGAACCTAAAGAAAAGCTTAGACTTGACTCGTTTAGCCAAACGAGCCTGAGTTAAAGCTTGAGTTTGGCTCATTTAGATAAATGAGTTAAGCTGAGCCTAACTTGTTTAGCTAAACGAGTTAAGTTGAGCGAGCTATGCGATAAATGAGCTTGGCTCGTTTGCTATCCTGTTTATAACTAAAATTAAAAGTCTTAATTAAAAGTAATTGAATTTTATATAGTAAAAAGGCATAAGTGATAAAATGAAAGATGATGGGTGACTAAGTTAAATTAATAAATATAAGATACAAATTATAAAAGTTACTAAAGTTAAAAGAGTCATGTATTATAATAAATACAGTGCGATGACTATTATTTCTTTATCTATATATATCAAAGTTTAATATAATAATTTTTTATGAAGTAATATGTCATTTAAAATGACTATTTTTTAAATAATGGGAATGAAACATGTTGATGCAAGGTTGTAGTCACTTTATGGTATTTTGAAGTCATATATATATATATATATATATATGTAATGATGTATCTTGTTATCCACTGCTACCTTGTGGAAAGATTTTTTCACTAAAATATGCCATGTGACACATGGTGAGTTATGTGATGGTAATTATTATTATTTTTTTTTTGGGGTGGAGGCGCCAAAAGTTTAGATATCATTTTTTACATTAACTCTTTTATAAAAGCTACAACTATTCTAAAAATTAGATCTACAGGAAAAGATATATGTGGTTTATTTAAGCAATCATAAACACTCCTCCATGGATCTTAATGGAAGTTTAACTATCAAACCAACACGATTTCTATGATGATAGAGTACTTCTGGCTACAATATTTTTTACACAAATTTCATTTGTTTTGTATATGAGATGGCATGAAAATTAATGTTAAATAAAAAAGAAAAAGAAAAGCTATTCAGATAATCTGATGTAAAAGTGTGTTTCTTTATAACATTGTGTGACTTACAAAAATATACAATATGAATATACTTTTTTTTTTGTATAATTACTATGAGGATTTAGGGTAATGAAATAAAAAATTTTGTAATGAAGATTTTACATACAAAGTATATACATGTAGAATATAAAAAGAAGATAATATTAAGGTGTGTTATCAAACTTCAAGTTTTTAAAATTTACACACACACACATATATAAATTTAAATTTAAAATTAAACATATCTCTTGAAAAGAAAATTAGAGAGAGTAAGAGTTAAAAGAAATGACCAAAATAATAATTACGGTATCTATATATAGAATATGATATTTAGGTTTTTTTGGATTTTTTTGTTTAAATATATAAAATGATGTTGTTTTGCATAGCGTCTTTTAATGGAGTATAAAAAAAATAAAAACTCAAATATTGTAGAATAAAAAATGAACAAACCATCGAAGAGAGTATATTGCGACAAATGGAGAACTATAATTTGATAATAAAATTGGAGCAAGATAGCGAAAGTAAAAAATGTGAGTAATAGAGGAGGAAAAAAAAAAGTGAAAGAAAAAAATTGGGCAAAGATAGGGAAAGGAATGGGAAAAGAAAAAGAAATTTATTAGAAAGAGAGTAATCTTTAAATATATGATACATACCTGCTGGAATTAGTGAAAGGATATAATAACACAAAAACTTAAAAGATATTGAAAAAATAATTGGAAAAGACAATACAAGGAAGTAGGTAGCTTCGGTCTAACAACAAATTTTTAGAGAAGTCATAAAGAGAGCTACCAGAGAGATGGATCTGAATTACCATTGGGCTCCTAAGGAATCACCTAACCTTCCGATGAGACTTGCCGACAAAGATGAAATAAGAAAAAGGAAAGCACCAAGAAAGCCCGACGAAAATGAGACAAAAGCAATAACAACCTCACAATGATAGATATTTTAGAAAGATGAACCATGTCAAGTCAAAGTCAATAATATACAACTTCTTATTTTATCAATAATAGTTAATACAGATCATGCTTTTACACTTCAGCCATTCACACACTCTCTGTCTTCTTCACTATCTGCAACTTTAAGCATCTTTTTGGTTCTGAATTTGCTCTCTGTTTATTACCCAAAAAAAAAAAAAAAAGCAAAAGGAAAAAAATGGCAGAATCCGTTCTTTTTAATGTCGCAGGTAATATTATTCGTTCTCTTTCTTCATCATTTTATCAAGAAATTTCACGGATATGGGGTGTTGGAAATGAGCTTGAAAAACTGAATAACACGGTTTCTACTATAAAGGCCGTGCTGCTTGATGCTGAAGAAAAATCTTATAAGAGCATGCAAGTCAAAGACTGGCTTAAGAGACTGAAAGATGCTCTTTTTGATGCTGAAGACTTGCTTGATGAGATCTCTGTCGAAACTCGACTGAAAAATCTGAGGAGCCAAAACAAGTTTGTGAAGGAGGTCCGCACTTTCTTTTCAAGCTCAAACCAACCCATTCTCAAATTGAAGATTGCGAAAAAATTGGAGGATGTAATAGCGAAGATAGATGCCATCAAAGCCGATGAGCCGCTTCACCTGGAGAAGCGCACTAGTGAAGAGGGAGGGGAGATTAGACGAGGAAGACAAGAGCAAACGCACTCGTTTATACGTCAAGAAGAAGTGATTGGTAGGGATGATGACAAGGGAAATATAATGAGACTACTGATGGACCCCAATTCGGAAGAAAATGTTTCAGTAGTTTCAATTGTTGGGATTGGTGGATTGGGAAAGACAGCACTTGCTCAATTCGTCTACAATGATGAGACTACTCAAAAATATTTTCAAGTAAAAATGTGGGTTTGTGTCTCTGACTTTATTATAGAGACAATAGTTGCAAATATTATTGAAAGTGCAAAAGGAAAGAAGGAAGAATGTGTTGGAATGGATCAAATGCAAAAAAATCTTCAGAATGAAATTAACGGGAAGAGGTATCTTTTGGTTCTTGACGATTTATGGAATGATGAACGGGAAGGTTGGCTCAAGCTTAAGAGCTTGTTAGCTGGAGGAGCTCCTGGAAGCAAAATACTCGTTACTACACGTAATCCTGGAGTTGCAATGACTGCTGGCTCGATGCACTGTCATACTCTTCATCGCCTATCAAGCGATGCATCTCTGGGATTGTTTATGGCAATTACTTCTGAGAAGACTCAAGAGATAAGTGAGCCGGAAAAAGTTCTTATTGGGAAAGAGATAGTTGAGAAGTGTTGTGGCGTTCCTTTGGCTATTCGAGTTATCGGAGGTATATTATTCAAAAAAAGAAAGAAAGCTGATTGGCTGCATTTCAAGGAAAACAAACTGCAAAATTTCACACAAAAGGATAATGACATAACAGCTATTCTTAAGCTAAGTTATGATCATCTCCCATCGCACTTAAAGCAGTGCTTTGCATTTTGTTCATTATTTCCAAAGGACTACTCTATTCGAAAGTCTACCTTAATAAATTGTTGGATCTCGCAAGGATTTGTGCAACCAAATAGTGATCTTGATGCCGAAGATGAAGCACATGAATATTTCGTGGATCTTTTGCAGAGAAACCTTTTTCAAGATGTAGAAAATGATGAGTTTAACAATGTTGAAAGCTGCAAAATGCATGATCTTCTACATGATTTAGCCTGCTTGATGTCAGGAGAAGAGAGCTGTGACGTAAAAAAAGCCCAACAAAAAACTCGTCATATATCTTATGGGTCGGGTGATTTATCAGATCAACTTCCAAAACTTTTAGGTGAAAATACAAAAGTGCGGCTATTATTGTCCACCGAAGAATGGTTCGGTGGTAGGTTAAGTGAACCTGCATGCCTTAAAATCTTATCGAATTTTAGGTGCTTGCGATTTTTGACCCTCCGTAATACTGACATGAAGGTGGTGCCACACTCCCTGCAAGTTGAAGCACCTTTCCCATCTTGATCTTTCTTTTAACGTCGAATTGGAAAAGCTTCCTAGTTCCATTGAAGCTCTGCAAAATCTGGTGAGATTGAATCTTAATCATTGCTACAGTCTCAGAGAGTTGCCCAATGACATTGGGAACTTAGGTTGCCTTAAGCATCTATATCTTGATGGGTGTTCTAGCATGAATCATATGCCGCGTAGTTTGAGGAAACTGACCTCTCTACGCACGCTAACATGTTTCATTGTTGGAGACTGCAAATCCAGCCCCAAGAATTCTGCAAGGCTAAGTGACTTGAATGGCTTCAATAACTTGAGAGGAAGGCTCACTATATGGATAGATGGTCGCATAAAAAATGCAGCTTTGGAGTCCAAGAAAGCAGAGATTAAAGCAAAGCATTTTTTGGATGACTTAGAAATAAGATGGAAGGATATAGAAGGAAGTGGATATAAGAAAGCCGAGGTTATTGAAAATCATGAAACTATACTAAAAGAACTCCAACCACATACTGGTTTACGTTCTCTTAAAATAAGTAATTATAGGGGAGCAAGATTTCCTCGATGGATGATGGAAGATCTCTTACAGAGCCTCCCAAATCTCCATGCATTTGAATTATCGGGATGTAGAAAATGCCAATTCCTTCCACCACTTGGCTTACTACCTCTTCTTAAGAGCTTATCTCTTGATGATCTTAGTGCAGTTGAATCCATTACTTACAATAACAGTCCCTCATCTAGCAATTCATCTGCTGGGCGGTCCTTATTTCTTAGTCTCTCTCATCTGACTATTGAAAAGTGCCCGAACCTGAAGTTCCTCCCATCAATTGAAATATCATCTCATCTCCAAAAATTGAAATATCTAAGGATCAACGATATTCATTCTATAAAGACTTTGCCCAAGACTTGGCTGCAAAGTCTCTCTTCTATTGAAATCCTGCTCATTGGAAGATGTCCAAATTTAACCTCTCTCTCATCTGGCATGCAATACCTGTCCTCCCTTGATCGACTTAGTATAGGAGGTTGCGAGGTGCTTGATCTGTCCATAGATGAGAATCACAATGTGATGCAGCACCTAGATCAAGGCCTTAGGAGCTGCGCAATATAGAATTCTGGAGTCTTCCGAAACTCACGTCACTTCCAGATTGGCTTTTCCATGTCACCACATTAAATTCACTCGGATTGTTTGATTGTTCAAACCTAGTGTCGTTGTCGAATCGCATGGGTGACCTTACATCGCTTCAAAGTTTAGAAATTGATGATTGTCCAAACTTGACATCACTTCCAGAAAGCATAGGTCAGCTTATATCACTTCAAAAACTTGAAATTGTTAATTGTCCAAACTTGACATCACTTCCAGAAAGCATGAGTCAGCTTAAATCCCTGAAGACTTTGAGAATCGGTGGATGTCCAGAGCTGGAGAACAAGTGCAAGAAAGACAGTGGAGAGGAGTGGCGCAAGATTGCTCATATTACAGATGTATCGCACGAGCTATATGAATGGGAGGTAAGTCAAGTTCCATTTTAAGTAACAATATCGTATTTGCAGTTTATCAAAAAAGCAAACTATTATAGTATTTGATTTTTTTTTTTTTTTTTTTCGGTATTTATTTGATAGATGCGGAGAAGCAAAGGGAATGGGATTAAAAAATGAGAAAGAAAGTCATGATACTAGCCTCATCGGAGTTCTGCAGAGAGATTTTGATGGGTAATGATTAGCCTTTGGTTTGGATTTTCCGTTGAAAGCGAAGCAAACAAGGCATCATCGTCTTGCCGTTACACCAAAGACATAGTTTTCTTCTTTTTGTTTAATCTTAACTTTATTACATGTAATGTAAAAAATCTTTTCATAAAAATAAAAACAAAAAAAGAAAAAAAGGAAAACCTTTTGTTTTATCCTTACTAATTCCTTTCTTTTCCTGTAAAGTTCTTCCTCTCCTTTTTTTTTTTTTTTAATGATCTTATTTCTTTATTCTCTCTTTTGTTTGTGCTGTCTTTTAGATTGACCTCTTTCCTTGCGTTCCTGTTTTCGCAATCATCATGACTACTTACTCGGTAATGTCCCTCCCTCCCTCCCTCCCTCTCTTAAAAATTATGTTGTAATGTCCAAAAAGAAGATTTTTATCAAAGGAATATAATTCTTTTTCTTTTCTTTTCTTTTCTTTTCCTGTTAGATATTTCATGTCTTTAATAAACTAATTCTGGGCTACGAACAGAATAAAGTTCGGTGAAGATTATTTTTTATGAAATGGGCTTTTGGGCCATTTGAATTTTGTCCCTTTTGGTCGCTATATGCTGAAAATCTTGAACTTATTTTGGTATATTTTCAATGTTAAAAGTCTTTAGGTTTTAAAAATGATCATACGTGATTAAAACATAAAAATGTGATCTGTCTTAATTATTACTTTAGCTCTTTTAATATGGGAAAGTAACTAGGTGCTGCAGCTCGCTTAGAATATAGTAAAATTTGGAGTTTTGAGCTCAATCAAGTTACGAATTTTGAAGGTACTAATGCATGGTCTTTCTCATGATTATCATGTATGATTTTCTTGTCTTGGATATGGAAACTTCTATTGTGGAATGATCAACTGGATGTCATTCAGTAAAGAATTTGATTTGTTATAAATGATTTATGTCCTGGTAGTATTTTCTCACCTGTTAAACAATTCATGGAGAGGATAATGCAGGTCCAAATCTATCTTAGAGTCTTAAAAGGATTCACGTTAAGTTCGGAATTTGTGTTAGCTTTCAGTGGTTTTAAAGTACAGTGCTAATAAAATGGAAATTTCCGTACAATGAGATTGAAATATTAAGTTTGGCTTACGGTGATGATACATCAAAACCTAAACAGATCCCAACAAGTGTGTCATAGCCATATAGCCATTTGTCCATGATATGATGTCCATATTTGTTGACAGATGATTTTGAATAAATTTCTAATGTCCGTATTTTGTCCCAATTAGATGCCACTTGTTTCAAAAAACATGTAAAAAAAGGTAATTTAATCTTTGATGGTTTGAAATAGTAGTCCAACATAAAAATAATTTTTTTTTTTTTTTGGTGAATCCAACTGATATTATTTGCTGAGCATGTTTAAGTATGGCATAAACCACTATGCTTGAACAATGATTGATTCCTTCAAGAAACCTTTTTCTTTTAATGTCCAAACGAGCTTTCGATTATCATATAGCTCATGGATCTATCTAACAGAGATAGGTTTGTTTAGTGAAAAACAATCTTATGCTCCAATAGTAAGCATTTCTTGTTAATATCCGACATGATTTGTCATGACACATAATCTATTTGTATGTTACAATGATGAGATTTGTATTCTCTAAGGCTTCATATTTATGTCCATTAAATCTTTACTAATGCAATCACTAAATTGAAATGCAGTGAGTTCATAGCAGCAATTCCGTGCAAGATCTACCAATCTTTTGGCAATGGCTGCTGGATGTGGATTGGAAAGCTCAACTAATGAAATAAGGATGCATATGACCTCAAGTTCCTATGTCTATGTAGATGAATCAAGCGATAAAATTCTTATGCTGATTGACGATTGAAAATTTATACAGCGTATTCAATTTTTAAACTTCAAGTTAACAGATCATTTCCATCTCTTATCTATTTATTGCATTCCATAGAAAATTGTGATCGTTGTAAAACATAATTTCACTAGTATTCTAAGATTACCAAGGTACCCCGAACATGGTGTAATATATAGTAAGAACTAAGAAGCTATTTCACTTTTCCTTATAACTTTAGTTTATGTTACCAATTAACCATCCTAGTCGACATGTTCACGTTCTTAACTTAGATCACTGCATTAACTCTATAATCATTTAGCGATACTACGCTGATTGTGCAGAAGTACAAGGTTCATGATTTAGAACTGATAAAGCTAAAAGAAAGAAAAAGCACACTAGCATCCGTGAAGCTTGCCCTACAGGAAATTTGCAATGTACCCTGAAGTCTTTTGAAGGTTTTGTACACAACGAAAGCCTAATTAAAAAAAGATAAATATTGAAATTTTTTTATCAGATAACAATCTTCTACTTGTTCTTTGATTCAAAAGAATGTCAAACATATAAGCATCAAAAGTTCAACAAGAAAACAAATTTTGAGAAGAAAGAAAACAGAAGCATCATACAAAACGCCAAAACGGAATATCTAATTCTAAGGTGTATGATTTTTATCAAAACCTTAAAATTTGCTGAAAAAGGAAAAAAGACTTACATAGTTCATAATCATTAACTAAATAAAATGATATAAGAAATGGCACAAACGAAATTAAATTTCGAAACTCCTACTAAAAGTAATTACACTTTGAAAACTTCCCAAAAGTAATAAAAACACGATTTTAAAGACTAACAATAAAATTTAGCTGAAAAACAAAGTGCATCACAAGCAAAGCTTGTGTGTTTTGATCCTGGCCCATTTTCTAGATTATCTTTTGAGCTAAAAAAATTTCAAACTTACAAAACTACCACCTGTTAATTTCTTTTCTATTATTGCAAAAAAGCTTCCACAATTTTTTTGACCACATCAATATAGAAGTGAATAAGAGAGAGGAACATAACTATAATGTTTAATGGTTTAGCTTAAGTTTCCTATGGATATTGTCACATGTCGATTCGGGTACGGTTCTATACCCAAACTGTTGGTTCATACTTTATAGGTCTCATCTCGATGGAACCATAATCATACTCGTGAAGGTTAGACCAGCTCCCCGTTCTTAGAAATCAACGGATCTCACAATTCAGTTCCAGTCCTATCGAAACAGTGAACCATTTGGTTTTTTTTTGCAATTTTTTAGAAAATTAAAGACGAGTATAAATAAAAAAAATGCCTCGATACTATACATTGGGAAAATGAAAGATAAATGTACATTTGGATAATGGTGAAATATGTACATGATATTTATTTTTTTCCAACTACCATGAATAATAGATTTGATAAGTAGGAATAGGCAAAAAAACTAACCGAACCAATCCGTAACCGAACTAAACCAAACAGAAAATATGGTTTTTTTTTTTTTAAAGTAATATGATTTAGAAAATTTTCAATCCGAACTAATCCATAAATTTATAGTTGGTTTGATGGAGCGGACCAAATCAATCTGTTAAACCAAATCAAACCATTTTAAATAAATAAGAAAATATTTTACTTGTCATTATAAATTTTGTTATGGTGGTTGATTAAAGGTCATATATAATCTTATGATTTATTATAATATTTATGATACAATGAACATTGGTTGATAATAACTTGTTCTTATTTTTAAAATTATTTTTTGGGTTCAAAATATATTCACTCAACTCCGTTGATAACTTAATATTGTTTTAAATTAATCATTTGAACTCTCTAAAATATAGATTTTATTATTTATTTTTGTCTTATCATGTATTAATTTTGCATTATATATTTTGTTAACAGATCACTTTTATTTATAAATGACTTTTGTTGGTAGTATTCTTTTTTTTCTACCGTTGTTAATAGATGGTTGACTAGATAATTTTTTAAAGGACTATAAATTATATTTTACTATGTATTAGTTAGTGAGTGTGCTATGTTGATGACTAAATGATTTTATGAAGAAGTATGGATTATGAATGTAACGGATTTATAAAATATTTTGTGGAGATTTACAATACGAACTTTATAGAATGATTTCAATATTGAAATATCAACACAAATGTACAATATTATAAAAAAAAATATTAAAATTTTGATCTAATTCATAATCTAAACCAAACCATATTGTTATTTAATGGTTTGAAAAATTTCTAATCCGCACTAAATGGTTATTTAAGGTTTCTTTTTTTTTTTCTAATAATAACAGATTAACCCACCAAGTCTTTGAATCAACCACTGAACTAAGATCCAAGGTTCATGACCCACCTAAACTAGTGGGTTTCAGGTACTACCTACCAAACCCAACAAGTTTGCTAGCAGGTCTAAACCGACTCTTATGAGTTAGTTCCCAGTTGGGGAACTAATAGTGCTGAACCAAGTCAATTTCCAAGAAAAACCCAACCCGTAATAATGTCTACCAACCCATTATTTTTACTAATCATTGCCTAAACAAATAATATCTCAGAAAAAAATAATAGATGACACGATATTATAATCTATAGCTAGCAAATAAAATCATCAAATGTAGATTTGGAAAACTAGATAGATAACATTCATTGAAATCCAAAGATGGATTGTCCTTCATTATTTCAAAGCTGAGTTAAACTACAAGGGAAAAGAAAGAACAGTGCAGATTTTAAATCGTTGTGTTAATGAATCGTGCATAAACAAAAGTTGAAATGGGTGGCTTAACCTATAAACACACATGATTGGCATTATTTTAATCTCTTGCAGCTAATTTCAGCAATAAAATTCATTAAAAAGGAATGCCTTTGGTCGATTTTGATCCCGAAAGGGGATGATCTTGAACAGGTACTCAAACTGAAGGACATATTCAGTATGTGCGCAAGATGGAACCAATGTCATATTCAGACATCTATGATTTAACCATAATCGCGGGTAATAGAATATACACAGAGAGCCCAAGACCATTTTACACTCTTCAATAGTCCAAGGAAAGCTGATTCTTTTAAGATCTAATTGTTCACCACTCTCTGATCTCGCATCCTATACTGTGACAGTGAAGAGATAGACCTTTAGCACAACAGAAAGGGCCAACTGCAACAGAAAAATTGCTGCCACGATGAAGAACCACTGTTCTGCAGCTGACTTGATATGGGCTCGTAAATTAAGTGCTACGAAAGTTGCTGACATGAACCCAGCTACACCTGCTATGACCCATCTGAATATTTCCAGGGGCACAACTGAGAGACACTGAAAACAAAATGGAGTTAATTTCTTAGTTTTCTTTACCGCAAAAAAGGCCACATCACTAGACCACAAAAAAGATTTTGAGCACAACAAATCGATCAGATGAAGCACGTGAAGTTGAAATATCGCATAATTCATTGGAGTTTTATTCTACTCGCTTGAAATTCAGAGGAACGCATAGGTATCTTGCTTATTACGTTCCATAGCGATGTATGATGATTGCAACGACCAAAATCACATTATAGAAAGATGAGAAGTAAAAATGTTAATGGCCTGTCTCCCAAGTGGCCAAATGCTCATTTCCAGACTTGTTCCTAAGTTCTATAAGCATGGTCATGGGCTGTAGAACATCATTTGCCTCAGTAATTTAATCTAATCAGAACCTCTAAAAAGGCCAAAGCATGCAATTAAACCAATGTATTAAGCAAATTAGTTTCAGCACTCATCTGATGAATGAATAATTTATATATGAATTTAAGAAATCCTTCATTCTCCATCAGAATGGAGAAACATTTCATTGAACATTATGCTTTTTTTTTTTTTTAACCAGAGATGAAGGAAAAACTTACCAGTGCTGGAATTAATATAAAAAGGGAGTAACCATAGAGGCAAATAACTGGACAAGGCCTGACGGGACAGAGAAATACTTCAGGACGACATACAATACAAGAGGAACGATGGTGACGTATCCATAGAACAAACCCGCAGACCAGGTCACAATATTTATGTCATAGTTCCACTCGTCTTTTTTCAGCTTGTGTGCTACATATGTAACAAATGTGCCAATTGCCGCAGCTGCAAATATAAGGGTGCTGCATATCCAAAATGGCCCATACCTGTAGAAGAATATAATGTTCAGTTAGTCAAGAGACGTCACAACAATCAAGAGATTGATCTGATGGTCACACGGATGAGTACATGATTTACTCCACTTAGTTGTATAGGATAATGTTTTAGCCTGATGATGGCATGAAACCGCAGTGACAAACAAAAGAAAAAGGTTAAAACCTAGCCCGCACAAATTAAACAGTTCATCCAAACCCTGGAAAATTAATAGTCTATCAAGTGCTTAACAACAACAACATGCTGATAATGGCTATAATCAACTGGAAAGTACAGACCTAAAAATGCAGCAAGCTCAAGTCTTCATCAGCATGCACAAATTAGAGAGACAAATTTATTCACATAGCCAGTTAGTGCCAGAATCAGAAATTTTCAATAGGGATTTCCCTACTGCTACAAGGTAAGAGATGGGTCCAAACATAGTACCAGAGGAGCATTTATTAGCAAAATATGAATGCAGGTCTTCTCCATTTATTATCAAGATAAAGGGTAAGAAGACAGCAGTATCCATTAACATTACAGGAAAGAATAGCAGATTGTGGCTAAGAACGCTCTCAAATTAATCAGCGCAAGGTTTTATTAAACATCATCCAGTCTAATACCACAGGTCTTCTCCATGTTTTATTGACATAAAGGGTAAGAGACAGCAGTATCCACTGCCATTACTGGGCAAATAGCAGATTGTAGCTGAGATTGCTTGCAAATTAATCAACCGAAGGTTTTATTAAACATCATCCAATCTAATAACACAGAATTTTCCTGCTTTGTTGTTAATACATATGTAAGAGCAGGCTCCACCATCTAATTTCACCCCCTTGTAAAGATCTTTTAATCAACCGAAGGTTTTATTAAACATCATCCAATCTAATAACACAGATTTTTCCTGCTTTGTTGTTAATACATATGTAAGAGCAGGCTCCTCCATCTAATTTCACCCATTTGTAAAGATCAAAAAAGATCAATCATAAAAGTTGTTCAAAAGATAAATATTAGAGGATTACTGACTGCATGTGCACTGGTGCAACCTCCCAGCCTGCCCAAAAATAGAACTGCCAAGAATTGCTATTCAATGGTTTATTCACCACTTTCTCACTAATACCTTTACCTTGAAAAGACCACTACCACTAGACTCATGTTGTTAGTCACTAATGTAATAAATATTTTACTATTATGACAAAAAATGATAGCTATGTCACTTTCATTTTAATATAATTCTTTACCTTTTCTATGTCAACTAATATTGTGATAAGTATGTAATAGCTATTACAACTTTATAATTTCTTAGGAAATCACAATTCTACACACACCCCCTACCCCACCCTCCCAACAAAACCCAAAACAAAAACACTCAAAAAAAAGTCCGTATGGTGAAATGAATGGGTCATGAGAGCCTAACAGACAAACAAAGAGGAAGATTTAATGAGTTTTAGAATATGAATATTAAACTAACCAACCACAAACAGATTTTAATCAGCATTCTAATGTAAATATAATGCTAAGAGGACAACTCACAAATCTGGATTGCTGGCGGTTTTCTCATTAAAGGTGCCTCTAAATGGCAAAAGAGAATCCTTAATCCTCTCCAGCACATCTGAGGTGTCAACATCGAAGTATGGCTTGTATGAGGAAACTTGAAACATCGAAAACCAACCACTAGGTTGGGGATCGTCAGAGCCAGATCCAGTTTTTGAGAATGTATCTGTATGTGTAAGAAACAAGAAATAATTGATACTTCTTTCTATATGAAATCATAAATGAGACAAATGTAATTAGCATGTATCAAATCAAGCACATGAGTATGAAATGATTACAGTACATAACCAAATGTAGTAATCTTTCTTTTAGTAATTTCAATGTGGCATAGTTAACTGACAGAACCTACCCATTATAGTCAAAAGCTAAGGGATCTTTGAACATCTATCAGATATTCTTTGAGGAAGTCAATCAACACTTTAAGGACCAGAGACATGAAAGGAAGTGGTAGTCACAATTGTCGCCATGATCATCACTCAAATTTCTACCCTTTTTACCACAAAACTGTGAAGCCACCCTCTCATCACTCAAATTTCCATGATTTTTCAGGGAGTACAATGGGGGGAGAGGGATTCGAACTTGATCCATCTTTATTAAGCAAAGTTCATGCCACTAGACTATAAAGCCCTCAGCCAAATTTCCATAGTGGCTCTACAAACATATTAATCTTAGGTTCCAAAGAAAATTTGAAGGGACAACACCCAAAGACAATAAATGCAGTGACACCTGTGATTTTAAATTTCATAACTCACCTTTGATTTTGTTGATAGGTATCATAGCCAAATTTCCAATTGCCTCAAGGGACTATACATTTCCCCAAAGGCCCAACCATTGTTCTTGGACAGATTAAGGAACAAATTGTCCCAAATTCTCCTCCTTTGAGAAAACAATGCAGAAGAGATCTTTGGAATACACTCAAACTATGATATAACATAGATGAGAAGAAATACAACGTTCAATGACAGGCACAAAAAAGAGGCCAGAGGTAAGGAATGAAAGTGCTTAATAAGGGGACTGGATAGCATACTGCTCAAAGGGTAAACAGGCAAGTAGCTCGTAAATTGATCACTGGTCTACCTTTATTGAGTATGTAAGCCAAAAGATTTCTAATAAAATGCAAGCGATCAAAACAGGAAAAAACATTGAGAAAACTGGAGCCATACATAATGTAAATATCAAAGGTAATTAAAAATTCAACATACCATCTGCATCACGTGCAGGTCCAGAGCTACCAGATATTTTCCCCTTTGCATCAGATGGAGGAAATGTCTGAAGATTTGAATCTGAAAGAAAAAATTACAAACCTACTATTGGAGTCAAATTATTACAAAGAGAAACGACAACAACTTCCACTAATAAGTTTCAATATTACAAATCCCCCTTGAATAAAATTTGATATTGTACAAAGCTTGTTGGCATAGTGCTAAAGTGGCTAACAGATTAGTCAGACCCAACTCAATTCTTCATGATTACAATAACAGAAAATTGAACCAAACTTGAACTTGAGAAACAGAGAGTGAAAGCATTTTGCCAAATCAACAAACTTCAGTTAAGTCTTCATTGATACCTTCCACCAGATACATAAACCATATCAAAACTTAAGAAACAGAACATCAAAGTGTAAACATCAAGTTTTGCCTGATTACCAAACTTGAGATCAGTGTTCATTAACATGATCTCACATGCAAACACCAAATCTGAGGTTAGGAAAAGAACATCAAGGATAGATATCAAATTTTGCATAAGTAACAATATCAAACAAATGAAAAAAGTAGAGATATTTTATGGAAACAGAATTAAATGGCTGAAACACTTCAATTCGAACTCAGAGGTTCTAACAATCTGACTTACAGCTATACAAACAAACAGATTTATGAATCAAACCAGAAAATACTCAAGTCTCTGTCACAGCACCCCAAAATTGAAAATTCAAACTTAAGACCAAAATTCAAAACATTAATATTGAGTTCAGATTAATTACATAACAATTAAACAAATCAAAGGATAACGCCATTCATTATTGACAGACACATGGTAAAAACTACTCGAATACACTTCAACAATAAAACAAGGAATGATTCTGCGAGAAACGTACGGGATCAATGAATTTGAATCAACCTAACTAGACTTAAATCTTCATTACCACATTATCATCAAACTGAAGCCAAATCTCAACTTAATAAACCAATACGTAGTCTTCATAAAACGAGAGCCAGTCAACAGAAAAATAAATAAATAAATAAATAAAACAGCTCGAAAGCTTCAAATCCAAAACGAACAACGGATACATGAGAAATCAGTCATTAAACGGTGAATTCAGCTGTAGATCATTAAATTCCACCTGATTCGCCATATCCAATAAAGAAATAAATGTTTCAATGAATAAAAGAGCTCGAAGGCTTCAAATCCAAATCGAACAACCGATACATGGACAGCAAAGAGTGATTTCAGCTTTGAATTTTCAAATGCCACACCACATAATTCGCATTATTCATAAAATGAAAACAAGTCGATAAAAACGAATTACAACAGCTCGAACGCTTCGAATCCAAAACGAAGAACAAATCCTCAATGCGCGACAAGAATCGGAGACTTACCGGTGAATTTAACGGTGACATGGCCCGAATCCGGAACGGCCTGCAAAATCACACGAAACATACATTATAACAATAAGATCCATATAAAACGCGAATCGACAAAACAAGTATGAGATTGTTCGTCGCGAAGTGGGGGAGATTCAGAGATTACTTACAGGTACAGATCCGGAAACCTTCTGGTTATCGATGCTAGTGTAGTTGCCGGACATCATCTTCTCTATCTCTCTCTTTCTTCTTTCTCCGTCCTTCAGATCTGCGTTCCCCGGTACCTAAAACAAAATCTCGGTGCACGACGATTTGATGTTTGTTGGAATTCTCTTTCTTCTATTTTTTTCCCCCCCTTATTGTTTTTTCGAGTTTTATACATACGGAATATTGAGTAAAAGAAAAAACAAAGGTAAAAACAGTCTTTTTGTAGTTTTCTGGTGATGTGCCGCTCGCACAGCACACGCGGACTACTGTTCCTTATTGGGCTGGGCTCACTTGGGCCGGTTGCTTTGTGTCTTGTTAAGGATTATTAGTTGATTTCATAAGCCTTCAATCTGTCATGGGTTTAAATGGAAAATCTCCTTATAATCCTAAGATTTATGAATTCTTAAATAATATATTAAATGAATAAATGATATGAGTTAATTGTAATTGCTGGTTCAACAAAGTGATTCGATAAAATTGCGACACATAGTTGCTATTGTGTTTCTTGTGCACTTATAAATTTAGTGAACTCGATTAACGATTATATGGCTTATATGTATCTGAAATTTATCTATATCATGTCTATATCATAGTTGAATTGTATCTGTTTAGTTAGTTTATGAGTAAAACAATCAATTTTTTTATTATTATATCTATTAAACCAGAATATGGTAAAACAATCACATCCTAACTGTGTATGATTTGTATGTGCATGACCAATTGAACCCATAAGTTACAATCATGGAAAAATGGATAGTTGTCTTAAAATATTGTATGAAGTTGTTTAATTAGATACTTATATTATTGTGGCGATTTAATAAGCCGTTGACATGAAGACACCATGTCTAATATGAGCCAAATGAAAGAATGCATTACTTGGTGGAGCGTGACATTAACTAGAATGTTGTAAATGGATCTTATTCCTAATGGCTTGATAACACATGTGATAAACTCATGCAAAACAAAGTTGTACCTTCCTAATTATTTGTGATACTAATGTATTTATGGTTCTTGCTGCATTATATTGTTGCAAGTCTTAAGCTACGATTCTATCAAGGTTTTGCTGCATGTTTTGACTAAATATAAATAAATATATCTTAATGAATATGCTTGTTACATATAACAAGATATAGGCCTATTGTAATATATGTATGTGATTGCACAATAATTTTGCAATGGGTTCTTCAACTCACCCCTTCTTAAGATATATTTCAAATAATGTAGGCAAAGATAGGTTTACAGAATATAGATTTGGAACAAGAAGATGGAAAAAGGAAAAATGCTAAAGCATTAAAGGAACTTTATAATATGTTGTTCTATGATAGTTTCATTAGTGCAGTATTTTGATTCTTAATATTTATTGAAATATAAATTGTTAAAAACAAAAGATCTTATTATAAGAACTTCAAGTATGCTAATTATTCATTTTGGTGTTAGTAGATTTTGCATCTTAGCATACCAGTATGGAATGAACATGTGGCAGACTGTTAACATATTTTAAAAATTTAATACGTAAATTTTTGTACAAGTTTAAATGTAAAACTTCACAACTATCTTGAATATTTTTCACATATGTTGGTGCATGTTGACAAGAACATAGAATGGTATTCGAAACCCAGATCTCCATTTGAAAATAGTGTTATATGGACAACAAAGGGTAATTTAAGCCTTCTCAACACCTGAATAATTTCTCAAATATAGTTTCATCATCAATAAAGGATGTCATCTTGGATCATATTAATTGCAAATTTAGTATCATACTCAAGATAAAAGAAAGGATTAGTTTCGATTGAGTTAGCTTTGGTTAAATCTCCTATTCTAATTATCAATATTGATTTAAAGAAAGAAAGGAAAAGAAAGCCTTCTTTATCTTGCACAACTCACTTTTAGCTTGGTAGCTTACTAACTATTACGAATGACTTTGATCACTACATCTAATCCACTTCGCCGTATAGAATAAAACAAAAATTGAATTCTAATTTCGTAATGTAATAAATGTAGTGGATTTTTTAATGTTCACTTGCTAATAATAATAATAATAATAATAATAATCCAAGTAATTATTAGAGTAAAAATAAAATATCTATATACTACTTATTTTATTACAAAAAGATGATGTTTTTATAAGTGATATTTTTAACATAGGGGTAGTTATAACAAAGATTAAAAGATAAATCATTGAATAATAATTTATATATATATATATAGGGACATAAATTGCTATTCATTATTTTACATAATAGCAAATCATTATGAATTGCTATTCCCCTAAGCTAAACACTATAATAATGGATTTATGTAGAATAGGGAGTGAATGAAAATTTTTTCCCTTAAGTGAATGGGTTGCTGATGTAAATATTAGGCAATTATTATTGCACGCATGTATTTTTTACAAACAATAGTTTGATCTTACCAACTTAATCAATGCTTGTGTGGCACTATAGTATTATACTCACAAACATGTTCTTTTTGACAAACTAAAGTCCATTCCTACCAACTTAGCCAACTTATGCTCAATGATTGTTATACATATGGTGTGGCACCAGGGTATTATACTCACAAACATGTTCTTTTTAACAAACCCAAGTTTATTCCTACTAACTTAGCCAACTTATGCTAACAATACAAACTAATATAATAACCGTTTTTAATTGCAAGAGTCACTAATAGACATAGAAGGGTACTCTCACCACTACGGCTTCACTCGAGTAAAAATTTTACTCCGAATTAATTTTCATACCCATAACTATGTGTAGGCACTCAACCACTAATCTGTTGTTTATAAGGCTAATTAACAACTTTTAAGATTAATCATACCGCATAAGAAAAACAGAACATGAAAGCTAACTAAGAATGAGATAACTATTTTTCTCATTATTTTAGAAGTGCACTTGTACTTTCTAAGCAATTTATTGACTTACTTGTGAATGTAAGTATAAAAGAATTAGCAATGCTCTTCTACTCAAGTCATTACTACACCGTTTACTAGACATGAATAATTATTCATTTCTTTCTAGTTCTACATAAAACTATTATTACAATGTTCACTTGAATGGAATGATAATTCCTATTAAATTGCTACTATATAAAATGATGAATAGCAATCTATGTTCATACACCGTGAATTATTATTCAATAGTTTATTTTTCAATTTTGTCATAGATACTTCTATCTTCAAAACATCACTTATACAATTATCCTCTCTAATAATTACTTGTTTTAATAGTCATTTCAAGCCTATTACATTCTTTTTGAATTGAAATTCAATTCTCTCCTTATTTCATATAGCAAAGTGAATAAGCAACAAGTACGTGGGAATCGACGTGATGTTAAATTGGCACAAAAGGTTGTGCCTCCGTGCCTCTTGCTTTACTCATTCAACATTAAGACATCCGGCATTCATCTTGGCACAGAAAATTGGCTATGGCTGGTGCATCTTCTGCTTGGGCTCGTGCGTCACTCATGCAAGTTAAAAAAGAAAAGGATATGAAGACAGAATCAGCTAATGATCATTAACCTCAATCAAACAACATGATTTCTGATGCATCCCAATGTAGACAGACTACCACGAATCATGACAAAAATTTCTCATATATGCCAAAAAACCATGTTAAAAGCTGATAGATCCAAAGGGACTACATTCCCATCAATCAAAAGCTGCATAACCAAAAACAGATAGATATCAAGGGACAAACCCCCATTTTAAAGTCAAAATGACGGCCCAACCTGATTTCAGCTCTCCAACTTAAAGGCTGCTCTCATGATTCTTATTATAAAAAGGGATAAAAAAGATTAACAAGGTATGCAATACAACTGCTTCAAGCTAAATCTTTTTCCCGCAAGCTTGTTCCTCGACTATGGTAAATTGAATATTATTTTCCCTCAAGTAAATTACAGTGTTTGTGGTCTAAAAGATTGCAGCCCTTACCGCCGTTATCATATTTCTTCAATAAAAATTCCAAATCCCAACCTACAAGATTTTTGTTTGTTGTTACATACATCAGTTTTCCCTTCTTGCCATATATGATATTTGCATCAAGCAGCTTTTAGTCTACCCCTGGTAAGTAAGACAGACCTTCGTAGTGCGAGCATAAGAACCCATGTGGTTGCGCTGATCTTTTCCTTGATCATTAAAAGCAATGCAGAGCTCAGTACGGTCTTCAGAATTTGAGCTCGCAAGCCCTTGAAAAAGACCAAGCAAACCCTCACGTTGCCATACAGCCAAGACAACCCTTATTATAGTCTTACGCGATTTGGGCAGAGCTTTATCAGTCTTTTTATCCTCTTCATCTACTGCTTGAATTATAACCTTACACCTACGTGACATAAGAGTGTCAAAAGAGGTTTGGCATGTGGAACGGTAATCTTACAAAATTTAAGAGCCACAGCATCACACCTGATTGCAGGATATGTTAAAACAGTTGCAATGCTTTTCGAAACAGCACCTAAGACAAAAGCTGAAAAGGCAGAAAGAGCTACCATGGATGAACTATTATCTTTTGTCTTCAGAAGTCTGCTTTATCTGATCGAATACCGTATACTGCAAGACAAAATTATTAATCATGGTTCAACTCTGTTGGCTATGTTATAAAAGAAAAAGGTGCGCAGATCCATACAATAATCTGTATTGACTAAAAGAGGATAGTTACCTGAATTGCGGGGTTGGATGTGAGCAGAAGAGATATTCCAAGGCCATCAAATGCATCATTCAAAGTGCCCTCAGTAAGAGTCCTCCAAAGCCCCTTGGATTTTCCGAAGGCACTAGTTTGCATTCTTGCTGATGCTGTATCAAGGCGCTGCAAATTAATAAACCAAAAATAAACTGATCAATATTGTTTTCCTTTTCAGGATTGCAAAAATTTAGAGGCAGCTAGCTAGGAATTTGCAAACGAATTTCCAAATAGCAAATTAGAATGAACTCCAATTTCTGTACCAGGGTCAATGATTTTGAGTTTATTCTAACTATGTCCATTGTTATTTTTGCTTAAAGAGTGGAATTATAACATCAAGCAGGGATTGTTTAATTATAAGACAATTAAGAACATAAAAGAAGCAGGCACTCAACAAGGCTTACTTCAGTAACTTAAAAAATGATGAAGATATGTTGCCGTCACAGGTCTCTATGATTTTACAGTGGCATAACAAATGGATTTCATGTATTCCATTCAGTATATTATAAGGGGCAAACAGATTTAGCTGACTGCATCGATTCAGCATAAAAATCATTGCAAATAAGACACCACAGCATGGCCTTCCAAAAAGTGAATAAATATCAACTAACAGAAGTATAAGTTCTCAGCTCTTGCATGTAATGTTAGAATTACCCGAAACCTACCTAGCAAGCTTGGGTGCAACAAACTATACATTCAATATTTTATATTAGAAGGTTATTCATTTCTTTGTTTAATATAAAGAAGAGACCACGATCCCTTATATGTAAGTAAAAAGAAGCTGATCATGTTGCATTTTTGCTGATTAAAAACCTTTTTCTTTTTTTCCTCCAAAAGCGGGACAGCACTATTGACACAAAGTCACAAAATTTATTTTCAATTATTCTACTATATGAAGCCTTAAAAATATGGGTTCATCAGTTGAAAGAAAGCACGCCCGCAGCAAGACGTAGTGTAAAACATAAGAAATAAAAACACGCTCATTTGATAATATATATTTTGTGTATGCTAGTACCAAATAAGCAAAATGTATACATCATACTTCCAGTAGCTTTTTTCCATGCAATTTTAAAGGTTTTGTCTGCACAATTTACTCGATATTATATTGTGAAATTCAAAAGGTTTACAGGAGGTGTAAATATACTTTGGAAAAAATAAGGGCCCATCAATTTTTAAAGTTTGGATAAATTTTGCGAACCATCCATAAAAACTTTACAAATTATATGGACCCCCATCTTTTTGAGGCATTATAAAGGGAATTTATTTAATCCAACCAATTATACTTCTATGTATACAATTAAGTAGCTAGGTAATTAATTTATTAAATTCTTTGTATAACAGCTCATTTGCAAAAGTTTTGGTCTTAAAGAACTGCATGTTAAATGAAATAAAGGTGGAGTAAATGAAATAAAGAGTTTATACTTATGAAATTGAAAGAAAAATTGTAGTAAGTGTAATTTTAAATGTAAAGACCCGACCTCACCCCAATAGTTAAAATAGGTGATTACGGATCCCTAACCATATATAATTTGCAATATTATATGTAAGGTTATCCTACAAGAAGTGATTGAATAATTGTTTGTCTAAATCTTCAAAATAACAAATTTGAAAACTATTGACTTTAAAAATCTTTTAAGAAAGCATAACATCATTATCATCACATTTCATAAAAAGATATAAACTTAAAACATACATAGTTAAATATAGGTATTACAAACATAAGCTAATAACAAGCCTTATATAAAAGACATAAAAGATAGACAAACTATAATATCTATTACATATAGTCAAATCTACATTAAGCTAATCTATTTCAAAAAGGAGGTCCATCAATGTCCATGGCCAACTTCTAATCCTCCAAGTCATCCAGAAAGTCCTCAAAGTCCGTACCATACCCTATACTCACATAAAACTCATCTGAGTCATCACCACCTGAAATTAATAAAATATGAACTAAAGGCCCAGTACGCAAGTAACGAAAACACAAGCTTAATGGCATACAAACTTAGACTACATGCAAATGCCACAATCATTAAGTTACTAGATAATCTTTAGTTAACCAAACAATACAACAGTATTCAAACTCCAAACAACAGGAATATCTAGGGAACCTGAGTAACGATCTCAATGCTCAGGGGGTTGATATAAGTAGCTCGGAGACTTATATCTTCTAAATAAATCTGTCCAATAACAATTAAGAAGCTTCCTTTAAGGTTTTTAGCCGTTTCACAACTTTATTTAACTTAATCCATAATATCACCTACTTCAAATGTTCCCATAAACAATTGAATTAAATCATACTATATCTCCTTAAGAATAAGCAAATGTTATACCGATACCAAATACCCTATCAACTACCCGCTAAACCACTTATAAAAGTCATTGCATTATGACAGGGGTGGTCTAAGCGCCTAAACTACTATGCCCCCAATCTGAGTAGGGTGCCGCTCCCCGAACCAGATTCAACGACATAAAGGACAATCATGCAAACATTTTTTAAGTTTTTCTCAATTTAGAGTAGACCTAAAGTATGCCTATCATAAGCAAGAATCAAGCATGTTACTGCGTACTTGAATCAAATCGGGAATTAATAAGGATAGCCAAGAGAGAATCTAACACTGTTCCAAGAAAAATAATCTCAAATCAAGATTCTAATTTTAATCCACACATAAGCATAATTAAATTTAAACAAAGCACTCAAAGAAATTCAAATAAATTCAATATAAGGTCATAACATAGTATTAATAAATCATACAACATTATACATATTCAATAAATACTTAAAAGGTCATATATCAAGTTTTGGAAAATATTTGAGGAAGTTTTTGAAAATGGGAACTGCAGGGAACACGCCAGCCTTCAACGCCGACGGCGTTAGGGCGGTGTAGTTTGCACTAAAAACTCCACGCTTGCTATCGTTAGCAGCATTCAACCAAATGTTGGTAGTGTTGTGGTCTATGTCGGCAATGTTGAGCCCTGTAGACTACAACTCTAATTTTCCAAAATTTTTGAGAATTCCACGGGGATGGTCCACACCCGTGGATACCCCCAACATCGGAAGTGTTGCTGTGTACGCTGGCAGTGTTAACCCCTATGCCAGCGGTATTGAGGCGGCGTACACTGCAGCATAAATTTTCGAAAAAGTTTCAGACTTCCCCTGATCGAAAACACACTTTTTGCCGAAGTTTTCATTTCCAAACTTCACTCAAATACATTTCTAACACCTAACCTTAACTTATGTGTATTACAACTCTTTTTAACACACAAAATCTTCACTCTAAACTCATCAAACAGTCATATTCACCATTTCAATCACAAATCATCATGCAACCCTCCCTAAGTCAATCTACTCTTCTCTAAACCATCTTAACCCCACTCATCCCAACTTCATACATTTCAACACTTCTTAATACCTATCTAGCACATACCAACAACTCATATATTATCAAAATCCTATCTCATACTCAGATAGCACATGCAACTCATCAAAAGTCAATTTCAACATGCATATTCATTATACACAAAACTTACATGTTTAAATGAACTTAAACTAACAAATGAATTTTCGAACAAATATAATCTTACCTTATGAAGCTTTGGCTTGTTGAGAAACTCTAGAGCCTAGTCTTGTGCTTGTTCAAGGTTATGGGGTACAAGGTTTTGAAGAAAAGTGCACAAAATTTGGAAAAGAAAATGAGGAATTTCGTATGGATTTTTGGTCTTATTTTTAGAATTGTGTTTAGCAAGTTTATGAGGCTTAATCTTATCAAATGTTGACTTTAAGGCTGCCTAAGTATGAGCTTCAATTTTGCATGGGTTTGGGCTCATTTTTTGCCTAAAATCATTGCATTTATGGCTTATTTTTGTCTAAATATCTGCTAAGTTTGGAAACACATATCAAACATATTCAACTTGTTTTAATCTAATTTTTATATACTTTATAACACTTATAAATTCATAAACTCAATATTTAGTTACACTAAGATATATCAATGTTTAAACGCACTAACAAAACACATATATCATATACAAGCATAAATCATATTCATGATGCTTCATGATCATGCATAAATTCATTAACACATTTATAAAATATGATTTGGGAAATTTATGGCTATTTCATTAAACCTTGGTAAGGTAGAATTTGACATATGTATTAGCTTTCGCTTTGCAAAATGAAAGAACCAACATATTTAAATTAAATAAAAACTAACATATAAAGGGAATGATGTTTGATAATATCTTATTGTAATAGCAATTTTGTTTAATAATTTTAATTACATTTATCTTACCTATCAGAGAGAGATTGATGAATAATGATTATATAAAATCTCCAATCTCAAAACCAGGCCCTTTTCCTTTTCCCTCTCTATATGAGTCTTGGTCTTCCCTTCCCTTATAAATTATAATAAAATTATCAATCTTTGGTGATAAGTTCATTTAAGGTATCAATATTTTGAGTAATTAAAAATAAGAATTGACTTTTTACAAAATGAATCAAATGAGGTGTCAACATTTTGCAAAATTAGCATCAAAATTTGGATTAGTTTTCAATTAAGTTATCTTAATTTTCATTAATAGTCAATTATTAGTACTGTATTTGACTCAGTTTGTGAATTATTAATTCATTTTTTTAGCCATATGAAACGTTGATATCTAAATGAACCTATGTGGATACTTTAAATGCATTTTGTAAAACGTAAATAGTTTGATACCCGAAATAACCTACCCCCAAAAGTTGATACTTTTCAATATAATTTACCTTAATTATATAATAAGAATATGATATTAGATCAACCAAACCCAACACAAAACCATATAATTTTTTTATCATCATTCTTAAACCCATGCTCTATAAGGTTTCGAGTCAGCCTGACCTAAAACCATAAAGTTTTATTTTATATATATATATATATATATATCTACATATATAATCTAAACTTCATCGTACATTTTTATTCTAAGATATATATATATATAGATATATATATATACACATAAAACATTAGAATAAAAATGTGCCATGAATAAAACTTGATAGCTTAAAAAATAGAAATTAATGATCGACAAAAAGCATATCATTAATGACAGGTAAAACCACACCTTAATTTTCAATATTTCGTAATCAATTTGTTTCTTTAATTAAGATAAATAGATAATAATATAAAAGGGTTAGTGTAATTACTATATAGAGAAAATATCAAATTTAGTACCTAAACTTAAAAAAATTGAATAGTGTTTAGGGGCACGAAAAGTTCAATTGGGTATGAAATTGGACTTTTTAAAGTTTAGGTACCCAATTGACCTTTTCATCAAAGTTCAAGTATCAAATTGAGCATTACCCCAACTATATAAAGAATTACAATAATAATGTGCAAAAAATAAATTTTTTTTACTTAAATTATATAGATATAGATATAGAGAAATAGATAATAATATAAAGGAGACTAATGTAATTACTATATAAAACATTACAATAAAAATGTGTGACAAATAAAAATTCCTAGCTTAAATTATATTACATAGATATATATTATATAGATAAAATGAAAAATGATGAAAAAAAACTAAGAGAGAGAAAAATAAGAGAGATAGAATGGATAATTGAAGTGATAAATGTGTTTTCTTAAATAAAAATGGAACAAATAAAATATTAAAGAGATTGATATATTACCTTATAAAACAATATGTTAAAAATGTGTGATAAATGAATGAGTTTTGGTACCTTAAATAAGATAAAGTTAAAAATGATAAAATAAAAACTAAGAGAGAAAAAAAATAAGAGAAATAGAAGGGATAATTAGAGTGATAAACGTGTATCCTTAAATAAAAATGGACAAATGATAAGATTAAAGAGATTCCATAAATTATCTTATAAAACTATATATTAAAAATGTGCTACAAATGAATGAGTTCTTGCTTAAATTATATAGATATATAAATATACATATACATATAATAGCACCATAAATTACTAATTTAAGATTTAAATAATATAGATGAAGGCTAATTTAAGGTAATCACATTTAAGAAAATGAGAGACACAAAGTTATTAATTATAGTAATAATATTGCTTCTTTAATTGAAATAAATACATTATAATATAAGAGAAGTTAATCAAATTACCACCTAAAACTATATGATAAAATGTGTGCGACAAATAAAGAGGTTCTGGCTTAAATTATATATATATATATATATATGTAATAGATATAGATAAAAACACAGGTATCATGATTGTAAAGTATGATACTGTTTCGATCCTACATCCTATTTTATTTCCATGATATAGTAACGATATTGAAACTTTATATCCTAATTTACTCTCAAGATTTGTGTGTAATATTTTATATCATGATTTATAATCGTGACGTAACATCGAAATATTAATAAATACTTTCATCCTACTTATATATTGTTTTATTTTTTATTTTTTGGCAACGGTGAAACATGTAATCTTTCCCGTCAGACAGGTTGTTGTGTGGTGTTTGTGTTTATGTTTTGTGTTTGTGCGCGTGTGTTGTAATGCGACAGAGCAAAAAAAAAAAAAAAAATGGATAAACAAGAACTTATACATACGTTCCCACCATCAATCAATAATGTGCGCATTAGGTGGACCAATCCCTGCGACGGCTACTCCGACAGTGGAGATGAGATTTTGGAGAGAAGAGGGTCGTGGAAGGTGGAGTTCAAGGGTGGTTTGCACGTGCTGGAAAATAGCGTGAGAGGAGGAAGGGATGTGTCGGACGTTTTTAAGTACTACAGTAGCGATTCACAGGGAATCTCATTAAATAAAAACATTGAAAATGCAACAACCACAAGCCCTAAACGAATGGACCAGATCAAGAAACCCTTCTTGTCCTATCTTATCAATAATAGAGATCATGCTTTTACATTTCAGCCATTTAGACACCATCCTCATCATCTCACTACAACTTAAGCATCTACTGTACTACTGAATCAGTTCTTTTCAATATTGCAGAAAATATTATCGGTGCTCTTTCTAAACAAGTTTTTGATGAAATTTCACAGCTATGGGGTGTTGAAGATGAACTTGGAAAACTGAGGAGCACGGTTTCCACTATACAATCCGTGTTGCACGATGCGGAAGAAAAATCTGATAAGAGCCATCAAGTCAAGACTGGCTTGAGGGACTAAAAGATGCTTTTTATGATGCTGAAGACTTGCTTGATGAGATCTCTATTGAAGCTCGACTGAGAAATTTAAGGAGCCAAAATAAGTTTGTGAAAGAGGTTCGCACTTTCTTTTCAAGCTCAAACCAACTGGTTTTCAGGTGTGATGCAGTGGACAAGATAACAAATAATTATTTGGAGAAATGGCATATGATTTAATAATGGTAGTTTCGTAATTTTGGGGAGTTTTGGAGTTTTGGATTTTTACCGAGCGAGACCATATTCTGAAGGGAAACGATCCAACGGACAGAACTCACCAGCTTCGCTCGTGACCCAAGCCGGTTTTCGGTCAAATTCCTTCGTTTAGGCCGTCAAAACCGCGTTTTTACTATTTTTAGTAACTTTTCTTTATGTCTTATCTTTTCATTGGATAATCTTTTTTATATGCCGTCTGTGGCATTAATCTCGTCCGTTCATTTGTTTTCGCCCTAGGTATTATCTAGATAGGTTTCCTTTTTTGGTAAAAATAGCATATTATATATTCTAGGGTTACAGAAGGGACAAAACATCTTGTTTTTGAATGAAATTGTTTGAGAGTGTTCTCTCTTATTCCAAAATTCGTCATCTTGAGTAGATTTCGATTTTTGATGCCAAATATCTAGGTATTCTCAGAATCAATAGATATTTGAAGATCACAAGCCGGGTATTCGTGCGCGAATCAACGCCTTGCGATTGTTTCTCTTTAATTCCTCTGCGTCAGTTGGTATCAGAGCTGTTTTTTATTCTGCTGCATCAGTTGGTATCAGAGCCGCGTTCGCTCTTGGAATATCATGGCGCCTTGCAGAATGGTTAACCAGCGACGTATAGATGAGATTTATGAGCGTGACAACTTAGATCAAAGGATTGGAGCCATGCTCGATGAGAGGTTAGAACAGAGGATTGGACAGATGATCGATCGGCAATTGGATGCTGCAGTAGCCCAGATGACAGAGAGGATGGAGGCGCTTGCGATGAATCAGAATCGAGGTAGGAACCCTAACCCTAATCCTAACCGTAACCCTAACCCTAATATGAGGGTAGGTGAAGATTTTGAGGATGATGATGATGAGATGTCGTCTGCCGTTGAGAGCTTTTACGACGAATCGCCGCGTAGGCCTGGTAGGCCACGCGTTGAGGAAGATTACAGACGCTGGGAAATGGGTATGAGGACTGAGATTCCAGAATTTCATGGTACTCTCCAACCGGAGGAATTTTTAGATTGGTTGGCTACGGTAGAGGAGATATTAGAATTTAAAGGGGTTCCTGATGATAAGCGTGTGCAACTGGTGGCAACACGATTTCGTGGTAGGGCCACAGCATGGTGGCAGTAGACGAAATTGACACGCTTGAGATTGGGCAAGTCGAAGATTGAGATGTGGGAGAAGATGAAAAAGCATCTACGAGCGACCTTTCTGCCATATAATTTCCAGAGAATTATGTACCAGAGATTGCAGAATCTGAAACAAGGCAGCAGAACCGTTGATGATTACACCACAGAATTCTATCAATTGGTTGCTAGAAACGAAATTCAGGAGACGAAGGAGCAGTTGGTGTCTCGTTATATTGGAGGACTACGGTTGTAGCTTCAGGATACTATCAATTTGTTTGACCCAGTTAATGTATCTGCTGCACATCATAGGGCTTTAATTGTCGAAAGACAACAACGGTGGTCTGGGAGTGGTGTGTATGGCAGTGGGATAGTGAGTAGTGGCAGTAGTAGTGTGAATCGCTCAGGAAGTGGGGTCAGGTAGTAACACCACGGGGTGTTTCAGTAAACCTAATACTGATCGTCCTAGTACGAGTGGAATAAAGTGTTTCAAATGTGGTGAGGTTAGGCACTGACAGGCTGATTGTAGGAAAGAAGGGAAGAAAGCACTTTTTGCTGAGAATGAGAATGAGGATGAGGAGGATGCTGCGGATTTTTTTGAAGCAGCAGGTGATGGTGAACCAGTTTTTGATGAGGAGCATGTTGGAGAAGAAGTTGTGACTGGTGATGGCAGGGAGAATCTAGTAGTCCGGTGATCTTGCATGACTCCCAGAGTAGCTGAGGAAGAGTGGCTCAGAAGAAATATTTTTCAGTCCACATGTACCATTTTAGGTAAGGTGTGTCGATTCATGATTGACTCTGGAAGCTGTGAAAACATTGTGTCTACTGAAGTTATACAAAAGCTAGGCATTGAGTCTGAGCAACACCCAAAACCTTACAAGTTGGCGTGGTTAAAAAAAGGGGGAGAGGTAACAGTGTCTAAACGTGCTCTCATTTCTTTTTCTATTGGTTCTAAGTACAAGGATGCTGTATGGTGTGATGTGGTGACGATGGACGCATGTCACTTGCTATTAGGAAGGCCCTGGCAATTTGACAGGAGCGTAATGCATGATGGGCGAGCTAATTCATATAGTTTTGTATATAAAGGGGTGAAGATTATACTGGTACCCAACAGAGATTCCACAGTGACTAAGCCAACAAAACAGGGTGGTAGTAGTAATTCCAGCATGTTGTCCTTAGCCAAGTTCGAGGAGGAGATAAAGCAATCTGATATTGTTTTTGCTTTGTTGGGTAAGGAGGTTAGTGGAGACGTAGAGATACCTGGAGTAGCAGTTCCAATAGTAGAGGAGTTTCGGGATGTATTTCCTGAGGATTTACCAGAGGGGTTACCTCCACTGCGTGATATTCAGCATCATATCGATCTTGAACCTGGTGCAGCTTTGCCAAACCGACCTCATTATCGAATGAGCCCTGCAGAACATGAGGAGTTAAGGCGACAGGTTGAGGAATTGCTGACTAAAGGTTTCATCAGGGAGAGCTTGAGCCCGTGTGCTGTCCCAGCCCTCCTAACACCTAAGAAGGATGGCTCTTGGCGCATGTGCGTGGACAGTCGTGCGATTAATAAAATCACTGTCAGGTATCGCTTTCCTATTCCTCGCTTAGATGATTTACTTGATCAGCTTAGTGGTGCGAGGGTATTTACAAAATTGGATTTGAAGAGTGGATATCATCAGATTCGGATTCGAGTCGGTGACGAGTGGAAGACGGCTTTTAAGACAAGGGAAGGGTTATATGAATGGCTGGTTATGCCATTTGGACTATCTAATGCGCCCAACACCTTCATGAGGGTGATGAACCAAGTCTTGAGGCCGTTCATTGGTAAATGTGTTGTCGTTTACTTTGACGACATATTGATTTACAGTGCTAATTCAGAAGAGCATCATGAACATTTGAAGGCTGTTCTTGGTGTATTACGAAGGGAAAAGTTTTATGCAGCCATGAAGAAGTGTGTATTTTTCACATCTGAGGTACTTTTCCTTGGTTATGTGATTTCTAGTGAGGGCCTGCAGGTTGATCAAGCTAAAGTGGCTGCTGTTCAGCATTGGCCTAGGCCTGGCACGCTCACTGAGATTAGGAGCTTCCATGGCCTTGCATCTTTCTATAGGCGCTTCATTCCACACTTCAGCAGCATTATGGCCCCCATAACAGATTGCATGAAAGGAGGGAAGTTTGTGTGGACTGAAGAAGCAATAAGGCCTTTGAGCAGATTAAAATGCGACTTACCACTGCCCCGATATTAGTACTTCCAGATTTCCACCAACCTTTTGAGTTACATGCCGACGCATCAAAGGTAGGGATTGGTGCCGTGTTGAGCCAGAATAGCAAGCCAATTGCTTACTTCAGGAAAGTTATCAGGATCAAAATCTCGATACACCACTTACGATGCAGAGTTTTATGCTATGGTGCAAGCAGTTAAGCATTGGCGACAATATCTCTTTCACAAGGAGTTTGTCCTCTACACTGACCATGAGGCTTTAAAGCATTTGCACAGCCAGGACAAGGTCTCGGCAAGACATGCTTCTTGGGTGGCCTACTTAGAGCGTTTCACCTTTGTTGTGAAGCATAAATCTGGTATTACGAACAGAGTCGCTGATGCATTAAGCAGACGTCGGAGCCTTCTAAACAGAATGAATATTGAGGTACCTGGTTTTCACTCTTTTGCTGAGTTGCTTGAGACTGACCCATACTTTGCTAGAATTTTGCAACGGTTCGAGCAGGAGAGAATCTGAATATCTGCTGCAAGATGGTTTTCTATTTAAGGGTAATCAATTATGCATCCCAGATTGCAGCTTGCGTACTCTGATCATTAAGGAACTGCATGGTGAGGGACATGTAGGTCGAGACAGAACTTTGCAGTTGGTGCAGGCATCTTACTTTTGGCCAACCATCCGCAAAGAGGTTGAGCGCTTTGTACAGCGTTGTAGAATCTGTCAAGTGTCAAAAGGGTCGCCACGAATGCAGGATTGTATATGCCCCTTCCAATTCCCTCACAGCCGTGGGTTGATGTCAGTATGGACTTTGTATGGGATTACCAGAACACAACGAGGTAATGATTCCATCTATGTAGTTGTTGATCGATTCTCTAAAATGGTTCACTTTATTCCTTGTAAGAAGACTACAGATGCTGTACGTGTGGCAGTTGTACTTTCGCGAGGTATACCGATTACATGGGTTGCCTTCAAGTATTGTTTCTGATAGGGACACTAGATTTCTTAGTCATTTTTGGCGAAGTCTGTGGAGAATGGTCAACACTCAGTAAACTTCAGTAGTGCCTACCATCCACAAACAGATGGGCAAACTGAAGTGGTGAACAGGTCATTGGGTAATATGTTGAGAAGTTTGGTGGGCGAGCATGTGAAGAGTTGGGACCAGAAATTGAGCCAGGCTGAATTCGCACACAACCATGCAATTAATCGCAGCACGGGATTCAGTCCATTCCAGGTGGTGTACTCTATTATTCCCCGTGGCCCACTTGACTTATTACCACTGCCAGATAAAACCAGAGTCCATGGAAAGCAGAGGACTTTATCCATAATCTACAGGAGGTTCATAAATCTGTGCATGACAATCTGAAAGCGCTGCAAGCCGTTACAAGATGGTTGCTGATAGAAAGAAGCGTCATGTGGAATTTGATGTGGGAGATTATGTTTGGGCTGTCCTTACTAAAGACAGGTTTCCTACTGGTGAATATAATAAGCTTTCTGCTAGGAAGATTGGTCCAGTGGAAATCATTGAGAAGATCAACCCCAATGCTTATCGATTGAAGCTACCTAGCCATATTCGAACTGCGGACGTCTTCAACGTTAAACATCTCCTTCCTTATGTTGGTGATGATTCAGATGAGGAAAATTCGAGGGCGAATTCTGTCTACCCCGGGGAGGATGATGCAGTGGACAAGATAGCAATAATTATTTGGAGAAATGGCACAGGATTTGATAATGGCAGTTTCGTAATTTTGGGGTTTTGGAGTTTTGGATTTTTACCGAGCGGACCATATTCTGAAGGGAAACGATCCAACGACAGAACTCACCAGCTTTGCTCGTGACCCAAGCCGGTTTTCGGCCAAATTCCTTCGTTTAGGCCGTCAAAACCGCGTTTTTACTATTTTTAGTAATTTTCTTTATGTCTTATCTTTTCATTGGATAATCTTTTTTATATGCCGTCTGTGGCATTAATCTCGTCCGTTCATTTGTTTTCGCCCTAGGTATTATTTAGATAGGTTTCCTTTTTTGGTAAAAATAGCATATTATATATTCTAGGGTTACAGAAGGGACAAAACATCTTGTTTTTGAATGAAATTATTTGAGAGTGTTCTCTCTTATTTCAAAATTCGTCATCTTGAGTAGATTTCGATTTTTGATGCCAAATATCTAGGTATTCTCAGAATCAATAGATATTTGAAGATCACAAGCCGAGTATTCGTGCACGAATTAACGCCTTGCGATTGTTTCTCTTTAATTCCGCTGCGTCAAGGTGGAAGATTGCAAACAAATTGAAGGATGTAATAATGAAGATAGATGCCATCAAAGCTGCTAAGCAGTTTCACCTAGAGGAACGCCCCATTGAAAAGGGAGGGGAGATTGGACATGCAAGACGAGAGCAAACACACTCATTTATACGTCAAGAAGAAGTGATTGGTAGGGATGATGACAAGGAAAAAATAATAAGACTACTGATGGACCCTACTACAGAAGAGAATGTTTCGATAGTTTCAATAGTTGGGATGGGTGGATTGGGGAAGACAGCACTTGCTCAATACGTCTACAATGATGAGGCTGTTCAAAAACATTTTCAATTAGCAATGTGGGTTTGTGTCTCTGACATTTTTGACATAAAGATGATAGTAGGAACTATTATTGCAAGTGCAAAAAAATAAAAAGCAGTGTCTTGAAATGGATCTCATGCGAAGCACTCTTCGGAAAGAAATTGATGGGAAGATGTATCTTTTGGTGCTTGACGATTTATGGAATGAGAAACGAGAAGACTGGCTCAAGGTGAAGCGTTTGTTAGATGGAGGAGCACCGGGAAGCAAAATACTCATTACAACACGTAGTCATGCTGTTGCAGAGGCTGCTGGTTCAATAAGGCCTTATCGTCTTGAATCCCTGTCAAGCGATGCATCTATGGATTTGTTTATGAAGGTTGCTTCTGAGAAGACGCAAGAGATAACCGAGTTAGAAAAAGTTAATATCGGAAAAGAAATAGTCGACAAGTGTGGGCGGATTCCCTTGGATATTCGGGTTATTGGAAGTATGCTATTTTCTAAAAAAACACGGGCAGATTGGCTATATTTCAAGGAAAACAAGCTGCGAAAGCTAACGCAAAAGGACAACGATATTAATGCTATTCTCAGGCTAAGTTATGATCATCTTCCATCACATTTAAAGCAGTGCTTTGCATTTTGTTCATTGTTTCCAAAGGACTACCGTATTGAAAAGACTACCTTAATAAGTTGTTGGATCTCGCAAGGATTTGTCCAATCAACTGGCGATCTTGATGCACAGGATATAGCACATGAATATTTCATGGAACTTTTGCAGAGAAACTTTTTCCAAGACGTAACCAATGTTCGCTTTGGTAATGTAATATTTTGCAAAATGCATGATCTTCTCCATGATTTAGCTTACTTGATGGCAGGTGCAGAGAGTCGTGGCATAAAAGAAGCCCAACCAAGAACACGTCATATATCTTATGGGTCCAATTGTGATTTATCAGATGAACTTCCAACACTTCCAGGTAAAAATACAATACGGATATTATTGCCAATTCGAGGTTCGTATATGCATTCCAATAAGCCAAGTGATCAGTTAAGTGAACCTACATGCTGTAATATCATATCAGATTTTAGGTGCTTGCGATTTTTAGCTCTCCATAATACCGGCATGAAGGTAGTGCCACGCTCTCTCTACAAGTTAAAGCACCTTTCCCATCTCGATCTTTCTTTTAACAAAAAATTGGAAAAGCTTCCTAGTTCCATTGAAGCAATGCAAAATCTGGTGACATTGAATCTTAATTATTGCTGCAGTCTCAGAGAGTTGCCCAATGACATTGGGAACTTAGGTTGCCTTAAGCATCTATATCTTGATCGGTGTTCTAGCATGAATCATATGCCGCGTAGTTTGAGGAAATTAACCTCTCTACGCACGCTAACACTTTTCATTGTTGGAGACTGTAAATCCAGCCCCAAGAATTCTGCAAGGTTAAGTGACTTGAATGGCTTCAATAACTTGAGAGGAAGCCTCACTATATGGATAGTTGGTCGCATAAAAAATGCAGCTTTGGAGTCAAAGAAAGCAGAGATTAAAGCAAAGCATTTTTTGGATGACATAGAAATAAGATGGAAGGATACTGAAGGAAGTGGATATAAGGAAGCCGTGGTTATTGAAAGTCATGAAACTATACTAGAAGAACTCCAACCACATAATGGTTTACGTTCTTTTACAATAGGTAATTATAGGGGAGCAAGATTTCCTCGATGGATGATGGAAGATCTCTTACAGAGCCTCCCAAATCTTGATACATTTCCACCACTTGGTTTACTACCTCTTCTTAAGAGCTTATCTCTTGATGATCTTAGTGCAGTTGAATCCATTACTTACAACAACAGTCCCTCATCTAGCAATTCATCTGCTGGGCAGTCCTTATTTCTTAGTCTCTCTGGTCTGACTATTCGAAATTTCCCGAACCTGAAGTCCCTCCCATTAATTCAGGATCTTGAGTTATTAAATCTTGGTGATGTGAGTGAAGAGTTGTTGAAGCAATCATCTCATCTCCAAAAATTGAAATGTCTAAGCATCATCGGGTTTCATTCTATAAAGACTTTGCCCAAGACTTGGCTCCAAAGTCTCTCTTCACTTGAAGCCCTAGCCATTGCAAGTTGTCCAAATTTAACCTCTCTCTCATCTGGTATGCAATACCTTTCCTCCCTTGATCAACTTATTATAGAAGATTGCGAGGTGGTTGATCTGTCCATAGATGAGAATCACAATGTGATGCAGCACCTAGATCAAGGCCTTAGGAGGCTGCGCAATATAGAATTCTATAGTCTTCCGAAACTCACGTAACTTCCAGATTGGCTTTTCCATGTCACAACATTAAATTCACTCCGATTGTCCAGGTATTCAAACCTAGTGTCGTTGTCGAATCGCGTGGGTGACCTTACATCGCTTCAAAGTTTAGAAATTGTTAAGCGTCCAAACTTGACATCAGTTCCAGAAAGCATGAGTCAGCTTAAGTCCCTGAAGACTTTGAGAATCGTTGGATGTCCAGAGCTGGAGAACAAGTGCAAGAAAGACAGTGGAGAGGAGTGGCGCAAGATTGCTCATGTTCCAGATGTATCGCACGAGCTATATGAATGGGAGGTAAGTCAAGTTCCATTTTAAGTAACAATATCGTATTTGCAGTTTATCAAAAAAACAAACTATTATAGTATTTGATTTTTGTTTTTTTTTTTCGGTATTTATTTGATAGATGCGGAGAAGCAAAGGGAATGGGATTAAAAAATGAGAAAGAAAGTCATGATACTAGCCTCATCGGAGTTCTGCAGAGAGATTTTGATGGGTAATGATTAGCCTTTGGTTTGGATTTTCTGTTGAAAGCGAAGCAAACAAGGCATCATCGTCTTGCCGTTACACCAAAGACATAGTTTTCTTCTTTTTGTTTAATCTTAACTTTACTACATGTAATGTAAAAAATCTTTTCTTAAAAAAAAAAAAAAGAAGAAAACCTTTTGTTTTATCCTTACTAATTCCTTTCTTTTCCTGTAAAGTTCTTCCTCTCTTTTTATTTTTTATTTTTTTTTAATGATCTTATTTCTTTATTCTCTCTTTTGTTTGTGCCGTCTTTTAGATTGACCTCTTTCCTTGCGTTCTTGTTTTCGCAATCATCATGACTACTTACTCGGTAATGTCCCTCCCTCCCTCTCTCTCAAAAATATATATGTGTGTGTGTGTGTTTTTTCACTCTTAATTTATGTGGATGTTTTAGTTTCAGCTGTATAATTAAGTTGTAATGTCCAAAAAGAAGATTTTTATCAAAGGAATATAATTCTTTTCTTTTCTTTTCTTTTCCTGTTAGATATTTCATCTCTGTAATCAATTAATTAATTCTGGGCTATGAACAGAATAAAGTTCGGTGAAGATTATTTTTTAGGAAATGGGCTTTTGGGCCATTTGAATTTTGTCCCTTTTGGTCGTTATATGCTGAAAATCTTGAACTTATTTTGGTATATTTTCAATGTTAAAAGTCTTTAGGTTTTAAAAATGATCATATGTGATTAAAACATAAAAATGTGATCTGTCTTAATTATTACTTTAGCTCTTTTAATATGCGGAAGTAACTAGGTGTTGCAGCTCGCTAGAATATAGTAAAATTTGGAGTTTTGAGCTCGATCAAGTTACGAATTTTAAGGTACTAATGCATGGTCTTTCTCATGATTGTCCTGTATGATTTTTCTTGTCTTGGATATGAAAACTTGTGTTATGGAATGATCAATTAGACGTAATTCAGTAAAGAATTTGATTTGTTATAAATGATTTATGTCCTGGTAGTATTTTCTCACTTGTTCTGTACAAATTTTCAAGTTTTGCAGTAACTGCTCTCGCATTTCCATGGGTCTCATATACTGGTCTAGTATATCACATTCTATTTTCTGATATGAAACGATGTCCATATTTATTGAACGATGATTTTGAACAAATTTCTAATGTCCGTATTTGTTGTCCCAATTAGATGCCACTTGTTTCAAAAAGCGTGTAGAAAAAGGTAATTTAATCTTTGATGGTTTGAAACAACAGTCCAACATAAAAAAAAAAAAAAAAAAATTGGGTGAATCCAACTGATATTATTTGCTGAGCATGTTTAAGTATGGCATAGACCACTATGCTTGAGCAAAGATTAATTCCTTCAAGAAACCATTTTTTTTAATGTCCAAATGAGCTTTCGATTATCGTATAGCTCATGGATCTATCTAACAAAGATAGGTTTGTTTAGTGAAAAACAATCTTATGCTCCAATAGCAGGCATTTCTTGTTAATATCTGACATGATTTGTCATGACACATAGTCTATTTGTATGTTACAATGATGAGATCTGTATTCTCTAAGGCTTCATATTTATGTCCATTAAATCTTTACTAATGCAATCATTAAATTGAAATGCAGTGAGTTCATAGCAGCAATTCCTTACAAGATCTACCAATCTTTTGGCAATGGCTGCTGGATGTGGATTGGAAAGCTCAACTAATGAAATAAGGATGCATATGACCTCAAGTTCCTGTGTCTATGTAGATGAATCAAAAGATAAAATTCTTATGCTGATTGACGATTGAAAATTTATACAGCGTATTCAATTTTTAAACTTCAAGTTAACAGATCTTTTCCATCTCTTATCTATTTATTGCATTCTATAGAACGTTGTGATCGTTGTAAAACATAATTTCACTAGTATTCTAAGATTACCAAGGTACCCTGAACATGGTGTAATATATAATAAGAACTAAGAAGCTATTTCACTTTTCCTTATAACTTTAGTTTATATTACCAATTAACCATCCTAGTCGACATGTTCACGTTCTTAACTTAGATCACTGCATTTACTCTATAATCATTTAGTGATACTATGCTGATCATGCAGAAGTTCATGATTTAGAGCTGATAAAACTAAAATAAAGAAAAAGCACACTAGCATCCGTGAAGCTTGCCCCACAGGAAATTTGCAATGTACCCTGAAGTCTTTTGAAGGTTTTATATGCAACGGAAGCCTAATTAAAAAAGGATAAATATTGAAATCTGTTTATCAAATAACAATCTTCTACTTGTTCTTTGATTCAAAAGAATGTCAAATATATAGGCATAAAAAATTCAACATGAATACAAATTTTAAGAAGAAAGAAAACAGAGGCATGACTTTGAATATTATTACAAAACACCAAAACTGAATATCTAATTCTAAGGTGAATGATTTCTATCAAAACCTTAAAATTTGCTGAAAAAAGGAAAAAAGACTTAAATAGCTCTTAATCATAAACTAAATAAAATGATATAAAAAATGGCATAAATAGAATTAAATTTCGAAACTCCTACTAAAAGTAATTACACTTTGACAACTTCCCAAAAATAATAAAAATACAATTTTAGAGACTAACAATAGAATTTGGCTGAAAAACAAAGTGCATCACAAGTAAATCACAAGCAAAGCTTGTGTGTTTTGATCCTGGCCCATTTTCTAGATTAGATTTTGAATTAAAAAACTTTCAAACTTACAAAACTACCACTTGTTAATTTCTTTTCTACTATTGCAAAAAAGCATCCATAATTTTTTTGACCACATCAATATAGAAGTGAATAAGAGAGAGGAACATGACTATAATGTCTAATGGTTTAGCTTATTGAAAAACTTGGTGTGTCACTACCCTTTTTCCTTCCTATGGATATTGTCACATGTCGATTTGGGCACGGTTCTATACCCAAACCGTTGGTTCATACTTCATAGGTCTCATCTCAATGGAACCATAATCGTACTTATGAAGGTTAGACCAGTTCCCCATTCTTGGGAATCAACAGATCTCACGATTCAGTTCCTATCCTATTGAAACCGTGAACCATTTGGTTTTTTTTTCGTAAATTTTTAGAAAATTAAAGGTAAGTATAAAAAAAGAAAACCTCGATACTATACATTTGCAAAATGAAAGATAAATGTACATTTGGATAATGGTGAAATATGTACATGATATTTATGTTTTTTACAACTACTACGAATAATAGTTTTGATAAGTAGGAATAGGCAAAAAAACCGACCGAACCAATCCATAACCAAACTAAACCAAATTGAAAATATGGTTTTTTTTTTTTTTTTAGTAATATGGCAGTGAATTTAAATTCATACATGAGCAAAGTTAAAATCTGACCAATTACTAGTTTTGTCTACTGAAAATTGAATTACAAAAATTAAATTTCAATCTTCAGTCAACAGCCTATATGTGCAACAAGAAAGTAAACTATCAAAAAGGATACATACAACTATGTCCCAACAAACTTGCAACACGTTATATCCTTAGCCCATTTAGTACTCACATATGAAGAAAATGGTCGTCAATAAAATCTATTTTCTTCTAAGGTTACTTAGCATAATCTATCCACGAGAAGTATATATACATATATATATATATATAATCTTCAACCTTCAGTAAGAAGAGTTCAAGGACTCCAAGGATGAGATTCGACGCCTTTTACAAGGTGCAATTGATCCCAATGAATAATCTGAAGAGTCCAAACTTTTTTCTAGGATAGAATTGAGTGCCTGGTAAACAGAACTCGCGATACGACGTTGTTGTTTTTGTTGTGATTCGGCCTCACTTGATGAGGACAAGCTTTCCATCTGGGTAGTAAACACAAATGCAGTCTTCAATCGGTCTTCCAATGTCGAAATGTCGGTCTTGATGATCTTCAATTGAAGAGATTCGAGGGCTTGTCTGAGATCAGATAGCAATTCAGATCGAAAGTTGCAACAAATTGATGCTTTGAATAGGAAACGGCCTTCTCTAGATTTGTTTGCACATATGGCTTGTCTTGGATATGAAACATGTGCTTTGGCTTGGTCAATTGTATGTAATTCAGCAAAGAATTTTAATTGTTATAAATGAATTGTGTCATGTTAGTATTTTCTCACCTGTTAAAGAAATCATGGAGATGATTGTGCAAATCCAAATCTATCTTAAGAGTCTTAAAGGACTTGCGCTGACTTTGGAAATAGCTCCAATCATTGTATATGGAATTAGGTACTAGCTTTCATTGGTTCAAAATACAATGCTAATACAATGGAAAATTCCAGAAGATGAAATTCAAATGTTAAGTTTGACTTACGATGGTGATGCATCAATATCAATGAGTCTGATATTTGGAAATTGAATCACATGGTTTTTTAAGTGGGGATAACCAATATGAGAACATAAGATCATGCTTTATTAATTTTCTTATTTTTGTCTACCCATGGTTTATTAATTTAAAAGCGGGCAAAGAAGAATGAAAAACATTGAGATTCAGAATTTTAAATTCAAAATTTTGTAGATCCTGGAGGCAGAATTACATCAAAATGGTGAAGTATCATGAAAGTACACAATTGTGAACATACAAGGGATATTTGGTGAATGGTAGCTGATATAATAGCTAACAAGCTTGGAGCAGGAAGTCTTATATAGGGGTATATCATTTTCATACTTAAACACTTCAATCGAGAGCTGCAACAAATGGCAACTTATATATTTGCACATTTCCAGGATATGTTGGGGCGCAAGGCTAGTGGAAGTAACTGTAGTGGAATGCTTTCCCTTAAAAAGGTAAGTGTCAATACAATTGTCACTTCTCTTTTATCTACTTCATCCATGTCGTTTTAAAAATCAACTTGTCTATCAGATAGATAATGGAGTAATTAAAGTGCTTTTTTAGTCAAACAGATCATACATACTCCATTCTCTTGAATTTTTTCAATAACTAGATTAGTATGTCATCAGCTTTGTAATTGTGTATATCATAGTTATCGCTTGTCGTGTATAATTTTCAAACTTTGCAGTAATTGTTCTTGTAATTACATGGATCTCTTATACTGCTCTACTTATTAAATTCCAAAACACATTATGATGTCCATATTTGTCAGAAGATAAAATCTTGTCAGTGTTGATTGTGAAATTCAAACTGAATTGGAATAAACAATTATGCTGTCGTTGTGATTTAGCATTTTTTTTTTTACATGTTGAAGAATTTATGAAATACAAGATAAATATCTTCTTAAAATACACTTTGGTTTTCTAATATATGTTCCATTGAATCAATAAGTGAGCACTGCAACAAAGGAAGTAGTGTGTAGATTGGAAGTTGTGTAATTTATAGGGAAAATACCCAATTTGGTACCTGGATTTTGACAAAAAGATCAATTAGACAGCTGAATTTTAAAAAGTTCAATTTCATTCCTATTTGAACTTTCCTTGCCCCTAAACACTACCTTACTTAAGTAATACATATGAAGCAGATGGTTCAGTGGTGTTAAGTGAGATAGTATTTAGGGTATAAAAAGTTTAATTGGGTATGAAATTGGATATTTAAAAATTTAGGTACCTAATTGTCCTTTTCGATAAAGTTCATGTGTCAAATTGCACATTCCCCCTAATTTATATGCTTATGAAAAAATCGGAGCAATAAGAACATTTGAAGCAAATAACAAGGATGTCTTTTGGGATTGGGGGGGGGGGGTGGTGGTGTGGGGTAGGAGGAAAAAAAAGGGCAATATTTGCAATAAAATGATGTAACTATAAATTGAGGAAGCTCATATTAATACCATGGCTTCATCCTAAACCAATAAAAAGCAAACTTGCAAAATATTGTACAATTCAAAGTAATTCTATAAAAGCTCTAGAAGGAAAGTTGGCAAGCAGTATATTTCACGCTTCATCCCCTGTTTCCTCTGTCTTGTACATAGAATTGGTGAGGACTGAAGATTGAAAGAGGAAAGCTAAAGTTGCATCATTTGAAACATACTTTGAGTGAATTGCTTGCCCCTTATTACACTTCAATTTTTGCATCAGTTTGATTGCTCTTTCAATATAGGGCAGTAACTTGGTTTTAGAGCTTGATAAAATCTAGTCAAATTTGGAGTTTTGAGCACAATCCAAGTTGCTGATTTATCATTACGAAGATAGAATGCAATTTGTCATGATACTACTAGAATCACAAAATGAAGCTGAAAATTTAGATTCTGAGTTCATTTTCCTAAGTGTCCGATGTTTTTCCTCATCTATTAAATTTGGATAGTAATCCAAATCTGTGGTATGTTCTTAAGGGACTTACCTTATGTTTGGAATTACCTGCATTTATTGTATTTATGTTAGCTTTCTTCAGATTAAAGTTCAGTGCTAATGGAATGGAAATTCCTATACAATGAGATTTATATTTTAAGTTCAGCTTGTGGCGATGACACATCAAATTAGAGAATGTGATGTTTCGAGATTGAATTTCACGGTTTTATAAACAAGGATGTCGAGTGTTATGTGAATAGAAGGACATACTTTATAAATTAGTATTGATGACATCGAGATTCAAACTTTTTAGGCTCAAAACTTGTAGAGCCTGGAGACAGAATTGCATCAAACTAATGAAGTATCATGGGAAAGGCAGCAACTATGAACATATTGAACAAATTTAGTAAACTGATAGCTGATATAGTAGCTAACGAGCCTGGAGCAGAAGTGTTGTTATAAGGGTATGCCACTCTCGTACTGACTCTAATCATTCAATCAAAAACTGCAACCAAAAGCCACTTCATATATTTTCACATTTCCAGGGGGCATATGATGAGCGCAAGGCCAGTCGAAGTAACTGTAATGGCATTAGTGGAAAGGAATGGGAATGCTTCTCTTGAGAAGGTAAATGTCAACACAATGCTGGCGCAATGAAAGTGACTTTGAACTCCGATCCTAATTTCTCCATTCTCTTGAGCCTTTTCCATTAACTAGATAATAAGTGCCATAGTCATAGCATGTTCTGTACAAATTTTCACATTTTGCTGTAATTGCTTCTGCATTTCCATGGATCTTTTATGCTGCTATAGTATAATATCACGCTCAGTAAAATATGATGTCCATATTTGTTGAAAGATGGTTTCGAATGAATTTATAATGTCCATATTTGTTGTCCCTATTAGGTGCCACTCGTTTTCAAAAGTGTGTAAAAAGTACTTTAATCTTTGATGGTTTAAAATAATAATCCAAGATTAAAACAAATTTTTGTTGTGAATCCAATGTACATTATTTAATGAGGATGTTAAGCACGGTATAGACGACCATGCTTGAACAAAGATTAATTTCTTTAAGAAACCATTTTTTATGCCTATGGGCTTTCAATCATCATATAACTTATCGATCTTATTGACAATGATCAATTTGTTTAGAGAAAAACAATCTTATGCTCCAATAGCAGGCATTTCGTGTTAATATCCAAATTGATTTATCAGGCATATATCTATTTGTATGTTGCAAAGATGAGCTTGTCCTTGGATGAGGCTTACATTCTCTAAGGCTTCATAACTCGTGTTTTTTTTTTTTGGTCATAATCATAACTCGCGTTTATGTCCATTAAATCTTTACTAATGCAATCATTAAATTGAAATGCAATAAGTTCATAGCAGTAATTCTGTGCAAGATCTACCAATCTTTTAACAAAGGCTGCTAAATGTGGATCGAAAAGCTCAACTTATGGAAAACAAGAGATGGTAGAGGCATCCTTGTAGATTCCATGAGGGAGGAACAACTCAAAGGTAGATTTCTAGTTGCACTTTGTATGGATGCATATGACCTTAACTTCCTGCGTCTGTGTAGTTGACATTATTGAATAAACATATATGTGAGGTCACACAAATGGGTTTTACTAGGGAAGTTTCATAACTTGAACTGAGGAAGTTTGATGGCATTAATTTTTCTTTTTCCTGATTCATTGTAACGATCTGATCATGTAGTCAGGAGTTCTTTATATATAGCACTTCTTAGGTTTCCATTACAATATTCCATAGAAAGTTTTGCTTGCTATATTTTATTTCACATTGCTACTAACATATTTAATTGAGTTCTTAGAATTACGAATTCAATTGATCTTGATGTTAACAATTTACTGTTTAACATATATATAATTTAATTCAGTTATGAATTCAAATTCATAGTCCATATTGGGTTTGATTTTAATCTTTCTTAATCATATATTGAACATGTTTGCAGTTATCAAATTTTAACTGTATATTGATAATTATACATCATATATTATTATTATCATGATTATATATTAACACAAAAAATCTCGGATTAACTAGATCAATTTAGGATTATTGCATCAAGATTATATCTCTCAATATTTTATTATGAAGGCTAATTATACTTAGCTATATTTAAAATATTTAAGCTAAAGTTTAAGTGTATATGAGATATTGATTTTAAGTTTTTCACATACTCTTTAGGGTTTGTAGTTATTCATCCACATATTTAGATATGGAATTTGATACCATTGTCCATCATAATATTAGGGAGTCCCATTTAAGATTCATCTATTTTCGATTTAAAATTAGGCCAATTATATATGATGGTTATAAAGTGGAAAAAAAATTAGAATGCATTAAAAGGCTTTTACTCCTTCGATCTCTCCCCAACCACCCCCCACCCCTCTTTTTTCTTTCATTAAAGTTTACATTTATTTTTTAATTTATTAGAATATTTTAGATTCTTGTCACTAGTACTACATCAATTGTTAAAAATTTAGAATTTTAAAGAAAATTATGAACTCTTTTTAGAGCAACTAAATTCTAATCACTTTTATAGCTTCTATTGAATTAAGCATTCAGAAATTATAATTAATCATTTCGGCTATTTATGATATTTTAAAATCCTATTGAATAAATTATCATATACCAAAGTGCAGTCGCGGTACTAACCATATATCTCACAATCGTAGATGACTCTGGAATAAAAAAGTATTCTACTCTTTTAATTTAATGTTTAGGACTTATGAGTTCAAACATTATTATATCTGTTTAAAGCTATGCCATCTTTAAGATTTTAGACAAACCTGTGCTTACGAGCTGAGGCTCTTAACTTTTAAGTCTTTTATGGTATTTTAATTGCATGTTGATGATTTATGTATAAAACATATGCAGCGAAATTATACCTAAATGTTGGAATAAATTCATTTAGCGTATCAACGTTTTGAATAGTTGAAAAGAGGTATAAAAGTTTGGTAAAGTATATCAAACCAGGTATCAATATATGCAAAATTCATTTGAGGTATTAGGGTTTGGATTAATTTTAATTAAAGCTCTTTAATTTTTCATTAATGGTCAATTATTCATATATTAATTAACTTATTTTGCTAAACGCTTATACTATTTTTTAACCACTCAAAATGTTGATACTTTAAATGAATTTACTTCTAAACATTGATGCTTTTTGATGCAATTTATCCGTTTTTTTATTAAGATAATTGTGTCCCATTCTTTTCATGACCATGTTAGTGCATTAAATTTTTCAATCTACTAGGTCAATTTAGAATTATTATGCTAGGATTTTATTTTTATGTATTCAGGCTAAAGTTTGACTGTAGTTAGTTGTGTTTCAATTATTTCTAAGGTTTAGGTGGTTTCATGTATCCATTGGCACGGTTCGGGTTGGTTCCGGACCCGAACCGGAACCGCCAAAGCCAAGGCAGTTCACGGTTCCAAGGAACCGCCGGTTTTGGCGGTTCCGGTTCCGGTTCCGGTTCCACGTGAACCGTTTTTTTTTTTTTGAAAAAATGAAGAAAACAATATAAAAGGGATTAATTAAAAGTCAGTTGAAGAATAAGAGGGATTGTGGTTGGTGGCACTTAAAAAGTGCCGCTAGTTAAATTAGTATGTAAATAAAATAAGAGATGGTAAAATTAGAGAAAAATAATTGAATAAAAAAGTTAATTTATAATTATAAAAAGAAGAAAAAAGACATTGTAAAGTGAAAAATGGCAAGCATTTTCTTTATAATAATAAAAATATATATTATATATCATAGATATGTTAATATCTTTTTTATTAATTTATGTTAATCTCTTCCTAAATAAAATTATATAGACCTTCGATTTTGAAAAAGTTTGCATTTACACTTTGAACATATGTGAACATTAATTTTTTGATACATTAATTGTGTATGTGTATATTAAATTTGTCTTTAATAATATCATGCGCAGGTTTGTTTTTTGTTTTTTTTCTTTTAATTCAAATATTTGGCGGGTTAGAACTGCCGGTTCCGGGTCTAGAATAGCGGTTCCGGACCCGGTTGGAACCTCCGGTTCCGCCACGTCTAACCGCTTGGACCCACCGGTTCCGGCGAGTCCTTGGATGGTTCGGAACCGTCACCGAAGGAACAGTTCCCGGGTCAGGAACCGCCGGTGACGGTTCGGGGCAGTTCACGGTTTGAAACCGCCCCGTGGTGATGTCTAGATAGAACTACAATTTTAATTCTACTGCTGAATGTTTTAAAGTTTATAATTACGTATTTTAAAATCTTTCTCTGTATCGAAATTAAATTTAGTATTTCGATCCTCTATTAAATACTTTTTCAATTACTAAATTATAGTTAGATAAATCGCATCGTAGTGTTTTCAAATTGTGAAAAGGTAGATGTGATTTTTTTTCAGCATTTCCCAAATTTTCTCATAATCTTATCAAGTATTTCTACAATTATCAAAATTAGGTTCGCGTGTAATTCCGCGTATGATAGGGGGTACTTTGGAAGAGTGAGAGTAGGGAGGCTAACGTTTCCTCTTTAAGTATTGGTAGAAAGAATGAAATCAATCATCAATTGTATTTCATAGTAGCTATACTTAGGGAAAATATGAATTACTAGCCAAATTTTGATTTTTTTTTTTTTTTTAAATTTTACATTTGAGGTTTGAAATTACTAGCCATTTATCAAATTTACAATCTTACTTACGATTATATTTGTGACCGTTTAATATTTATCACCTCATCTTTTTTAATTTGTAAAGATAAATAATGGAAGTAGTAAATTTAATATACAAAAGTTCAATTTGGTATGTCATATTGTAACTTTAAACTTTATCTAAAAAATTTGAGAAGTAAAAAATTTGATTTGGTATGATATTTATTTTGGCAACTTTAAACTTTAGATGTAAAAATGGAAAACAAGAAAAAAAGAAAAACAAAAGGCCAAATAATGATTGTAATAGTATTCACCATCATTTACTCACAAAAAGTAGGTCCACATTTTAAATAGCCTATTACTATTATTTAGATGATATGGATATGAAGTTAGAATCCCGATCAAATAAAAACACTTGAATATGCAAGAGAACAAATATTTCCTTTTACATAATATTTATGTGTCCAAACATGATCTTTGATGTTTGGGCAAAATTTGTGCATTTATATATATTATCTAGGGCTGTGCAAAAAAAACCGATCAAACCGGAATCGAACCGAACCGAAATTTTGGTTCTTTTTTGAAACGGTTCGGTTTGCGGTTCGGTTCGTTGAAGAGCAAACGGTTCGGGGTTCGGTTCGGGACCATGAACCGAACCGTATGGTTCGAACCGAACTGAACCGTTTTATATATTAAAAAAATTAAACATATTATTTTTACTCTTAATTGTTTTATTAATGGTACATATCTATGTCACAAATTTTAAAAATAATTAATTTTTTAAAATAAATTAATTGTTTTTAAAATTTTTTACTTAGATATGTGTTAGTCATTAGGATAAAATTAGATTTTTCATAATATGTTTCAATTGTTATGTTATCTATAAATAAGATAGATTCTAGAATTTGAACTCTAGTATTCTACTTAAAAAAATTAATTATTGTAAAATTTTTTTACTTAGATATGTGTTATTCATTAGAATAAAATTAGATTTTTTATAATATGTTTTAATTGTTATGTTATCTATAAGTAAGGTAGATTTTAGAATTTAACCTCTAGTATTCTAACTTCTGCATATTTTTTTTCCAGTTGTCTTACTAATTAATCTAGTTCTATTATTTAGTTACTTATTAATTTATATAATTGGTAATATGTTAGTTAGAAGCATACAACGAATTACATTTTATGTCTTATATTGAGATAAAGTCTAGTATATCATTATAGTTCAAGATAATTCAAAAAAATGAGACTAGTCATAGTTATAATTTTATAATGGATGAAATCTTTTCCTTCCTATAAGTTTTACATGTTTATTTGATAAATAAATAATTTTAAATATTATTGTTTATATTTGCATTAGTGATAAGAAATATATAATTGAATTTTTTCGATATAATATATTTTTTGTTTTATGAAAAAATGGTTCAAACCGCAAACCGAACCGTACCAGACCCTTTTTTTTCGGTTCGAAAAAATTATGAACCGAACTGTATAGTTAGGTTCGAATTTAAAAGAAAAACCGAACCGTAAATTATGGTGCGGTTCGGTTCGAGATGCAAACCGAACCGAACCGTACCGTGCACACTCCTAATTATTATCTTTGATGAGAATATTGTTTGCTTCTAATATAACATAACATGTAATAATGATGGAATTACACCAATCAAACAGAGGCCCAAACTTTTGGGCCTAAAAAGAAGAGAGGTCTATAGCTTAATTGTAGAATATAGAGATGGCCCATCATTTGTATTATCATTTTATCAAGAAATTTTGGGCCTAATATTATTGGTACTCTTTCTTCACCATTTTATCAAGAAATTTCACGGGTTTGAGGTGTTGGAAATGAGTTTAAAAAACTGAATAACACGGTTTCCACCATAAAAGCTGTCCTGCTTGATAGTAGAGAAAAATCTTATAAGAGTGAACCAGTCAGGAAGTTGATTAAGCAAAAAAATATTTTATTTTTAAATAAAATAATAAGTAAAGTATGTTTGTATGAAATTTTAAAAAAATACTAAAATTAATAAAGTAATGCCTTTTATTTAAAATAATAAAATACATATATATAATATAGGTTGAAAGTGGGGATGCAACTGGATGGATCGTTATCGAGTAGCCGACCCGTAAAAACCCTATAAGATTCCGGGGTGGGTTTTGGGATTTAAAAAAATACAATAAATTGTTGGGTCAGGTTTTGGGTTTATATGTAACCCGTTAAGAAAACTCGACCCAACATAAATTTAAAGTAAAATATAAAAAGTTAAAAAAATTAATTTATTAAGACAAGGAAAGGACTAAAAAACATTAAGTAGAAATGAAGTGTTTGAATCCTTTTATATGATGTTATTATCTAAAATTCATTATTTCAGTATAAGTGTTTACATCATTAATAATTTCAAGAAAAATTCATTCTTTTGCCTTTTTTTTTAAGAAAAAACATTGAAAATCTTCAACTATCGAGTTGATTCGGCTCGTTAAATGGGATCCTTAAAAACCCCTGTAGGGTCGGGTCTTAGGAATGACAAGAAAAATCCAATTGGGATTTTCTCAAGTTCTGGAACACTCTATTAAGAATCGGATCAGGTTTGGGTTCCAAATGACTCATCCCAGACCCATCCCAGTTGCATCCCTAGCTACAAGGACTATAAAAAGTAGGGTTATTCATTGAATCAAACCAGACCGAACCAAAAACCGAACTAGACCAATCTAAGTTGCAAAATGTGATTATTTTATATTTGGTTTCAGTTTAGGAAGAGTTTAAACGATTATAGTTCGATTCGAGGGGTTGAACTAAACCAAACCATTTAAACCTAAATCGAACCACTTCACATTATAAGAAATAAAAAATAAAATAAAATAAGAGATATTTTATTTATTTATAACTCTTAAACATTAGATATTAGCATCATATGTAACGTTTCACTCTAATGTCACGTGTGTATGTAGTATGTTAGAATAGACTTGAAATGGAATCACAATTCTGAATTCTAATACCATTATTGTGTTTAGATGCAGCTTTAAAAGAAAATTGAATAAGATTTCAATTTGTAAATTTATTATGAAAAATTTATGAAATGTAAATTACATTTTTAACCATGTTAATATTATTTATAAATATAAATGTTGTGTATATATACTTGTATTATATATATATATATATTACATAATAATACACTGTTAAATGTATTATATATCTAATAATATTAGACAAGCAATTTTTTACTTGTCTCAAAACTTTCCAATATATTTTTTCATTTTATAAATTTTAAATTCGTCCTAAAACTAATAGACAAGCATCACATTAAAATAAAGTGGTATAATTGAGTTTAGAACATGCACAATCTTTAGTTAGTGTTATAGATTAATTAAAAATATATGTTACTTTAGAATTATTTTGAAAAAATAATTTTATGAAGGGATAATATGTATATATGAAATTATTAAATACATGACTTGAAATAATGATAAGTAATTTTAATTCTTGCACAACGTTCTTCAATCTAAACATCTTTTTTTTTCTTAAAAACTCAAATGACTATTAATGTTATTTATTAGAAGTAAATGCTTTTAAAAGCAGTTAGAACGGAACCGCATTTGAAGTGGTTCAATTCAAAATCCTGAACCGCTTTAAATGTGGCTTGGCTTAGTTCAACCCCTGAACCAAACTGAACCTTAAACACCCCTAATAAAAAGAATGAATAAGGGTACACACATACACACCTATATATAAGGAGCTTATTTAATGACTATAATAAGTAATGTAAGTTTCTAGATTTACATTTCTAAAATATTGTATACCACATGAAAGATAAAATAAAAGTACCAAATAATCATATTTACTAGATAACAATATATATTACTTTTTTTTCCTTTAAAAGAAAGAGAAATTATAATTAAATCAACTCAGCTTAAAGTCTAACAATGAGTATGAATAACATTAAAACATAAAAAAAAAAAAATTAAACAACACAATTTAGTGGTTTAATATGATAATTGACTCTATACTTTTCCTTTTCTAGCAAATAGTAATGATGAACATTTGTTATGTAGAATTGTAAATATCAAGTTGATCATGTTGTTTAAATTAAGATGCAGTACAACCCAAATTTAATTGGGCTAATCCGAAATTGTAGATCATTTTGATTTGTAGCGACAATTCGTCATTCTCACGTTCATTCCTATAATTTAATTCTGGCTACTTCTGTCAGTCCTCCTTATTAAGTTCAAAAATAACTCCATTTATCGTATTTGTTATGCATAAAATTGGGAATTAGCTTGCATGCATTGATGATGCATCAAAATTACAGAATCTGTTATTTGAAGATTGAATACAATGGTTCTATAAAAAATGATAACAAATGCCATGAGAACACAACATCATGCTTTATTAAATTTTCATATTTTTTTTTTGGCAATTCGTGGTTTATTAATTTAAAAGTGGGAAAAGAAGAATGGAAAACATGGAGATTTAGACTTTTAAATTGATCACTACATTTACTCTAAAATCATTTAATGATATTGTAACGTCATAAACTAAGAGCATTAACAACCTGTCATGTGTCCTCACTAGAGAAGAATATGTCAAGGCTATGATTCGACCAAACCACAATTATAACACAAGACAACTTCAATATCTCACATATAAAGTACTTCCAAAATATTTATGTCATGATAAAACTACTAAACAACTCTATTGGTTTAAACTAAACGCTAATTTACAATTCATCTTAAAACATCATTTGAAAAGAAAATCTTTAAACATAAAAAATCATACAAACTAAAATCGAAACTTTAATAGTCACAACAACAAATAAAACTTCATAAAGATCTTCAACTCTATCTATCATAACTTCTTCTTTTCTAAAAATCAGCTGGGAAATCAGCTTCACTATCATCGTCACCATAATCTACATGAACATCATATCCAGATAGATTGAACACTATGGGATCATCACCTGTTCCTAAAAAACAAAAGAGTAACCACAAAGTCCTAGTATGCAAAACCACAATCACATACACATGAGCGAACAACATACAATTCCACATGCAGCATGATATCATATACAACAATCATAGGTTATTATCTTTAATTAGCTAGGCAACTAACATAGTTTAGAATCATTTGCAACTAGTCCTAAACCCGAAGCAACTCATGACTCCATGAAATAAGTACTTATAAAATACATATAATATATATATATTGGTGTTGGGTTGGGTACTCCCCACATACCTTCAGTATCGTACTTGTACCACTCTTAAACTATCGGAATCATCTATGTGCACGGCTCCACTCGAGACAATGACACACACAGATCATTAAGGTACCGTCCTAGTAACATGATACTCTCGGTCTACTAAACCTAACTAAGCACAAGGAGCAAATCAATTAAAGCCGGATAGCAATTAATCCAATTATATATTCTACTTAACAAGCACAATCATCAAATAAGGTAAGGACGTACCTAAAACAACTTTTGGAATAGAAAACCTAACTTCAATAGAAAACACCTGATCGCATAAAGAAAACTATCTCAAAACTCGTTTTCATAAGATGAACATACTCTTAAGGTCATCTAAACCCTTAAACCAACAAGAATCACAATTACCTTCCTTCCTTGATCATAGAACAATAGAATCTCTAAGAAACTTAAGGTTTCTCAAAAAACTCCTCCAATAATTGTATTCCTTTCCACAACCAATAATAAAACTTTAGGAAGGATAACACTTTTGGATTGTTAAAGGATTAAAAAGGATCATGCTTACCTATTGCTTGATTCTTATTCCTCCTTGAAGCAAGCTATAGGTTTGAGAGAGGTATTAGGGTTTCCAAAAGCATAGGATAGATTATGAAAAGAAAACAAGGTTAAGGGTCTATTTATAATACATGGAAAACCCTAAAGACAAGAAACAAAAACGTATATTATAGGCTGGTAAAGAAGGTTGGTGGTGTAGGAATATAAGCTGGTAGCCTAGAAAATACGTTGGCAGCTTAAACACGAAAGACGAAACACAAGCATTGAAAGCTGGTATCTAATGTCGACGGTGTAAATGCCCAAAGCCAGCGGCTTAAAGATGATGCTTACTTGTCTAATTATGTGTCTGCCATATAACAACAAATCATTATTCATATTACGATGGACCATAAAACTTTCTTATTTAACCATATATGACAACTTTCCCTTTCGCTATGATTTATTTATTTATATATTTTATCACTTCCCTCCTAAAAGAAACTTTCATCCTCAAAGGCTACCTAGATTATTGAAAAGCTCGAGATATTTTCTCTCATTTCCTTTTCTAGCTCCTAATAGCTTCGTTCAGGTTGATTTGTCCATTATACTTTCACATACTTGAATCTTGATCACACGTATTCTTAAGATTTGTTCTTTAGCATCTATAATCCTTACTGGCTTTTAACTATAGTGAGATTTGGTTACAATTCCAAAGCTACTATCTATTTAGGATCCTTCACATACTTTCTCAACATAAAAACATGAAATACATTGTGTATTCTCTCTAAACTAGGTGGTAAAGCTAATCTATAAGCTACATCGCCTATCCTTTCCAAAACTTCATAAAGTCTAACATACATAAGGTTTAACTTGCCCCTCAAACCAAACTTGACAATGCCCTGAGCTGGTGAAATCTTAAGCAAGACATTTTCCCCTACTTGAAACTCCTAAGGTATCCTCCTCTTGTGTACATAACTTTCCTGACGGCTTTGAGATATTTACAACTTTTGTTTGATCGTTTTAACCTTATCAATAGCATCATGTACCAATTTGTCCATCACCTACTTCATCCTAATGAATCGGCGATCAACATTTTCTACCATATAAGGCTTCATGAAGTAGCATCCCAAGTGATGCTTAATAGCTGTTATTGTATGCAAACTCTTCCAAAAGCAAGTACTTATCCCAGCTACCTTCAAAATCTAAGACACATGCTCTCAACATGTTTTCTAGAATCTAAATAATTCGTTCACATTACCTATCTATCTGAGGGTGGTAACTGGTACTGAAAACCACTTTAGTACCTAAAGCTTTATGCAAGCTTTTTCAGAACCTTCAAACAAATCTAGTACTTATGTCTAGTACGATGGTCACTGGTATTCCGTGTAACCTCACTATCTCCTTAATATACAACTTTGCTAATTGCTCCAATCGGTATCTAGTTTTAATTGGTATAAAGTGTGCTACCTTTGTAAGTCTGTCCATAATTACCCATACTAAATCAAAATTTTCCCTAGTTTTAGGTAGAGTCATAACAAAATCTATGGTAATGTGCTCCGGCTTCTACCGAGGTATAGGTAAAGGCTTTAATTCACCTGCTGGTCTTCTATGCTCAATATTGATCAACTAACAAGTGGAACACTTGGATACATATTCTATAATCTCTATCTTCGTGTTATTCCACCAATACAAATTTTTCAAATCTTGATACATTTTGTTACCTCCAGATGAATTGAATAACCAAATAATGTACCTGTTTTAGTAACTCCTTCTCAAGTTCTCCTTGCTCTGGCATACATAACCTCTCCTTATATCTCATGACACCCTCATTATCAATGTGAAATTCAATTGCCTAATAAAAGCAATTTATACTCACTTTTTATCAAATGAATCATGCCAAATTATTATTGATTTTATAGAAATCATAAGGAAGTGATACTTAATTATGCTTATTGTGATATTTTAGGTGTTTAAGGACTTAAAGTGCAAATACAAATAGGGATGCAACCAGGTTAGGTTTTGGGCGAGTCATATGAATCCAAACCTAAACCTGCTACCCTATATAACATATCAAACCTGACCCTATAACCCTGTAGCGTTTTGCTTCAAAATCCAAACTCACCCTACAGGGTTTACTTTAAAACTCGTTACTCACTCAGTTACCCGCTCGACCTATCAACCCTATTATTGACCCAAACCCGCCCTATTTAATTTTTTTCTTTTTCAATAGATTCAACAATTTTAAGCCAATAAAATAATAATCTTAATTAAGTGTTTCAATTTTTTTTCAACTTGTGTAATAAATCAAGAGACATATAAATTGAAACACTTAATGGGCATAACAGTTCTCATGCAAACATAAGTACATCACTTAAACCAATTTTTAATAACAAGTTATGAAATCCTTAAGCAGTCTAATAAACACAAAAGAAAAACATCTTGGAGCTCCTCTATGTCTTCTTCCTTAACTCTCCTTGCCCCTTTAACATCTCTTCGCACAAATGCCCTGTGACATACAAGGAAAAGATATGAATTAGAATTTAAAACTCACAAAACAATGCTTGCTAGCTTTATAAAGAAATACCAGTAAATTATTATACTATGAATGACATGTATAATTCCAATAGTGAAAACACATGGATAGAAAGAGTGAAAAATATAACATCATCATCATTGATATCTAACCTCTCAAGCTCATCTTCTAGCTTACATATATGTATATCATCACCTATAAAAAGATAAAATGCTAAATAAAATAAGTACGGGAATGATGAAGAAAGTTAAGTATAACATAATTTAAAGAAACCTACTATTCCATTTGATAACCAGCTTTGAGTACACATTAATGCCTCTATTGTAGTTGGCTTGAGCCAGCTTCTGTGTGAGGTAATTACCCATCCACTAGTGTTAAATGTTGACTTGGAAGCAACTATAGAAACTGGTATAGCCAATAAGTCCCTAGCTACAATTTGTAGTGTTGGGTATTTGGATCCACTCTGTTTCCACCATAAAAGGATATCAAAATTACCATCACCATCACTCAGGGGTAGCAAAGTTTCCTATAGGTAGTGGTCCAACTCTATCTTTACTTGGTTGTCATTAGTCGTGGCGACACAGGTTTTCATGAATTGCCTCAATTTTGTTTCTCTCTTCAAACCCTCATCAACATCACCTATAGGCACAAAAGAGCTACTGCCCACATCCATACTCTTATTATTACATGAATTGCTCCTGTGTTGGTATTCATAAAGTAATTCATACAAAGTGTTGTTGACCCTTTCTTTCTCCATGGAAGCACGATCACCATACATGCTAGAAAGCATAAAATCCATAGCTTTGAACTTGAAGCGTGGATCTAGAATAGTACATATAGCCATAATTGTGTGCACATCACTCCAATATTTCTCAAATTTTACAAACATCTTATCAGCCATCAAACTAATATTCAAACTAAGGGAGCCCTTCCATTCGAGCAAGGCTTCCCTAATTTCATAAACCCTTTCAAAATAATAGTTTGCTATTGGCTATTGCGAATCAGAGAACAAATTGGTTACTTCATAAAATATGGACAACTTTTTGCAAATCTCACCTGCTAACTCCCAATCTTCCTCTATGGGAAGACACTTATAGTTTTTATCCATAAACTGAACTCTATAGAAAACTTCCTTATATTCAATTGCAATAACTAACTTGTCATAGGTGGAATTCCAACTTGTCTTACAATCTAAGGAAAGCTTCCTAATAAAAGGCACATCTAGTTGCTTACACGCCTCTCTAAATTTTTCCACTCGTGATGGTGTCGTTGTCCAATATAAGACACTATCATGGATCCTTTCTATTGCATTTTCAATGACACTCACTCCATCTTTGACAACTAAATTCAAAATATGTGCAAAACATCGCATATGAAATACCTTCCCACGAAGAAACAGATCCTCCTTTTGTAGCTTCAATTGTAAAGTTGTCATCATGGCATCATTTGTCGAACAATTATCTACAGTAACTGTAAATAATTTCCTATCCAAACCCCATGTCATCAATGAATTGAATAGGCAATCTGCAATTGCTTCATTTGTGTGTGGAGCTGGCACATATAGAAAGCTTACTTTAGGAGTCGACTCCGGAGCATCCAATTACTATCAACAAAATGTGTTGTCATTGTCATATATCCCCTTTTTTTATTCGATGTCCACAAATCCATTGTTACTACAACCCGTGTGTTAAGCCCTTTCAATTGGATTCACAATTTTTCTTTCTCCGCATTATAAATGTTGATAATCTTTTTCCTGATTGTGGTGTGGCTAATGTGCTTAAAATGAGGTTGAATGTCACTAATAAACTCCCTAAAACGTTTATGCTCAACCATTGATAATGGATACTCATGGACAATTATGGCCTTTGGAAGTTTCTGCCATGCAGATTCTTGGTTGAAAGACCAGTTTCCTATTGCTAAACCATTTGCATTACAATCATCTTCGCTCCTAATAGTTTCCATTGATAGCAAACATTGTCTAATGTCTGCTTGTCTTTTCTTTTGCACACCTCTTCAAATGGTTAAGCAAATGTAAAGTACCATTTGAACTGCTTGTTGAAAGTGTCTTCTTACAGTAGTTGCACTCAGCTACAGTTTCCCCTTTAACTATCTTTTTCACCATATCCTTCCACACAACAGATGTCAACTTACGTTTATTTGGATTGTCACTCTGATCCGCAGTACTTGATACTTGAGAAGACAATACTTTTGCCTTTTTGGATGCTATCTCCTTTTCAATTTCAATTGGGGATTCCGATGGAATTTCATCAACATCATTCGCATTCATGTTCATCTCAACTTCAAGTAATTCAACATCCACGTTCCCTACATTGATGATACAAAGGATTTATAATAGGGATATATATCAATTTTACTATCTTGCTACTGCTCTTCTTATTTCTCTAGACTAAATCAAATGAGATCCAAAGGTTTTGATTTTTAATAAACATAGAAACACCTTTATTTAGAATTTCTATGTTATTATTATGTCTTAGTTACTATAAATATATAAAGTATGTATATTCTCTAGATACAATAATAAAAACATTACATTAACTGAACTGTGTGACCAACGCAGCAATGTAAAAGAAGAAAAACAGAGTTATGGGTAAGCAAGGGAACTAAAGAATAAAAGAATGGGACATTTAATTTGCACATAGCTAATGTATCATCTTTGTAGACTTTTATTTACTCCAAACCTTTCAATCCTTTAGCAGGGACGATTTATTATGTAGGGAAATTGTTTCTCATTCTAACAGTGCTAGTGCTGTTAAATTGGTTTTAGCATTTAGATATATGGTGCAATCATTATCAAAATGATAAATGATTCGGGTCAAATTTCATTCAAATCTTTTAATACTTAAGAGTAAGTCAAATTACTTTTAGCATTTAAAAATTTGATTACTTATGTTAGGACTCCCTGAGTGTGAAAATAAAAAGAAAAGAGAGAGTGAATGGTGTAAAAGCCAATTTCCAGAAATAGAGTGAAGATGATATAGAGAGGAATAAAAAAACAGATCTGAACACATAAATCTAGAGAAAAATAGAGGGAAAAAAAAAAGCAAATAAAAACACTAAAACAGTTTATAAACAATATATATTAATAAAAAACATGAAATGTGTAAAAACGCAAATGATGCAGGATTGAATATTTGAATGGACACGGGTAATATATATAAATAAAAAACATGAAATGTGTAAAAAAACTTTGGTAAAAATAAAGGGGGGGAAAAAAGAGTAATTTGGACTCAACAAATGATTTTAAGAAGAAATCAACGGTATTACCCCTGTTCCAAGGGAGATTTGGGCGGATCTCTAGTACCTGATAATATAATTAATGATTCAATATTTCTTAAGTATATTCGTATAATATCATGCCAAATAAAATTGTGTTAAATAGAGAAATACTGTCCAGTTATAAGGTAATTAATGATACCTTTTTTTCTGAAAGTTATATTAAGGTCGGGATAGCACGAAGGATTGACGAGACTTCTTCTCGTAGTTTATCATCTCTCTGAAATACAAATAACAAAATTTGTATAAATAAATAACGACAGAAATAATAAATAAAGCTTTTATATGAGATGATGATGATGATGATGATGATGATGATAATAATAATAATAATATTGCAATACTTCTTTTATACCTTCTCTTCTACACTGAGATATGTACCGTCACACAAAAATTTGTTACTCTTTATTGCAGCTCCAGGACTTGATTTGGTTTTCTCAACCAAATAACAACGTTATATTAATTATCAAATTATTTTATTTTGAGTATGAAAAATTGAAGTAATAGTTTTAAAAATATTTCCTTTGACGTTTCATTTTCACTCAAATCCCTTGTTTCTTCAATCCCAGTTTCATCACTAGGATGTTTTCCTAGTCTTTACAAACCAAGGATTACTGAAACCAAATCAGAATCCTTGTCTTGTTCAGAAAACACAAAACCAAGATCCATAAACCCTTTTAGTTCTTCAAATTTAAGGTCTCATAAGCTCCTACTAGTATTACTTCCCTTTTTTGTGCTTCCATAGTTAAATCAACCAAGATTCTTGAATCAGAATGTCTACTACTTTTTCCCTAGTTTCTTCCTGGAGTTACCACCATTCCTCTCTTTACCGAAAGAGATGACCCAAAACACTCCCATTCAATTCAAGGACTTAAAACACCCTACTAACTAAACAAGGCAATAACATTTCTATATTTCGAACCGTTCCTAGATATAGCATACAAACATAATGATATTACATTATGTACAAGTAAATCTAAGTTATCACTTGAAGAAACTTCCGATTGTTCAACACAACAGCTAAGTTATTGATGGAAAGCGAAAGAGAGAGACAGCAAGAGAGAGAGAGAGAGAGAGAGAGAGAGGATTTCTTACCTTTTGTTGTGTTAACTTCGAGCTTTGACAATGGTGACAACACACTGCAGTGGAGAACTATGGGTGTGATGAGACGATGATGATGTGTGACGACGCAAGCAACGAAAGGTGACAAGTGTGACAACGTGAGAGAAAGGAAAGGTGGCAAGTGTAGCGGCAACAACTAGGGTCTAATCGAAATAGAGAGAGAAAGGAGAGGTGCAGGTGCTGTCTTGGGAAAGAAAGGGCAACTCGGAAATCATGGGGGTGTGCGACAGCTGCGGCTAAGGTTACAAGACAAAGACATCCCTATTTTGAGTTACTAAGTTGGCAAATGTTTTTGAAAGTCTATTGTGTTATTATCATATGCTGAAAATATATATATATCTATTCTATCGGATCGGGTATTCAGGTCGGGTATCCATCAGGTATTTTATAGAACCCGAACCCGACCCGCTAACCCTACAGGGTTTTTCTACCATATCTAAACTAGACCTTAAAACCCTATAGGGCCGGATCAGGTGAGTCGGAAACCCGATAATAATCGAATCAGTTACATCTCTAAATGCAAGCAATTGAGAAGAGTTTTATACATCTAAAGGACATGCGAAAATATAGGCAGGACATTTGAGAATATACATTGACAACCTTCAACAACATCTATGCCAACCTTGTCAATCAACACCAGCCATGGAGAAGTCAAAGCTGTCAGCCTTGAGCCATCTTACTTCCTACACCGCCACCAAAAGCCGCCAGCTTTGAATCTAGGCTATATCATGCGCAAGTTCTCCCTTGACTTGCTCTATAAATACTCCTTGTTTGGTTTTGAGAAGGGACTTTTGGATATACTTTTAGAGAGATCCTTAGCTTATTCTTTTAGAGAGATTGAGAATAGACTAGGGCATAGAACAGTAGCAAGTTTTTCTTTAATTTTTCTTGAGGATTCCATGTCGCGATTAAGTAGAGAATATCATTTGTATATGGATTTGAGCATGAGATCCCTATTCAAGGTGATTACATTTTATTCAGTACTTTCTCCTTATGAACTTATTAAGATTTTTAGTTAATGTTTTGGATTATCTAGTTAGTGTTTACTGCTGTTGATTGATTCTATGCTTATGTTCAAGCTATTGATGCTAATTCACTGAGCATGTATTTTGGGTTGATCTTGGAGTGCACGTTAGATTAGGATTGTAATTTGGAAATTCCTTTCTAATCAAATATGTGGTTAGCTAATTTGGATTAAAAATCACATAGGATATGGGTTTTAATTCAATTAGGGTTTAGTAAATTAGAAAAGATTAGTAATTGATCACTTTCCTATGAATATGGAAAATTAGTTGGTTAATTTAGGGTAATTACTCTCTTTGGGAAAAGGAGTTTTTACTTGGTGTTCAATTGCTTGAAAACACTAAATCCATTATCGATTTACATTTGCAAGCATATTTTGGTCAATAGCATACATTCAATTAATCTTTAGAACTTTTGGCTTTAAACCTAATTCATTATAGGTGTTGAAAGTCCCAAATTTTTGTAGGTTAGTTTTATCTAAAAATCCAATCTTTTTTTATTTTCCTAGCTACGATTAGGACCAATATAACTAGGAGCTGGCCTTCATTCCATATGGATACGACTCGGTACTTACTGAAATTTATTATTGCATACGCACTCGGTACACTAGCTGGTTAATATTTACGCTTTTAAAAAGAATTTAAAAGAGCTTAAAAAGATTTTTAAAAAAAAAAAAAAAGCATGCCACAACCCTACCTACTTCCATTCTCTTGCTTAGCTCCTATATACTTGGATTGTCCACTTGTGCTGCTTTGACTCTTTCAATAATAGTTGGCCGAATCTGTAAGTTCACCAATCTTGCATTACTCTTATGGTTACTATCTCCAATTCCAAATTTCTCATATTATCTACCAGATGACATTCAGAGGTGATCAAAGCTGCTAGGTTCTCATTCCTCTTTCTAGTCAAGGCGTCTACTACTACATTCGGCTTTATAGGATGGTATTGAATATCCACATTATAGTCCTTAATCAGTTCCAACTATCTCCTTTGTCTCATATTCAGCTCTCTCTAGGTAAAGATGTATTTCAAACTTTTATGGTCCATATAAAATTTGCATTTCTCTCCATATAGATAATGCCTCCACAACTTCAAGCATGAACCACTGCTGCCAATTCTAGATCATGTGTAGGGTAATTATTTTCATAGGGCTTTAGTTGTCTAGAAGCATATGCTATCACTCTGTCTTCCTACATCAACACATAATATAACCTTTGTATAGATGCATCACTATAGATAGCATGCTCCTCACAACTCACTTGCAAAGCTATACAAGTTGCAAACACTAGCCTTTCCTTCAACTGCTAGAAACTGTTCTTACTATTCTCATCCCATTCATACCTTACTCCTTTCTATGTCAGTCTAGTTAAAGGATTTACAATCTTAGAAAAATCCTTTATGAACCTTCTGTAGTATTGTACCATTTCAAAAAAACTTCTAATTTCTGACACACTTTTAGGAGTTAGCCATTCTACAACTGCCTTCACTTTCTCAGGATCTACTACTATCCCATTTCCATCAATGATATGTCCTAAGAAAGATACTTACTCTAACTAAAACTCACACTTCGTGAACTTAGCATACAACTTCTCATCTTGTAATATGTTTATAACTAATCTCATATGCTCTTCATGTTCTTCCTTGGTTTTAGAGTACACCAAAACATCATATAAAGACCACTAAAAACAGATCTAGACAGTCTCAAAAGACTCTGTTTATAAGGTCAATAAAGATGCTTGGTACATTTGTAAGACCAAACGACATGAGCACAAACTCATAATGCCCGTATCTAGTCTTGAAGGCTGTTTTCTGTATGTCATTTGCTCTAACCCGCAACTGGAGATATCCTGATCTAAGATCAATCTTTGAGAACACTTTTGCTCGTGCCAGCTAGTCAAACAGATCATCTATCCTTGGCAGATGATACTTATTTTTTATAATCACTTGGTTCAACTCTCTATAATCTATGCATAGCCTCATACTATCATTCTTCTTCTTCACATACAAAGTTGAAGCTCACTAGGTCTAATAAACTTCTTCAGCAAATCTTCTAAGTGAACTTTTAACTTTGAAAGTTCTATTGGAGCCATATGATATGGTATCTTAGAGCCCTTTGCACTTAAATGCTTGATTAATCATTTTGAACATAGAATTTCATCTACTTACACAATCAAGGGCATATAGCTTTTGCTCTAAATGATGTGCTTTGATAACTCCATATACATCTGTTTAAATCTCCATGAAACACAAAGACATTTGATTGCATATCTTATCTTTTCAATATGTATGTGAAGGCCACAAGCTCCAAAGCTTACTTGCATTGCCAAATTCATAATATGGTAGAAACATTGAACGTGAAAGAACTTTCCATCACACACCAATTTAATGATTACTTTAGCTAACAAATGGCAGCAATGTTGTTTGATGCATTATCGAACGATATACTAAATATAGTCTGTATATTGTAAGACTAGATGGCTTTTAGGATGTTATTTGCTATTGCTTGGCTAATGTATCTCTTCTAGAATGGCTTAAAAGAAATAATCCACTTCTAGATTAACTACTTTTCATCTATCTAGTGAGTAGTTACCCATATATAGCTAGAATGTACATCATTGATGGGAGATTTCCACACACTAAGGTGAGGGAGACACTGCATAAGCAAAACCAAATGCATTATTTAAACCAAAAGTAAACATCATAAATCGATGTATGATCTAAAAAATTACATGAACAACAAATTATTTTAAAGGACTATACCTAAAAGGAAGGTTTAACAAAACCTCTTTTAGAGCTTTACGCCTTTTCTCAAAAAGGATCATCATGTCATTTTTTAATGTTTATTAGCTTGCATGTTGGTATAGGGGTTGCATGGCTTCTGTACTCCATCCATCAAATTTTTCATGACCGATTGCATGGAATGATATATTTGTAGCTGTCACCCATTCCATTAGCTAGTCTCGTGCATCTTGCTGATTGAATTTCCATGTTACGACATCATCACACTCAATATGGGAGTTGTTGTCATTGGTAGGGTCCTCCACACAACATGCCCTTTAGACATGTTTGCTTCTATGTGTCGATTCAAGTGTTCCATGCCATTTTGGGACCTACACGATAACTAATTTCCACAAGTTCGACAAAAAACATATTTAAAAAGTTCTCCATTTGAACTAGATTCTGCGATTTTTGTAAAATACTTCCGGATGGGTGTTGTCTTCTTTTTATGATGTCTTAAAGAACTGCTGGTCATGGCAGAGTCATTATTACTCGGCATTGGGAATGGTTGTTCGGTCGAGAAGAAAGTTATCGCCTACAAATATAAAATAATTACAATTACTTGTGTAGTAATGAAAAAAAAAATTAAACACAACGAAAAGTTACCCTTCCATCGTTCTCGCTACCATGGAAGATAGTTGTGTGACTGCTGATGGAGATTGTAAATACCTCGCTTCAGTTGCTTCTTGTCCAAGCATATATACCGACATTGGTGGTAAGGACATTGGTGTCGGACATTTAGGGTTCCCTATCTAATTCATCAAGGTAGTAAAACCCTGCGTAGTGTTTCCAAAAATCCATGAGTCATCAAACTCGTTGAAGTTGGAAAAATTTTCTTGATTGTTGTTGTTTCATACCATTTCGATATGTAAACGAAAAGTGAGAAAGTATCAAGGATGTCTGAATTAAAAACGGATAAAGGATTAACACGATTGCAGATAATAAAGGCTGAAAATGCTTCAAAACGGGTAGTGTTACAACTTGGTGCCTTGATTAAATATATTTAACTGGCCACCGACGTAGGCATGCTAGCCAATGACATGCCCACATCAGCGACTTTTTTTTTTTTAAGTTAGCCAAAATGGGCATGTTGATTAATGACGTGCTCACGTCGACCATTTTTTTTTTCAATGGTTGACATGGGCATATTGGCCGGTGACGTGCCTATATCGACTGATTTTTTTTTTAAAGAAGTGCCCATGCAAGTCCTATAAATGATTTTAGATCAATAGCTAAGTGTGAATTTAATATTGATTTAAACAGTGATAGATCCTCGCCCAGTCAACCCCCTTAATTCCCGAGCTATATCAGGTACGCAGTAACTTGTCTGTCTCTTTGCTAGGGTAGGCATCAAGATCAAACTACTCTAAAATAAGAAAATACTACTGATATATGAGTGTTGATTGTCGTTGTTTGCCGTTGAATCTGGTTCGGAGAGCGGCACCCTGCTCAGATTGGGGGCAAGGTACTTTCTCGTTAATGGATAGAATGGTTTATGAGATATGAGTATCCAAGCTGCTCATATCAACCCCATGAGCGTCGTGATGCGTTACTCAGGATCCACTAGTATTACGGGCTACGCCGGAAGGTGGGGCTGCCTAGTCTGTATGAACAGTAGGGACCACTCAAGGAGGCGGACGTAATACTAGATCCTTATTGTCCGGAGTTTGAATACTCCCGTGTTGTCTTGCTAACTAAAGACTTAATAATGAACAAGTGATTGTTGCATAATGCATTTAGCCTAAGAATGTGTGATTCACTTCGCATTTTGTATTCGTTACTTGTGTACTGGGCCTTTGGCTCATATTTTATCTATTTCAGGTGGTGATTCCGATGAGTTCTATACGAGTATGGGGTACGGAACCGACTTTGAAGATTTTCTTGATGGGTTGGAGGATTAGAGATGACCATGGACTCAATGGACCCTATGAATGTAATAGATTAGATGAGATTCTTTTTGGTTGATGGTGTAATTATAGTGTTAGTTAGATTGTGTTTTGAGGATTTTTGGTAAAGGCTTGTAAGAAGCCTTTGGATGTAATATATATATATATATATATGTATGTATGTTTTTAGCTATTTAGAAGTTGGGTTGTTTTCTTTGCCAAAATATGTGGTAGTATCGTTTTGCTTAAGTTTTTTTTTAAAAAAAAAAAAATTGTATTTATGTCACCCATTGTATAATATCTTTATGGAATTAGATAAACAATTACTCAAACAATTTCTTTAGGCAACCTTACATATAATCTTAGAGGTTATATGTGGTTGGGGAATCTTTATCTCCTATTTCAAATATAGGGGTGATAGCGGGTCCTTACAACAACACATGCCATTAACCCTAAAAAAAAAAAAAAACCTCTTATGTCTTATTTATAATAATGTCAATGTGAATAATGACATTAGTGCTCTTAATCTTATTAGGGATAAATTAATTATAAATTAATATATTAACATAAGAATTCTTAGTCCAATTAATAATTATTATTGTTCTTAACAAAATATATTTATTTATTATTCTTAACAAATTAAAATTAATAATAAATAAATTTATTATTCCCATTGCACTTATTTAAATTTATTCCATGATATTTTTTGTTCATTCTTTTGTGTGTGACCTTGTAGGTTTACTTAATGTTGGCTATTGATCTAAAATCATTTTTTGTCAACAAAACATAAGCGGCCTCTAGCAAAACATTATATTTACCCAAATTAAGTGAATATCAATGATTTGATTTTTACCTGATTCATAACTTGTGTCATTATCCTTTTGTCACATGATATCTAGATTGAACATAAGGTATGGATAGTGTCATCCCTATATCGTTCGGTCTTTCTTGATCTCTAAGTGAACTAATAAAACAAATGAAATTGATTACATTATCAATTCATTTGAGCATGGCCATGCATTTCTCAGTTTTACTTATCGAGGGGGCCAGAGATATCTCTCTTATAATGAGAGAGACAAATCCTATCCTAATCACTCAACTTCCTCTACATGATTCACATTATGCTCAATCCTACCTTTATAATTATTTGGTTAGAGGCAACGTTTGATTGAGTCGAATCATAATGTTCCTCCTGTTGGAACCCATAGTGATTTCAAGTCTAAGGATACGCTAACATTGTTATTGTGAGATAACTTATGACACTAATCCATGTAGTGATCTCATAGCAGGTCAGTCTAGTACACAGTCCTTTGATATGTACTTATGAGTTTTTATATCCCCATATAAATAGACATCTCATGACTATCAATAAAAACTCAAACTAAATTTAATTCATTATCATTCCCATAATAATGAACAATTAGGGATATTTAGAATAATTAAATTATTCATGGATTCTATTATAAATTAAACATACAAACAATATTGTAAGGACCCGGATTTACCCCCTATATTTAAAATAGCCAAACCCAGTTCCCTAACCATATAAAATCTGCAGCATTATATGTAAGGTTATGATCTAGGATCAATTTGTATAATTATTTGCTTAAATGTCTTATAAGAATAAACTTTAACAAAATACTTCATGGAAGATTTCTTTAAAACATAACTTATATAATATACTTCTCAAAAGGCATAGAAATAATGCACCCACATATGTAAAAATTATTACAACTAAGGTTTAAGAGTAAGCCATTTACAAAAGATCACAAAAGATAGCAAAAATCCTAATAACTATTACATAGGTACATAATTCATATACACATATATAACTAATCTATTACAAAGGGTTTCTTGTGAGTCATGGTCTCCTCTACTCATCCCATTCTTCTAAGAACTCTTCAAAATCATATTCGTATCCCATGCTTGTGTAGAACTCGTCTTCCACACCTGAAAAGATAAAAAGTGAGCCAGAGACTCAGTACATAGTAACAAAAACAAAAGCAAAATGATTCACATGATCCTAACTATAGTGCAATGCAACATCCATTCAATTATTAGATATTCTTTTAATTAGTCAATCAACATTGGAGTATTCAAACTTCGGACAATAGGGGTAATTGTGGTCCTGAGTAACGACTTCGACACTCAGGGGGTTGATATAAGTAGCTCGGATACTGATATCTCCTAGATAATATATCAAATAAAGAGAAAATAACTTCATCTAGGGTTGACAGTCGTTACACGACTTCACTTATCTTAGTCCATAACATCACCTAGTCCAACTGTTCTCATAAACATTTGAACTAAATCATACCGCTTCGTTCTAAGCGTAAGCAAACATTACGCCGATACTGTCTTCCCCATCAGTTACCCACCGTACCACTTAGGAAAGTCTTATTAAAGAGAGGAGTGGCCTAAGCGCCTAATCTACCATGCTCCTAATCTGAGCAAAGTGCTGCTCCCCGAACAAGATAACGATTTGCAATACCGGGCTAAATACAGATTTAAACAGCATAAGAGACATCCAACTCAAACAAGGTTTAAGTTTTTCTATATTAAAGTTGATTAAAGATATGCCTATCCTAAGTATAGAACGAACATGTTACTACGTACTTTATGTAGGAAATCCAAATAGAACCTCGAGAATCCTTTAGAAGATAATCCAAACTCAAATCAACATTATATACTTGAAATTACACTTAAAGCATATCAAATCTTAAACTTAATACTTAAGACTTCAAATATAACTTATACAAAGTCATAACACATAATTTATACATTTATCAAGATCATACAAGCTCACAAAATCATCATTTAACTTCAATCCATATATCTACTATATAACTAGATTTATCTTAACATCTATGGAAATTTAATTATGTGTTAAATCTACTAATATAATTAAATTATGCTTAATTATATCACTCAATCATCATTACATCTCAAATATCATTAATCTATCTCATTTTAGTCCAAAAGATCCATTTCATATGCAAGCACACATTTAACAAGAAAACATAAGTTTTTAACATTGTTTGAAAATTGTCTCATCTAAAAAGAAACCAAATTTAAGCTTTAATACTTTTGAAATTTGTAAAAACTCAAAACATAAAAGTTGTAGATCTCTTTTTAATCTTTCCATAGCAACTTAAATCACCTCAATCAGAGATCAGATGAAAATGTTATGGCTAAAATACAATCAAGCTACAAAATAGGGGAAAGTACACTACCTAGTACATGGCCGTACTCGGGGCCGTGTAGGGCACTAAAAAGTGACCCAAGAGGAACCTTTCAAGGTTTTATGACCTATACAACTACATACACACCCGTGTACAAGGCGGGGCAAAGGTTAAAAAAGTGACCCAAGAGCTTATTTTGATTAGCACAAACTTGTGCACGCCCATGTATAAGGTAGTGCTGATCTGGGAAATTTTTTTTTTACAACAAACACGCATTTTTCATGATTCCTTTACACAATATATCAACTTTTACGCATTCAAACTCTCTTCAAAACACATAGTAAACTTCCTACTACTTGGTGTATGAACTTAACATTATCCATTCACTTCCAACTCATCAAACAACATAAATATCACTTCAAATTCCACTCTTCATTCAATACAACATTCAACACATACACAACCTCACTAATCCTTACTACACTACTCATATTCCACTTCATTTTCACCAACACATTTTAACTACTTAACATACACATACATTAAATTACATTAGCTTCATCTATATGTAAAATATGTTATTTATTTATTTTACTATGTGTCGAATCCAACAAAATTAAAACCTACTTTAAAATTTGTATATAATAGTGAGTAGGTTCGTCTCCACAGGGATTGGGGTAAATTTATTTCTATTAAAGAAAGAATGCAGATGAAAGAAGATTGGGGGGTTTGTTTAATCAAAAGCAATTAAAGTTTAGTTTATCTCTAAAACTAGCAATTACAAATAAGAGTTGAATTCAATAATAAGAAATCTCTAATCAAGGTGATACTACAATTCAATTCTTAGATTCGATCATTGATGCAAAGATCATTATTCTTTTTCTGACTAGATCGGTTATAGATTTTAATACGCTCTGAAACCCTATCTCTCCTTACCGAATTGATAACTAAGATAAGATCTTTAATTATTTCCCTTATTGGTTAGATAACCCTAAACAAGCTCTTAGGATTTAACCTATCAATAGCAATAGAAATTAGAGAGACTACCAATCCTAATCAATAATCCATAGAGCATGAATCATTTAAATTAGATTATATATCATCACAACATGAATTAACTATTTGATTATAATCAACCACGTTGTTGTGTTACTCCTATTAGAATAGATGAACAATTACGGGTTCAGAATTCTAATTAACAATGTATTGTTTTGTCAATTGAACAATAGGCCTAAATTGTAACAATCAAACATAACAATAATAACAAGACAATTAGATGATATATAGATAATCAAAAGAAAAGAACAATTGATTAAATCAAATTAATCTCACAAATCTTTGTAGAATTGAATCTGTAGCAATCCCCCTTGATTAGAATAGTTTAGCCACTCATAACTTCAAATTTTCTCTCTAGGGTTTTTCTTAACAAAGGATATCTGAATTTTCGAATGAATTCTCAAAGAAACCCTATAGGATATTTATATACAAAAGTGAGTAATTGAAAGGTCATCATTTAATGTAAACTGGCAGTTACACATCTGGCAGCCTAAATTCATCATGGCCGGCTTATCTTCATTTGCCTCTTCATTGTCCATTGCAGTTACATGATAGCCGCATTTTCCCATAAAGGCCGGCGGTTTCTCTTTTCTAACTAGCCAGTGTATGTTCTCATTCATGAATCCAGTGTAATAATGGCCGGCGGCGTTGATAGATAAGCTGGCGGTCTTCATGTATTGTCTAACATCCAGAGATGAAATGGCGGCTTAGATATATATGCTGCCGGCGTTTAATGTTGAATTTGTTCACTGCCGAAATTCAAGATACGCTGATGAAATCCAATAAAGGCCGGCGGCTTAAATCCATAAATGGCCGGCCTTTCTTTCTGATTTTTGTTCCTTGTATTTATTTTACTCCAATTTTTACTATTTGCTTCTTTTGGATTCAAAGACCTGATATTCATATAAATCATGATTAAGTACCGATTCCATATAATTTCTACAAAATTAATAACAATTAATCCAAATTAAATCCCATAAAATTAGAGTAATTTTCATCTCAACAAACTATAATCACACATATATAATATAATATTGGGAATAAAAGCATAGCTATTACAAATATAATAGAAATTTTTTTTGTATCAATAATATATATATATATATGTAATGACAATGTCCAGTAATTGGCCTAAGGAACAATTACTAACACATTTGTGCTGCAGATGTGGGCAATCTTTGGGGTCATGAGTACCCTTGCATTCCCAACGAGTGACACTTCCTTTTCCAGCTGATCGTCCTTTGATCATTCTAAAAGATTTGATGAATTTTGTTTTCTTAGGAGTTAAGCTTGATGCAGAACTATCATAAGTTCTTTTCCCATAAGTTTGTCCTCTTTTCTTGTGCCTCTCCACCTCGTACTGTCCAGTGCATTCAATCACTCATTCTCATATCATAACCATTTATTTTTTACTAACTTCTACTCAAAATTACATTGGTAGATGGTTATGTTTATTTATGTTATTGATAATAATACATTAAATATTGTAAATAGGTACTAAAATTTAATATACATATGGAATAGTGTAAATATTAATAATTATATATTTGATATAATTTTTTAAAATTTTTCTCTAATTTTTCTTTTTTTTTTTCATTGGAATCGGCTAGAACCATCAGTTCCACCTAGTTCTAGGCCATAAAACTATCTAGGAACAAGAAAACCAGTAGCTTATTAGCCGGCTTTGAAACCAGCCAAGCAGTTTGGTTCCGGTTCTATAACCGCCGATAACATTTCTAGTTCGGTTCCCAGTTTTGAACTGAACCATACCTATCAGAGTTTGTGTTGAAGACCAATCCTGATTTTTTTTTTTTTTTACCATTTTGATATCTTATTTTTATGATTTTCAAACAGATGTTTGTTAAGAAAAAAAATATAAATCAAAAATAAATATTTTTACATATAAATAAATTAAATAAAATATATATAATATAAATAAAATACAAATCAAATCATTGCATATAAATAAAATACATATCAAAAGCACACAATGCAAATCAAGGGTCTGTTTGTTTTGGCTTTTTTCCGGTAGATACAGACACTTTTTCAAACTTTTTTGCTAACAAATTATTTATCAAAAATAGATATAGATAAAAAAAAGTTGACAGTTCTCATCAAAAGATCAAATAGAACAAATATAGATAAAATTTAGATGCAAATAAAATATATTTACACACATCATTTTAAAAAAGATACAGATACAGATGAAAAACAGAAAATCCAAACAGACCCCAAATCGTCGGATGTATCAGACAATTCAAAAAGGTGTTCCACAAACGAAATGCTTCTTTTTAGGTGGGAAAAAGTAATTAACGAGGAAGCGAGTGCATTGCCTTATATGTTATTCCTCCAAGGCTTCAAATTGTCTTCTTCCTACAGCTTTCTTTTTTGGCCTTTTTTTCCTACAGCTTTATCGAAAGCATTCTCACCGCTTTTGATTTTTGAGTATAATACAGCTAAAATGGTGTAAATGCTTGATTTTTACCGTCACTCAAGGTTCCTTTCCACCGCTGATCACGATATCTTTGTCGGGTTATTGTTTTATTCTACCAATTTTCGATTTTATCGATATATTCTAACTATATATTTTAATAACTTATCCTAATACTATATTATACTAGTAAACCATGCACCTCTAATCTTGTGATGGGAGGAAAAAAAAAAAAAAAGAAAGGGAACATTTATTAATTACATACAGGAGCATCTAATAAATATATGTTAAAGCAGTTAAATCTACAGACAAAACAATTGAAAGTCCGATTACATGTATTATCAAGGAAAAAGAAAAGGAAGACAACAGTTGTTAATAACAAATAGGAGCAGTGAATACAAATATGATAAAGCAGCTAAATTTACCAACGGTTTAAAAAATATAAACAAAAGAAAAATAAAAGTATTAACATTTGCATTTGCTAATACATCATAGGACAGTAGTAAGCTGCTTCATATGCCAAACTTAATGCTAAATAAAATTGATGAGCTTAACTATTATGGTTTAAAGGTATTTATTAGGACTAAGTGGAAAGGTAGAAAGTTAAAGGAAAGAAATTATGGAAAACGAGATTGAGAAGAAAGTTGGCTTTAAATTGAAGCAAAAATATAGAAAGATAAGAATGGTTTTAGTCAACAAAAAAGGCTGGAAACGCATTAATAGTGCAAATTATTAATAGCAATTTATATTAACGTAATCTGAAATGTATTGCGCCATAATTTAATAATGAATTATTTATATGAATTATTATTTAAGGAAATATTTTTCTTTTCCCGGTGACATACGTGGCAATCAAAATGTATCATTAATGGAATGAAAAAGAAGATGAAGAAGAAGAAATTTAGTAATTCAATCTAAATAAGTGACGCAGCGTAAAGCATTCAAAGATCACAATTTGCAATAAAAATGCAAACTTTGTGAGAGAATTCTTCAATTAGGATTTTCAAAATGTAAAAATAATGTCTAACTCTATCACAAGGCCTTTGAGGGTATATATATGAAAATAATAATACCTTAGAAAATAAAAGAATAAACAAGTCATGCAAACATAAGCTGCCAAAACAAAAAACAAAGCTGACAAAGTTGGATCCTAACTTCGGACAACTTTCAATGTATGCCGGCAAAATTGAAACCTATACCAACGACGTATAGCCGATGTACCCCTATTTCATGCCTGTGACAATGTCGATGCTGGAATCTGGACAACAACAAAAACAACAAACATCCTACCACGCCCGTGACTTGGCCCATGCAACAATCTGGGCAAGTATTAAACATCCTACGCTAGCTTAGCACCGGTGGCATTCCCATTAGCACTGCCGATGTACCTTTCAACACTAGCGGCCCTCAACTACCGCTTCAACTTCCTTCGTTGCTTCTTCAGCAATTCCATGTTGTTTAAATAATCATCCGCAAGCTTGTCCACATCAATCTCCTCCACTTAGGAAAAACTCAACCTCAAGTTTGATTGAAGATCTGGATAGAGTAGAACATCAGAATCATGGAATAGAGATGAATACGCCACATTAAATGTTTTGGAGATACCCATACTTTTCGGTAGGTCTACCACATAGGCATTGTCATCTATGCGTTGAAGCATTGCATAAGGACCATATTTCTTCAGTTGAAGTTTGATGTAGGTACCGACTGGAAATCTCTCCTTGCGCAAGAAAACCATAACTTGATCACTAACCTAGAACACCCATGTCTCCTGTGCTTAACAGTAGCTTGTTTGTATCACTTATTCGCTTCTTCTAACCGTTGTTTTACCACTTTTGGCAATCAACCACTTGCTTCGCCATATTCTTGGCTGGAATATTAGCACTTTCTTCCTTAGGCAACTTAAGTAAATCAAGAGTGTGCCATAGTACCTTAGTGTAGACGATTGAGAATGGAGATCGTCCAGTTGCAATGTGAACAATACTATTATAAGCGAACTCAGCCCATGGAAGGATAATGTCCCATTGCTTCGGTCTGTCACTACAAAGACTGCAAATCAGATTTCCCAAAGTTCGGTTGACCGCTTCTATTTGGCCATCTGTTTGTGGATGAGCTGTTCTGCTAAATTGCAAAGAAGAATCAAACGCCTTCCACAATGTTCTCCAAAAGTAACTCAGAAACTTGCTATCTCGGTCAGAAGTGATGGTCTTTGGAACTCCATGCAAATGGAAAACCTCCTTGAAGAACAACCTAGCCACACTAGTCGCATCAATAGTTTTCCTACAAGGAATAACATGTGACATTTTGGAAAACATGTCAACTACCACAAAGATAAAATCAACTCCTCTTTGTGTGCGAGGCAATCCCCTCCCGAATATTTTCTTGGACCAGTAGAGGCATGTATAGTCCAATATTTTTGGACTGGCCATTTGATATCTAACAGACATAGCACTTCTCTACAAATCTACTCACATCTCGCCTGAGTTATGGCCAATAAAACCTCTCATTCACTGCTGCCAGTGTCTTATCACGCCCCAAATGACAAGACAATCCACCCCCATGCAGATCACTAATCATCTGCTCTCTTAATGAAGTTCTTGGCAGACATAACCGGTTCTCATGAATCAAATAACAACAGATAAGTAAAAACCAGAAACAAACTAATTATTCGATACCTGGTGCCATATTCCGAAAAATCCTCGTCATGCTCATACTCATCTTTAAGCTACTCAAAACCTAGAATCTCTTGACTCAAAGTTAGCAACAAAGTAACTCACCTGCTCAAAGCATTTGTGACTTTATTCTAAGCTCTTGATTTATGTCGTAGTCTGAAAGGAAACTTCTGTAGAAACCGACATCATCTTGCATGCATGTCACTGCTTATCCTCTTCTAGCTATTCAAATACTTCAAAGCCTCATGATCTGAGTAAAGCACAAATTCTTTCCCGATTAAATAATGCTCTCATATTTTAAGAGCACGTACTACTGAAGAAAATTCCTTATCATAAGTGCTCCACTTTCGCCTAGCGTCATTAAGCTTCTCACTGAAAAATGCAATCGGCCTCTTTTCCTGGGAAAGAACAGCCCATATGCCCACCCCACTAGCATCACAATCCACTTTAAATAACTTCTCAAAGTCTGAGAGGGCAAATACTGATGCGATACTCAATTTCTTCTTTAAGACTATAAAGCTAATAGCCGCCTCATCAGTCCATAGGAATTTTTCCTTCTTCAAACACTTTGTCATGGATCATAACTGTCAATGGCTTTTAATGTATGCAAGCGAAATTGGAACCTATGCCGACTACGTATAGCCGGTGTACCCCTACTTCACACCCGTGACAATGCTAGTGCTAGAATCTAGTTAACAACAAAAACAAAAAAACATCCTACCATGCCCTTGACCTGGCCCGTGCAACAATATGGGCAAGTATTAAACATCCCACATCAGCTTAGCGCCGACGGCGTCCCTAGGTAATGCACAACCTAGGATTAGATCATATTTTTATTGGACGCGATTAAGAAATTTACCCGTGGAATAGATCTAAGCTATAAAGAAAGGTTGCTTATAATACATAGAGATAGGGTTAACCCCCCTACACCGACCGTACGCCAGTAGCTTAACCCCTTTATGCCGGCGGTGTAGCCCTGTAGGCCGGTAGCCTAAAATGCCGATGTACAGTCTGTAGAATCACCTTTTGTTGACCTTTAGGCTTGCTCCTTGAATTATTCCCCTTTGGCTTCCCTTTTCCATGCCTTGAAGCATTCTAATTCCTATCATTACCCCCGGGTTTAAGAAGATCCATCCTCTAATCTTGGTTCTTCAATCTCTAAACATCTGGGGTTGGATTAGAATTGGTCATCCTACTAGTCCATGCAAATAAACTTCTCAAGCCTTTGATCTTCTTAATATGCATCATCTTAGCTTGTTTTATCTCTTCATAACTCATAGGTAGCAACTTTTATGTCTTCCCCCGGTACTAAATAGTGTACTCATTCTTATACCCATCAAATATAGCCCGAAGGTCATATTGCTATGGTCTTTCAAGAATCAAGTGTGTAGCAACCATGGGTACTACATCACACAATAACTCATTAGTATACTCATCAATTGAAATAGGTACACACACCTATTTATGCACATGAACAATCCTCTAATGATTAAGCCAATGAAGAGCATATGGCTTTGGATGCTGCTCCACCTATAATCCCAATTTAAAAACTAATCCAGCAAAAATCTTCTTGTAATAAGGAAGATACCTCCAGGCACAAGGTCTATCTAGTGTTGGATGTCTCTCAATGGTAGTAACCCTACTTGGAATATCATCAGGCATCAATTCCTTAAATTCCTTTAATAAAAGGATGAACTAATCTTGGTTGCTCCTCCACTTGCAACTTGGCATCATTCATCATGACCTTCTTTACAATCAAGGCATGCACTTGCCTAATTTCTTTAATCTCACCCCCAAAATCCTTCACCATAGATAAAAACATACTCTTATCTTGTAAGATAGTCTAGTCTTTCAGCGATAGCAAAGTATAATTCACTCCTTCCTTTTTCAACTAATATACATTACTCTTACTCGAATGTTGTGCATCTACATCATATTGCCATGGTCTACCAAAAAGGAGGTGACACACATCTATATCAATAACTTCACAATACATAACATCATGGTACTTACCTATGGAGAATGGAACCTTACAACGTTCCGTTACTTCAACTTTTCTTGCAACCGACTTAATCCACCCCAATGTATAGGGATTTGGATGCTTGTCCATAGGCAATTTCAATTTATGTACCGTCCTCCTCCTTATTATGTTCTCAAAACTATTGCTATGAATAATTACACCAAATACCTTACCATCAATAGTGCATTTAGATCTAAACAATTGGTGGTATTGGGTATGATCCTTACTCTTTGGAGTCAACCTATATAGAAAGGTTTCTTATGATGCATAGAGATAGGGTTAACACCCCTACACCGACCGTACACCAGCAGCTTAACCCCCTTATGCTGCGGTGTAGCCCTATAGGCCGGTGGCCTATAATGCCAATGTACAATTTGCAAAATCCCCTTTTGTTGACCTTTAGGCTTGCTCCTTGAATTCTTCCCCTTTGGCTTCCCTTTTCCATGCCTTGAAGCATTCTGATTCCTATCATTACCCCCGGGTTTAAGAAGATCCATCCTCTAATCTTGGTTCTTCAATCTCTGAACATCTGGGGTTGGATTAGAATTTGTTATCCTACTAGTCCATGCAAATAAACTTCTCAAGCCTTTGATCTTCTTAATATGCATCATCTTGGCCTGTTGTATCTCTTCATAACTCACAGGCAGCAACTTTTATGTCTTGCCCCGGTACTGAATGGTGTACTCTTTCTTATACCCATCAAATATAGCCCGAAGGTCATACTGCCATGGTCTTCTAAGAATCAAGTGTGTAGCATCCATGCGTACTACATCACACAATAACTCATCAGTATATTCATCAATTGAAATAGGTACACATACCTGTTTATGCACATGAGCAGTCCCCTAATGATTAAGCCAATAAAGAACATATGGCTTTGGATGCTACTCCACCTACAATCCCAATTTAGAAACTAATCCAGCAAAAATCTTGCTGTAATAAGGAAGTTTAGGGAAGATACCTCCAAGCATAAGGTCTATCTGGTGTTGGATGTCTCTCAATGGTAGTAACCTGCTTGGAATATCATCAGGCATCAATTTCTTAAATTCTTGTAATAAAAGGACGAACTAATTCTAGTTGCTCCTTCACTTGCAACTTGGCATCATTTGTAAACTCCTGAAATTTCGATTAATTTTAAGTTTAATCTTAGAATTAAAAGCCAACCGAAAACCCTAAATGTCAATAAAAGACTAGTACAAACACTAGAATTTAGATTTGGTATTACCGTATTCTTTAGCCCCAGAAAATGAAGTTGCAATAATTAGTGATAATAGTTCGTAATAATATGAGGAAACGTAAAAATATCAGAGTCGCAAATTTCGAATGTGCTTCAAACTTAATCGAGATCAATTCTCGAAAAGCATGCCCTAAAGATCAGAATATTAAAAATATTTTGATAACACCGTTAAGATTGATTTAATATAAGAATTTCAAAAATATCAGTTTCGTAATTTTTTGGTAACTAAAAATAACAGATATCGCAATTATACGCGTATATTCTTACTACCGGTATTTTACTAGTCACATCTACTTTATATTACACTATTCATTATTATTCTATATTATTCATTTATCTCTACTTTTTCTAATACCTACTCTTACACTCTATATACCTATTATCTTTACTTTTAATCTTTTCAATAACTTTATATCATATCCACCTTACATAATATTACTTTTAATATACAAAAATACAAAAAATATCATCTCTCTCCCTCTCTTCTTCCTATGGCCGGTGCCCGCCCTTCTCTCTCTCTCTCTCTCTTTCAATTTTTTTTAATTAAATCTTTCAAAATTCACTCCTCATTTTCCTATAAATATCCCCCCTCCTCTTTCACTTTATTCACACATCTACTACCTACAAAATTACTCTCCAAAATTCTCTCTAAGTTTCCTCTCAAACACTCTCCAAAAATTTCTTCTCAAAACTCTCTTCTACTACAAACACTACTACCATTCTTACTTTAGGTAAGAAATCTCCTCAAATCTCTCTTACCATGTCATGTAACTTTACATGACTATGGTGTGAGTTTCCTAAACTTAATGTTATGAAAGTTACACTATGTTCATGAATTGTTCTTGTTTATGAATATGTATTTATATATTTTTATGTTGTTATTTTATTTTGATCATATTATTGTTGATATTATGTTAACCTCTTATATATATTTAACAAAATATAATTATGTACTTATATATAATTTTTAGAGCATATAAGCTCATTGTTATTTATTTACTTCCAAGTTATGCAATTTATTTACTTATTTGATGTTGTTGTAAGACTAGTCTCTAGTCTTGGACTTGTCCTCATCAAGTCAAAACAATTTTTTCTTTCTTTTCTTTACTTCTTTTGGGACTAGTCCATTCTTAGTCTCCGGATACCTTGATGAAGCTAAGGTTCCCAATACTTGACATTTCTATTAACTTGCTTATTTTATTACTTATTATGTCTTTCTTATATTTTCATAATTTCATGATTTCATATTCATGAACATGAACATGAACATGAACATATTGATTTTTGTCTCAACAAGATAAAGAAGGAAAGATTTTCTTAAATAGAAGTTCTTTTCCAAAATAAATGTTGTCATGAAAGAGGTGATTTTTCATAAAAACTTAGGAATCTATCTTAACAAATCTTTTCCAAAAATCTAGAGTAGTTCATCATAAATTTTAGTAACCAAAGAACATAGGAATTTTTAGACAATACATACATACACTTTACAAAGTCATAAAATGGAAAATTATTCTTTAAAATTAAAATTTCAAATTCTTGTTTAACAAAAGTTTTACTAAACTTCATTTTTCCATAAATACTTTGGAATATAAAGGAATAGACTAGTTTGACCAAACACCAAGAAAATTTCTTTCATAAGAATAGAATGATCTTAAGGAATAAAATTAATGAACAACTTAGGAAATCATTTTTTTTCTTTTTTTTTAAATGAAATAAACTTTAGGAAATGTTAAGAAAGTATAGAGTTTGATAGATTTTAACTACTTTCAAAAAGTATTTAAAAACTACCCTCTCAATCCCTAGAAATTAAGCTATAAGAAACTTAGAAAAGCAAAAATCCATCTTTTGAAATTTAAAAGACTAAGAAAATGGAATTAAGAAGGATAAAATACTCATTTAAAATGACTTAAGAAATTTTCTAACAAGCTAAGTAGAAATTTTCAAAAGTTTTACTCTTCCAAATTTTTAAAAGACTTTGCTTTTACAAAAATTCATGGTTGAGACAACTTCATTAAATTCATCCATTTGATATGAGTCAATATATATATATATATATATATATATACATTTTAAAGTTCTTTCCAACCATTATAGTATCTATATCTTTGATACAAGTATTTGTAAGATGAAGAAAAGTTTACAAAATTAAGTTTTGCAAAATTCGTGGTGAATCTGATCGCCATTGTTTCAGAGCTCAAGTGACTCAGTTGGATGAAAATAGTTTTAGAAGTGGATAGATTTTTTTTAATAGGTAGAAAACGGTATATTATATGCACAATTCCGAGTTTAAATGAACAAGTTATGACCGTTTTAAGTTGAAATTATCTTCTATACGAATTTTGATAATCTTACGACATAGTTTTGATAAGTACAATAAAATCAACAAGAAATACTCATTATGGGTATTCTTCTTGATTAAGAGATCCGAGGAAGAGTATCCATACTCAGAGGATTACTTTGATTAGTAGATTAACCGATCGACTCATCCATAAAAGAGAAGTATCGACATGGCCGAGTGAGTCTAATCCCCTTATTTTTCATAGTTATGTTTGTGCTTGTAAATTTAGTTGTATTAGACTTAAGAAAAGATAAAATTTAAGATGTATGATAATGTGTTGAAAAAATATTAAGTATATTGAAGCATGAAATACTCGTAATAAATTGTATGCTTATTATCACGTTGAAGTGCTTGAAATTGGTTGATCACTTGTAAGAAATTAAAATATAACGGCTAAGCTTTAAATAAAAGTTGATGCATGCACTTTATATGTTGAGTCACATTGCATGTGCTATTATATAATTGGTGGAACAAGTGTATAATAGTGGTGGTAGGCATAACCGGTATATTATGTATGTGGCAAGTAGGAGCCGGTAATAACTACATGTTTTTTTATGACCTATAGGGGCCGGTAAGATCTATAAAAATGGATTTTAAAAGAAGTAGTGGCCGTAATAGGCCGAAATACCTAACCTCAAATGAAAGGTGTAATTCATTCAACATATAATTCCCAAAAAATCATATGTCTTGTATGTTCATGTGCTTATTACATCCCGTTTGCTTATTTAATAAACTTGGTTGATATTTTGTTTCAAGTATAAATTTTGAGATTATACTCATTAAGCCCATAAGCTTACACCCCTATAGATATTTGTATTCACAGGAGCACTTGTTTTCGTACCCGAGGTCTCCTCTTATCCCCATAAGTTTTCTTTTGGGAGCTTTTAAAGGAAATCTACTTGAAGAGTTAGATTAGAATTCCTTTAAAATCTTCTAATGTAGTATTTAAATTATTATAAGAACAATTTGTTATTTCGATCTTTGGAAATTTAACGGGGGTATATCATGTAATAGACCTTTAATTGTTAATATTATGATCTATTTTATTTCTAGATTCTTGTTTGTTAATTTTTACTTTCTTAAACCACACTTCTCAAAAGTGTCTCCTATTACCGTGTTAGACGCCTTACATATAATACCGAGACTTTTGCATGACTAAAATAGTCATTCTTAAGTCTTGATATTACATGTAGCGGGCTACCATATTTAGGGTATCCTTCGGGGCATGACAGTTTAAGTTGGTATCAGAGCAACAAGTTTAAAGGAATAAAAGTAATAGGAATGTTTCTAGAAAGGAAAAGGGTAGATAGGTTGAAATTAAGTAGACAAAGGCTTAGATAAATTAAACAAGCTTAGAATTTTCAAAAAAGGAAAATTAATGACCTTCCTTGTCTTTTATAGCTTACTCTTGGTGAAGTTAGAGCTAAGGCCCAACATTTGAACTTGAGAAGTGACGAGACTCTTGTAGACTATCGATTGAAAATAAGAAGCTTATGTGAGGAGTTTGCCCTAGTAGGACGACCTAGGTCCGCTCGGGAAATGTATAACATGTGGAGGAGAGGACTCCGTGACACCATATGGGAGCATGTGATAGATGGATTAAGATATGATACCATAAGACGCACCAATTGGACTGACATGAAGGTTATATATGGGATGGAACGACTCATGTGTTACTATAACCATACCCCTATGTTCCAAGAGGCTACATTCATTTTCTGGAACGACAGACGTCCAGTCTTTCCTAACTTTCAAACTTGGAATTCCATAGGCCCGATATACATCTATGCCCACGATGAGCTAGCTGACAACACTAATTGGGGATGAGCAGATGAAGAGTCTTACCTCTTTTGGTGCGGAGTTCATCAAAATTTGTAGCTGCACCTCGATGAACCGCCTCCACCTCCATCACCGGAAGAAGGAAGACATGAACAAGTCGAATAGGGGGAAGATATGGAAGGAGAAGAAGTGAATCAAGGAATGGAACACGTAGAGCCGCGAGCAAATCATGGATGGGATGATGATGTTTCCAACCACCAGGAAGTCAGTCATGATTTCAGATGGCCTATCGAACTAACCCCATATGAGAACATCCCGAATAGAAGCCGATCTCATACTCCCCTTATAAGAGATCAAACAAAGGATGTAATAATGGAAGTATCCGATGGGAAGCATGCACCGCAAATGGGGTATGATCAAGGAGAGCCTAGCACGTCTAGGAATCGACCCTCCCACAAGGGAAAAAGGATGATAGTTCGAAGCTACCTAAGGTAACTCGTGGCAAAAAGGCCCAGGATGACTCCTAGCCCCAATCACTCTGACTTGACCCCCTCACCGTGAAGGATGACTGAAGAAGGAAAGAAAGAAGGATCACCCGAGCAATCCTATGTGTCCAACTAAAATTCTGTAACCAAATCGACCTAGGATATAAGTCGATTAGAAGTTTGATTTATGTTTTCGGAAAGGTATTTGATGTTGTTTTGTTTTGAATTTCTTTTGAAGCTTTGATTTCTTCTATGTACGGGTTTCATGCCCTTGAATGCTTTTGATTTAATGAAGTATTTTGTTTGAACAAATTTTATTTCTTGACTTAATTGCTTAAATTTCTTCTATATGATGTATTTCTTTACATGTTTATTTTATCAAAATTTCCACAATTTCCGTAACTTAGCATGTAAACAACTTAATAATCTAGTATCTACGTAAACAAAAATTTAAAACAGCCGACCTAGAAGACGACGACCAAGAGAAAGGCATGCATCAAATGATCCGCTTGAGGAAGTAAACCAATCGAAAGTACCCTCTGTGGCTCCGCCCCCGAATCCACAAGGTGATCTCCAAGCCATGCTTGGTCAATTAACACAGCTTCTCAATGTGTTAGTTCAACAACAACAGATGAATATGCCACCATCGGCACCAACTCAAGCACCACCCAACAAGCACCTCAAGCATCCGTACATGGATCGGTACCCCCTGATGCTCAATCACATATCGCACCTTTGCCGCCTCCGCTACCGCCCCGACCATACAGGACTTCACTCCCAGATTTCATCAAAAGTAACTATTACTTTAACGGAGCTTTCGGGAAACTGGATGAAGCTGAGGATTGGCTCGTACAAATAGAGCGGTCTTTTGCTGCTTATGAAGTTCTCCATCATCTTTGACTAAGCTATGGTACCTACATGTTGAGGTTTAGTGCTCGAATCTGGTGGGAGTCAAAGAGTTGAGAGTTTCCACCACCCATCACCTGGGATATGTTTCGAAATGAGTTTTTGGAAAACTATTTCCTGAGAAGTCTAAGAGCGAGGTATAGTACGGATTTCTTGCACATGTCTCAAAAGGGAAGGTCCATAGAATAGTATGAGACGGAGTTCAGCCGACTCCTACAGTATGCTCCTGATTCCTATAAGTATAGTAAAGAATTGAAACATCAAGTGTTCCTAAATGGGTTAGATGAAGATTTGAGGATGCGGTTAGAAGAATTCAACATCCGTACCTTCAGGGAATTAGTTGAAAGAGCAATAACTGTTGAAGGGGCCAAGAAAAGGAAAGCTGGGACTTCTGAGAAGAAAGTTCATGTGTTTAGGAAGAAATTTCAACTGGGGACAAGCTCTTATTTCCCTTGTAAGAGGTTTAAGCCTATTAGCCACTTTAAGGGAAATTTCAATAGACGAAAAGATGCATCTAAGGCAACAGTAACTTGTTGGAAGTGCAAGGGAACGCACTACCCGAAGTGATGCCCCTTCCTCCAGAATAACTATTATTTCTGTGGCGACTTAAGCCATAAGATTCCATATTGCCCAAAGAAAGCTTCTATGACTTGTTTCGTAAAAGGAGAAAGAAAGGTCTAACATTGACGACATCCCCATCATTAATGAGTTCTCTGATGTTTTTTCAGAAGAATTGTCTGGATTACCTCCAAAACGAGAGATTGATTTTGAGATCGATCTGACGCCTAAAACGGAACCCATATCCAAGGCACCGTATCGAATGGCACCTATTGAGCTCAAAGAGCTTAAAAAGTAATTACAAAAATTGCTTGACCAAGGATTCATTAGACCAAGCGTCTTACCTTGGGGAGCTCCAGTGTTATTCGTAAAGAAGAAGGATGGATTGATGAGGCTATGTATTAATTATCGGGAAGTCAATAAGGTCATTATAAAGAATAAGTATCCATTGCTAAGGATTGACGATCTCTTTGACCAACTGCAAGGAGCAAGTGTGTTCTTACGCATTGATTTGCGATCGGGATACCACCAACTAAGGATAAAACCGAATGATATGTCAAAGACTGCTTTCAGAACTTGGTATAGACACTATGAGTTCATGGTTATGCCATTTGGATTGACTAACGCACCAGCTGCTTTCATGGATTTGATGAATCGAGTTTATAAACCGCTCTTGGATAAGTGCATTATTGTCTTCATCGATGATATTTTGATCTCTTCCAAGACACGGGAGCAACACAAAGAACATCTGAGGATGGCATTGCAGACATTAAGGGAGCACAAGTTATATGCCAAACTATCCAAGTGTGACTTTTGGTTAGACCAGATATCCTTTCTAGGACATGTGGTCTCAGAAGCGGAATATCAGTAGACCCCGAAAAGATTAAGGCCGTAATGGAATGGAAACAACAAAGGATAGTAACTGAGATTAGAAATTTCCTTAGATTAGCTGGCTATTATAGAAATTTTGTGCAAGATTTCTCGAAAATAGCTAAGCCGCTAACTCAGTTGACCCAGAAGAATGAGAAGTATGTTTGGAATGAGAAGCGAGAACAAAGTTTTCAGGAATTGAAACGACAGTTATTATCCGCCCCAATTCTAACCTTACCGGATCCGGAAAAGACATATACAATTCATAGTGATGCATCAAGGAATGGCTTAGGATGCTTACTTATGCAAGAAGGGAAGGTAATTGCATACGCTTCATGATAATTAAGGCCGCACGAATAGAATGACCCAACACATGAACTTGATTTAGCTGCTGTTGTCTTTGCCCTCAAGCTTTGGAGGCATTACCTGTATGGACAGAGATATGAGATACACACGGACCATAAGAGCCTCAAGTATTTATTTACACAAAAGGAATTGAACATGAGGCAAAGAAGATGGTTGGAGTTTATCAAGGACTATGATCTCGAGATAAGCTATTGCCCTGGAAGAGTGAACGCCATAGTAGATGCTTTAAGTTGGAAAAACTACGAGGAAGTAACGGCCATGCTCACAACCTAAAAGGAGCTTATAAAGGAATTCAAGAGATTGAGTATGGAATTTGTGGGACAAAGTGTAAAAGTAGAAATTTCCCATTTGGTGAAGAAGCCGACTCTAATAGATAAGATCATGGAATCTCAGCGATATGATGAAGCTATACAAAGGTGAGACATGAAGTACAAGGAGGAAATTATGTTGATTTTGAGATGGATGAGGAGGATGTAGTAAGAATACAAGGAAGATTATGTGTGCCAGATGACGAGGAGATGAAAAAGGAGATTATGAGTGAGACACATAACTCGGGATATATAATGCACCCTAATGGTACCAAGATGTACCAAGATGTACCAAGATCTTCAAAGTCGCTTTTGGTGGAATGGCATGAAAAGAGATGTAGCTGAATTTGTAAGGAAGTGTCCTACATGCTAACAAGTAAAGATTGAACACTAGATACCAAGAGGACTTTTGAAACCATTGACCATACCAGAATGGAAATGGGATCAAATTACGATGGACTTCATGTGTGGTTTACCCCAAACATCAGCTGAATATGATGCCATATGGGTAATAATGGATCGACTTACTAAGTCGGTGCACTTCATCCCCATCAACATGACCTACTCGTTAGAGAAGTTGGCTCGGCTATATGTAAAGGAGATTGTGAGACTACATGGAGTTCCAGCAGGAATTGTATCGGATCGAGACCATCAATTCATGTCAAAATTCTGGACAAGTCTTCAGAGGTGTATGGGAACTAAGTTACATTTCAGTACAGTTTATCATCCACAAACCAATGGATAGTCAAAACGAACTATTCGGACTTGGAAGATATGTTGCGAGCATGTGTTATGGAATTCAAGGGAAGTTGGGAAGCACATTTACCTTTAATAGAATTTGCTTACAACAACAGCTACCATTCGACAATTAAAATGCCAACATATGAAGCTTTATATGAAAGAGGGTACAGATCACCTCTATTTTGAGATGATGTGGAAAAGATAGCTGTTGGACCAGATATTATCCAAGATGTCGCAAATAAAGTTAAAATTATTCAACAAAGGATGAAAGAGGCCTAGGATAGGCAGAAAAGTTGGGCAGATAAAAAACGCTGAATTCTTGAATTTGATGTCAGCGATCATGTATATCTAAAGGTAAATCCAATAAAGAGTATTCATCATGTACGGGCTCAAGGAAAGCTAAGCCTAAGATATATTGGACCGTTTGAGATCCTCGAACGAGTAGGAGATTTGGCTTATCGCTTAGCGTTACCGCCAAACCTGTCAAGAGTACATAATGTCTTCCATGTTTTGGTGTTAAGAAAGCATGTACCCGACCCTGATCAGATTGTAGAACTTGAACCGGTAAGATTAAAGGAGAACTTAACCTACGAAGAACACTTGATTCAAATTCTAGATCGGAAGGCTCAGAAGTTGAGAAACAAGGAGATTCGATACGTCATAGTATTATGGAGGAATCATTCGCGAGAAGAGGCTACTTGAGAAGCTGAAGAGGAGATCCAAAAGAAATATCCGAATCTTTTTGAAGATTCAGGTACGAATTTCAAGTTTTGAGGAAAAAAACTTTCTTTAAAGGGGGTAAGTTGTAAACCCCTGAAATTTCGGTTAATTTTAAGTTTAATTTTAGAATTAAAAGTCAACCGGAAGCCCTAAAAGTCAATAAAAGACTAGTACAAACCCTAGAATTTAGATCCGATATTCCTTAGCCCCAGAAAACGAACTTGAAATAATTAGTGATAATAATTCGTAATAATATGACGAAACGTAAAATATCAGAGTCGCAAATTTCAAGTGTCCTTCGAACCCAATCGGGATCAGTTCTCCAAAAGCATGCCTCGGAGCTCGGAATAGTAAAAATATTCCGATAACACCGTTAAGATCAATTTAATACAAGGATTTCAAAAATATCAGCTTCATAATTTTTCGGTAACTAAAAATAACAGATATCGCAATTATACGCGTATTTTCTTAATATCAGTATTTTACTAGTCGTATCTACTTTACATTACACTATTTATTACTATTCTACACTATTCATTTATCTCTGCTTTTTCTAATACTTACTGTTACACTCTATACACCTATTATCTTTACTTTTTATCTTTCTCATAATTTTATAACACATCTACCTTACATATTATTACTTTTAATACACAAAAATATAAAAAATATCATCTCTCCCCCTCTCTTCATACTAAGGCCGGCGTCCGCCCTTCTCTTTCACTTTTTTTTAATTTTTTTTTAATTAAATCACTCAAAATTTACTCCTCATTTTCCTATAAATACCCCCTACTCTTTTACTTCATTCACACATGTACTACCCATAAAATTACTCTCCAAAATTCTCTCTAAGTTTCCTCTTAAACACTCTCAAAAAACACTTCAAAAATTTCTTCTCAAAACTCTCTTCTACTACAAACACTACTACCATTCTTACTTTAGGTAAGAAATCTCTTCAAATCTCTCTTACCATGTCATGTAACTTTATATGACCATGGTGTGAGTTTCCTAAACTTAATGTTATGGAAACTACACTCTGTTCATGAATTCTTCTTGTTCATGAATATGTAATTATATATTTTTATGTTGTTATTTTATTTTGCTCATATTATTGTTGATATTATGTTAACCTCTTATATATATTAAACTAAATATAATTATGTACTTATATATAATCTTTAGAGCATATAAGCTCATTGTTATTTATTTACTTTCAAGTTATGCAATTTATTTACTTATTTGATGTTGTTGTAAGACTAGTCTCTAGTCTTGGACTTGTCCTCATCAAGTCAAAACAATTTTTTCTTTCTTTTCTTTACTTCTTTTGGGACTAGTCCATTCTTAGTCTCCGGATACCTTGATGAAGCTAAGGTTCCCAATACTTGACATTTCTATTAACTTGCTTATTTTATTACTTATTATGTCTTTCTTATGTTTTCATATTCATGATCATGAATATATTGATTTTTGTCTCAATAAGATAAATAAGGAAAGGTTTTCTTAAATAGAAGTTCTTTTCCAAAATAAATGTTGTCATGAAAGAAATGACTTTTCATAAAAACTTAGGAATCTATCTTAACAAGTTTTTTCTAAAAATCTAGAGAAGTTCATCATAAATTTTAGTAACCAAAGAACATAGGAATTTTCAGACAATACATACATACACTTTACAAAGTCATAAAATAGAAAAGTATTCTTTAAAATTAAAACTTCAAATTCTAGTTTAATAAAAGTTTTACTAAACTTCATTTTTCCACAAATACTTTGGAATATAAAGGAATAGACTAGTTTGACAAAATACCAAGAAAATATCTGTCATAAGAATAGAATGATCTTAAGAAATAAAATTAATTAACAACTTAGGAAATCATTTTTTTCTTTGTCTTTTTAAATGAAATAAACTTTAGGAAAGGTTAAGAAAGTATAGAGTTTGATAGATTTTAACTACTTTCAAAAAGTATTTAAAAACTACCCTCTCAATCCCTAGAAATTAAGCCATAAGAAACTTAGAAAAGCAAAAATCCATCTTTTGAAATTTAAAAGACTAAGAAAATGGAATTAAGAAGGATAAAATACTCATTTAAAATGACTTAAGAAATTTCTAACAAGCAAAGTAGAACTTTTCAAAAGTTTTACTCTTCCAAATTTTTAAAAGACTTTACTTTTACAAAAATTTATGGTTGAGACAACTTCATTAAATTCATGCATTTGATATGAGTTAATATATATATATATATATATACATTTTAAAGGTCTTTCCAACAATTATAGTATCTATATCTTTTATACAAGTATTTGTAAGATGAAGAAAAGTTTACGAAATTAAGTTTTGCAAAATTCATGGTGAATCTGATTGCTACTGTTTCGAAGCTCAAATGACTTAGTTAGATGAAAATAGTTTTATAAGTGGATAGATCTTTTCGAATAGATTGAAAACGGTATATTATATGTGCAATTCCAAGTTAAAATGACCAAGTTATGACCATTTTAAGTTGGAATTGTCTTCTATACGAATTTTGATGATCTTACGACATAGTTTTGATAAGTATAATAAAATCAACAAGAAATACTCATTATGGGTATTCTTCTTGATTAGGTGATCCCAAGGAAGAGTATCCATACCCGGAAGATTACTTTAATTAGTGGATTGATCGATCGACTCATCCATAAGAGAGAAGTATCGACATGGCCGAGTGAGTCTACTCCCCTTATTTTTCATGCTTATGTTTGTGCTTGTAAATTTAGTTGCATTAGACTTAAGAAAAGATAAAATTGAAGATGTATGATAACGTGTTCAAAGAATATTAAGTATATTGAAGCATGAAATACTCGTAATAAATTGTATGCTTATTATCACGTTGAAGTGCTTGAAATTGGTTGATCACTTGTAAGAAATTAAAATATAATGGCTAGGCTTTAAATAAAAGTTGATGCATACACTTCATATATTGAGTCACAATGGATTCGCTATTATACAATTGGTGGGACAAGTGTATGATAGTGGTGGTAGACATAACTAATATATTATGTATGTGGCGAGTAGGAGCCGGTAAAAACTACATAAATTGATGGCTAGTAGGATTCGGTAATAACTACATGTTTTTTATGGCGTATAGGAGCCGGTAAGATCTAGTGGCCGTAATGGGCCAGAATACCAAACCTCGAATGAATGGCATGATTCATTCAACATATGATTCTCGAAAAATCATATGTCTTGTATGCTCACGTGCTTGTTGCATACCATTTGCTTGTTTAATAAACTTGGTTGATATTTGTTTCAAGTATGAATTTTGGGATTATACTCACTAAGCCCGTAAGCTTACGGCCCTATAGATATTTGTATTCACAGGAGACTTGTTTTCATACCTGAGGTCTCCTCTTATCCGTGTAGGTTTTTTGGGAACTTTTGGAGGAAATCTACTTGAAGGGTTAGATTAGAATTCCTTTAAAATCTTTTGATGTAGTATTTAAATTATTGTAAGGACAATTAGTTATTTCGATCTTTGGAAATTTAGCGGGGGTATGCCCCTAAGAATAATGTAATAGACCTTTAATTGTTAATATTATGATCTATTTTATTTCTAGATTCTTGTATGTTCATTTTTACTTTCTTAAACCACACTTCCCAAAACCGTCTTCTATTACCGTGTTAGACGCCTTACATGTAATACCGAGACTTTCGCATGATTAAGGTAGTCATTCTTAAGTCTTGATATTATATGTGACGGACTGCCATGTTTAGGGTACCCTTCGGGGCGAGACATCATTCATCATGACCTGCTTTGCAATCAAGGCATGCACTTACCTAGTTTCTTTAATCTCACCCCCAAAATCCTTCACCACAGGTCCACAGATAAAAACATAATCTTATCCCGTAAGGTAGTCTTGTCTTTCAGCAATAGCAAAGTATACTTCACTCATTCCTTTTTCAACTAATATGCATTACTCTTACTCGAATGTTGTGCATCTACATCATATTGCCATGGTCTACCAAACAGGAGGTGACACACATCTATATCAATAACTTCACAATACACAACATCATGGTACTTACCTATAGAGAATGGAACCTTACAATGTTCCGTCACTTCAATTTTTCTTGCAACCGACTTAATCCACCCCAATGTATGTGGATTTGGATGCTTGTCTATAGGCAATTTCAGTTTATGCATTATCTTCCTCCCTATTATGTTCTCAAAACTACTGCTATCAACAATTACACCAAACACCTTACCATCAATAGTGCATTTAGATCTGAACAATTGGTGGTGTTGGGTATGATCTTCACTCTTTGGAGTCAACATCAACCTTCAAGAAACATACACCCCTTCATCTTCTTCTTCATATCCTCCTCTTCATCACCACCAGCTTCACAACAGATCCCTTCATTATCCTCTTCTCTTTCCACAATATTAACAGTCTTCCTCTTAGGGCACTCATTAGATTTATGTCCTGGTTGACCACATCGGAAGCATTTCCCAACGATCGGTTTTGCATAAGGAATTTTTTACTTTCTTACTTTCTTTATTTCATCCCTCATTCATAAGATGTTTTTTTGTAGCCTTATCCACTGAGGTTCAATTCTTAGCATTGTATCCACGATTCGTTTGCTCCTCTACCTCTTTATTTGTCTCCTTTGACCAAGCAGTGGATCTATATCCCCCAAAATTTCTGTTTCCACATTCTTGTTGCATCAACTCGGCTTTCAAGGCTAGATTTTTGGACTCACACAAAGTGCGAATAACTTGTACCCCGATCATGTCCCGTAAGGTTGGTTTCAACCCTTCCAACTACTAAGCCACGTGGTGACCTTCGGACTCCAATAGATTATTCCGTTCTGCTAACCTCATGAACTTAGCAATGAATTCATGAACAAATCTACTTCCTTATTGGCATCTCTGATATTGTTGGAAAAGAATCTATTTGTAATCCGGTGATAAGAGTTCCATTTTCATCAAATACTACATCCAGTAATAAGTATGAACTGGACCCGTTCCTTCCCGCTCCCTCCTATATTGAATCCGCTCCCACCATGCAGAAGCCATCCCCTGTAAACGACACACCACCAATTTAACTGGTCTTTCTAGAGGAGTCTCTACATAATCGAAGAATCAATCAACATCTACAACCCAATCTAAAAATTCCTCAATCCTCAGATTCCCATTAAAGTATGAGATGTCAACTTTCAATCGAAAGTCTCCACCATCCCTATCATCATACCCATCTCTTCTATACATGCCATATCGCCAATAGCGAAGATTCCCGACATCTCTATCATCAAAATAATTCCCTCTTTGACCACTATATGGTGGATTGTAAGCAAACCGAGGTGGTTTCACTTCGCTCTCTTTTGAGTCCTATTCGTAGACTGGTTGTCTACGTACAGGAATAGGTATGTCAATAGGTTTACCATGAGCTATATCGGTCCCTGGTCTTCCATTGACATTCCTTCTCCTATTTGCATCGATCTCACAAGCATCTAGACAATCCATAATCTCCTTAAAACGTTCCTCAAAAAGCTAGAACATGTGATCCATCCGTTCCTCTAGACATTGCTCCAACGTTGCAATGCCTCATCCCCTTAAGATGCTCCACTCCCCTACACTGTCAAGGAGAGCACGGCTATCGCCGTCAGTAACCATCTGGCTGTAATACCACCTGATGCATCATAAAGTGTTCAAAGATCACAATTATAATAATGCAAACTTTGTGAGAGAATTCTTCAATTAGGGTTTTCAAAATGTAAAAATAATGTCTAACCCTATCAGAAAGTCTTCTAGGGTGTATATATATATGGAAATAATAAAACCCTAGAAAATAAAAGAATAAACAAGTCATGCAAACATAAGCTGGCAAAACAAATAACAAAGCTGGCAGCATTGGATCGTAACTTCGAACAGCTTTTAATGTACGCTGGTAAAATTGGAACCTACACTGGCGGTATAGTCAATGTGCCCAACCATGACAATGTCGATGCTGGAATTTGGGTAACAACAAAAACCATAAACATCCTACCACACCCGTGACTTGGCCCGTGCAACAATCTAGGCAAGTATTAAACATCCTACGCCGGCTAAGCACCGGAGGCATTCTTGTTAGCACTGCTAGCGTACCTTTCAACACTGGCAACCTTCAACTACCACTTTAACTTCCTTCATTGCTTCTTCGACAATTCCATGTTGTTCAAATAATCATCAGCAAGCTCGTCTACATCAATAAGTTAGCTAAAGAGACTAAAGAGGCCTAAAACTATAGATTATTGAGGATAGATAGTGTTAATGATAATTGAACAAACTATTGATGGTAAATGTAATGAAAACATAAACTAATAATTTAAATTTTGAATGATTGATTCCAATGGTATTAAAACATATTGTCATGAAAAAATCAAAAAAGAAAAAAAAATATATGCAAATAATAAGTAAATTATGTTCATATGAAATATTTTAAAAAATACTAAAATTAATAAAGCAGTGCCATTCTCTTTAAGATTACACATATACACACTATATATATATATCTGTGTGTGTGTGTGTGTTTTATAAAAAAAAAATAAAACAAATTATGTTGGTCAATTTTTCTTTTTTAAAGGAATGCTCTAATCACACACACACACACATATATATAAGGAGCTTATTATGATAACTATTATAAGTATCATAAGTTTCTCGATTGTTTACATATCTAAAATATTGTATACAACATGAAAGATAAAATAGAAGTACCAAATAATCACATCTACTTGATAACAATACTTTTTTTTTTCCTTTAAAAGAAAGAGAAATTATAACAGTACTCAACTTAAAGTCTAACAATTTAGTGGTTTGGTATGATAATTGACTCTACTATTTTTCCTTTTCTAGAAAATAGTAATCATGTTTATTTGTTGTGTAGAATTGTAAATATCAAATTGATCATTCCAGGTGCTGCTTAAATTAAGATGTAGTACAATCCAAATTTAAATGGACTAAACCAAACTTATAGGTAATATTAGTTTGTAGCAAGGATTTGTCCTCCTCATCCAAAATCATCCTTGTGTTCCATTTACCACAATTATGTTGTACCCACTCCAAGTAACATAATCGATACCCCATTCATCTAACTTATGTCCATATCTTTAAGCAATGTAGATGTGCTATAGTAATAATAGGTCATGAGGATAGTTAAAGGAGCTGACACCATAATTGGCCAATAGAGATGGAAGAAATGATGGTAGGATAAAGAGAAAATAGAAAGAGGAAGATGAGTTTCACAATGGAAAGTAAACAAATTTAAAATCAATCATTCTTGTAATAATAAATTTGCATATAAAGCTATATGATAAAATGTGTGCAACCAATAAAACTATCTTAGCTTAAATTAGAACTAGCAAACAACGTATCTGCATTGCGTCTGCATGAAAACAAAATTTAATACCATAAAATAGAGATGTAGCAAATTTTTCTTGAGAAAAACTTATTAGAAAATGGAAGTTTAGATATAAGTATTATATTATATAGTTAGTTTTAAATGATATGGTAAAATTCAATATAAATAATTTGATTAAAGAAAAATGGTGATTTTTAATGAATTTATAAGCATTGAATATTTTTCCTTTTTCCAAAAATTAGAATGAGGACAAATTCAAATAAGACATAATAACTTTTAAAAGCTTGCAAGTGTTAGCATCACTACCTTCAAAGCACAATTAGAAAAGTGTTATTATAAGATAGTAAAGAAATCCCAAAATGGTCACAAACAAATACTAATTATGCTAAAAATTAGAAAAGGAATTTATCATTAAAAAATTGAGGAAAAAATTTGAATTTAAAACCATCATAAAGAAGAGAATTCCAAATAACTTTCATGATATGACTCTTTAACGGTTTATATGAAATGAGTTAGCTTCATGATGAAAAAAGTAAAATGTTTTTGTACCTTTATACATAGATAATAGATAATGAAAATAACTAACAAACATATAAATCAGTATTCTGTATCAAAAGATTTTTTTTTTTTTTTTTGGTTCAAAACTTGTATTAAAAGATTAGGTAATATAATGACATCCAACTTAGAATAAAAAAGGGCGAAAAAAAAAAGAAAATTTACATAAACTTTTATTTGAACTTTAAATAATAGAACTCCAACTAAATATATAACATAAAACTCAATTTAAAAAGAATTTTAATATTTGAATTCTATACCCCACAAAATCCATGGTCAATACATAAGGAAAAACACACATGAGTAATGAAAATAAAATACATATATATATATATGTATGCATAAGAATCAAAGATGAATATTACATTGCTTTTAACAATAATATTATAATTGAATTTTAAAATAATATACATATATATGCATAAGAATCAAAGAACTAGGGTTTTGAAGTACTTAGCTGAGTAAGTGGCGTAGAGGAGATAAGAGTCTAGAGTGAGTGATCAGGTTAGGCTTCTAGAAAGGAAGTATTGGCTTAGTAGGCCTTGAGTGTATCCAAGCCTTCACATTGGTGCTCTTGTTAAGAGTGATCGTGTTTTTTACATCATTATGGCACTTGATACAAGAGCTATACAACTTGCAGATATGGATTTCTTGAAATACAAATTGTTAGCAATGAAAAAAAAAATTAGCAAGGTTTGATAGTTCGGTTGAAAAAATTGGAAGTCATAATCAAGTTAATTCTCCAAATGGTGGTGCAAGTTTGAATGATTCATCATGCTTAGGTGGATCTAATAGTTTTGAGAATTTATTGAAGGGAATAAAGTTAGAAAGACTGAAGTTTTCTAGAGAGGATGTGTTGGGGTATATTTTCAAGGTCAAACAATTTTTCAATTTCCATCACATTGATGGAGATCACAGGTTAGCAATTGCCTCATTCGCAATGGAGGGTGAAGTACTGTAGTGGTACAAGTGGATGTATCTCAACCACCAATTATCCAAAAGAAGAAAACTTCCATTTTGAAAACAATTAGCACAAGGTACTTTAATCTTTTTTACTTTTCATCATAGATTGGCTAAACTAAGGAAAACAAAAACAAAAATCACATTGAAATTTATTTTTCTTGACCACTTTGAATTGAAATCTATTTTTATTGACCAATTCAAATTGCCTTCCAGGATCTACAATTACCTCAAAAGGTCCAATATACACACAGTATTGGAACTTTTGAAATAGAGTAAAGAAGACCTGTTGAAAATTGAACATTTTCACATATAAGATATAGAACAGATATTGGACATTATAAAAATAGTAAAAGCATTTTTATGTAGGAATAGATTTGAAATACATTCCATTTAGTTCTTTTTTTATGAACTAAAAAAGATGAAATCTATATTAATCTTTGACTGGAATATATATTAATCTTTCACATAATATATCTCTATTTGGAATAAATCCAGAAATAGTATAGATGTATCTAGGGAAAATTGACTTTGAAGCGATTATTCCCTAGATATACAAGTTGTGCTATTTTATTTCACAATTGAATAAAGAAGGACCTAAAGTTAGGGATTTATCAATAGGTAATGTTTATTTCACAAAATTGACAAAAGTTTGTGGATGCATTATCTACTCGCTTTAGACCATCAGCATACAAAAATGTCTAAGGTATATTGTCTAAACTAACTCAAACTTCATCCATTGCCAACTATCAATCACATTTTAAGGCACTCTCAAATAAGACATAGGCTTATCTTAGTCATTTCTATTGAGTTTCTTATAGCCTATTATTAGAAGAGAAGTTTAGATTAATAGGTGAAAGAATATGATGGATACAATTTGGTTGGTAAGGATGTATGAAGATAAGATGAATGATCAATATAATTCGTTTAAGCTAAATCTTTCACCATCGGTTAATTCTAAATGTACCTCACAATTCAAACCATCAAATACTTAGATTTCTAATTCGAAAACCAATGTTAATCCCATTAAATGACTTTTGAATGAAAAAATGCAAGCCAAGTGAGAAAAAAGGTTATGTTTTAACTGTGACAAAAAATTTAGTAAGAATCATAAATGTAAAGCAAAATTCATGAATATGTTAATCAATGAATCTCGGGGATGTAGTGAGGAGAATGTGGTTCATGATGAAGATGTAGAGGGTGACTTAGGTTGTACTATTAGTTATGATGCCTTGAGTGGTGAAGTTGTACCATGTACCCTTAGATTTAAAGGTATTATAAGACATTCAAGTGTATCAGCATTGGTAGACTCAGGTAGCACACGTGATTTCATACAACCCTAAGTTGCTTGATATTTAATGTTGATTGAAACATCAGCACCTAAGTTTCAAGTTCTTGTTGGTAATGGCCAACATTAATTGTGTGAGGGGCACTGTCAAGATGTGGAGATTGAGATTCAGGGGTTTCATTGTAAGGTAACTTATTATGTTTTGCCTATTCAAGGAGCAGAGAGAGTTCTGGGCGTTTAATGGTTGTAGGACTTACAGATAGTTACCTTCAATTACATAGACTTGGTTCTCTCTTTTGCATAAAGAGATCAGTCTATTACTTTTTCAGGGGAGAAGACTACCAATGAAAGGTAGATTTCCCATTATCAACTAAGAAGATTATTTGGGTCTGAATCAATGGCTTGTTATTCCCATTTGATAGCTCAGATATGTGAGTCATCATCAGATTTCACCAACGCTTCTATAGAAGAAATGTTTGGAAAATTTCCTCAAGTAATTGAAACACCATCATCACTGCCGTCACTCTATTCTATTTAACAATGAATTTAGCTTAAAGAAGGAACATCTGCCATAAATGTGAAACCATATCACTACCCTCACTTTTAAGAAGAAGAAATCGAGAAACAAGTGGAAAAGATGTTAGATAATGGAGTGATTAAAGATAGTACTAGTCCATTTTCGTCCCCTGTTTTATTGGTGAAGAAAAAGGATGGGACATGGAGGTTCTATGTTGATTATAGAGCCTTGAATTAGGTTACTATCAAAGATGAATTTCCAATTCCAACAATAGACGAATTATTGCATGAGTTACATGCATCCCGAATTTTTCTAAGTTGGATTTGCGAGTTAGGTACCATCATATGAGAATGGACCCTAAAGATATTGAGAAGATAATGTTTAGACCTCATGAAGGTCATTATGAATTTTTAGTGATGCCCTTTGGCTTATATAATGCCCCTGCTACTTTCCAAGCTATCATGAAAAAGATGTTCAAACAGTCCTTGAGAAAGTTCATCATAGCATTTTTTTATGACATTATCATCTATAGTACTTCGTTGGAAAAACATATTACACACTTGACTTTAGTGTTGCAATTTAGTAGACAATATCATGTTTATTAAGAAAATAAGTATGCATTCGGTCAGTCTACTGTACAATATATGAGCCATATTGTTTCGATGGAGGTTGCATGTCCTTAACCAACTGTAGTAGCTGTTGTGATAAATTGGCCTATACCTTCATCTATGAAACAAGTTAGGGATTCCTAAGGTTTATTTGACTACTACCAAAGATTTATTAAATCTTATGCTAGTATTGCTAGCCTATTAATGGATTTACTAAAGAAGGATTAGTTTAGTTGGAATAAATATGTAGAACATGCATTTCACATATTGAAGGAGTGTTTAATGTCGGCACTAGTTTTATCACTTCCTAAGCAATTTGTGTTAGAAATTGATGCTTCTGGTATAGGTATTGGTGCTATGTTGCTCCAAGATAATAAGCCTTTGGTTTATTTTAGTAAGAAAATGCGAACTCATATTTTAAAATGGTCTACATATGCCAAAATACTTTTTGCAATAGTAAAGATTGTTCGAAAATGGAGACAGTATTTACTTGGAGCACATTTTATTATGCCGACTAAAATAGAAGTTTAAAGGAGCTGTTGACATAAGTGGTTCAAACTCCAGAACAACACAAGTACTTCACAAAATTAATGAGATATGTCATACATTGTTGTGTCTAAGTCCGATCAAATAATGTGGTTGCTAATGCTTTACCAAGACAATTTGAGGATATTACATCTTGTCTGGCTTTTTCTATGCTAAAATTTTCATTTATGGAGTAGTTGAAAGAGGAGTATCAGTCATTGGCAGCTTTTAAAGTAGTGATTGATAAGTTGAATACTGGCTCAGACGATTTTAGTCGGTTACAGTGGGAAAATGGTTTGTTGTACCATGATCATTTTTTGTGTTTGGTACCTCAATCAAAGTTGATTGCTTTATTGTTAACTGAGTTCCATTCTACCCATACAGTAGGACACTTTGGAGTATTTAAGACATATAAGCATTTATCTTCTTAGTTTTATTGGAAAGGAGTGAAAAATGATGAGGAACTATTTGCACAAGGGTGTATTGTGTGTTAGCAATTGAAGTTATAGTACTAAAAGTCCCACAGGTTTGTTAACACCACTTCCTATTCCTTTACAAATATGGGAAGACATATCCATGAATTTTGTAACTTGTTTACCAAAATCCAATGGTTGTATGGTTATATTGGTGGTTGTTGACAAACTTTCAAAATATTGTCATTGTAGTTCTTTACCTACTGATTTTAATGATACTTAGGTAGCTCATTTATTTGTGCACATGGTGGTTCATTTACATGGATTTTCAAGATTTATTGTTTCATACAGGGATCCAATTATTTTCAATAAATTCTGGAAGGAGCTGTTCCAATTGAGTGGGACTAAGTTGTAAATGACCAATGTATACCATCCACAGAGTAATGGTTTGATTGGGCTATTAAATAAAGTGTTACAATAGTACTTAAGGAGTCTTGTTATGGAGAAACCAACTGAGTGGTTTTTGGGATGGGTAGAGTACTCATACAACACTTCATTTCATTCAAGAGCAAACACTTCTCCTTTTCATATTGTGTATGGGATATGACCTCCAACCTTGCCTATGTATTTCCAAGGTACTTCCAAATTGGAAGCGGTTGACTTGGATTTTGTTTCTAGAAATGAGTAGTTGAGAGTTTTAGAAGCTCATTTACAAGTGGCTTAGGATAAGATGAAAAGACAAGCCGGTAGACACAGAATGGATGTGGTTTTTTAGGAAAGGGATATGGTGTTTATGAAGCTTCAGCATTACAAACAGACATCACTAGTAGGACACTTTTCAAGTTATCTAAGTGGTTTTATGGGCCTTTCAGTATTCTTCGTCGAATTATCCAAGTGGCTGATGAAATTGAGTTGCCTCCTAGTTCTAAGATCCACCATGTTTTTCATGTTTCACATCTTAAGTTGGTGCATGGGAATGCCATTCTATCTCGAGAATTACCTTCACATGCTTGCTATTATAATCCAATTTTGGAGCCATTAGCAATTGTGGATACTAGAATTATTATGGGAAAGGGTAGGGAAGTGGCTTATATATTAGGATAATGGAAGGAAGCTGCATTAGAAGATGCATCTTGGGAAGACTTAACCGACATCTGATAGTTTTATCCTCATCTTCACCTTGATGACAAGGTGGTTTTTCATGGGAGGGAGAAAGATGTTATAACCCAAGTTTAGCAAGTCAACTCGAAAAAGAGGAATCTACCAAGATAGGCTAGTGATTACACAAAATAAGTACAAGTACAAGTAGAGTTCAATGTTCAGTTTACATAACACATGTCTAATTCTATTGATATCAATCGTTGTCAACCATAGAAACTTAATGTAACTGATATATGAACAGATATAGTGTACATATAACAACTCTATAACTTATCTAAGTAGCTAGTATCTATATTATAAATAGTGAAAAGGAAAGAAATAAAAGTGAGGAAGAAATACATCCCTTAAATAGGGTTTGAAGAGCCTAACTAGCTTGAATCATTTAAATGGCATTGGTTTCTTTACCCACATCATCACAAACACATAAACACAAGAGATTGAGTGAGTTAGGCAATCGGTAAATATTTCTACAGTAGAGAAAGTAAAGAACTAAGGTTTTGAAGTACTCAGTTGGGTAAGTGGTGTAAAGGAGATAGGAGTCAAGAGTGAATGATCAAGTTGAGCTTCTAAAAAAGAAGTATTGGCTTAGTGGGCCTCAAATGTATACGGGCCTTAATAGTATGTGTGTGTGTGTATTATACAATCTTTAACTTTAATATGCTATTCAATTGAGCAATTATGAAGATTTTCTTAGTGCAATTCCTTTTGAATTGCAATATTGTTTTATTTAGTGGACTATAGACCAATTATGGATTGATGCGTATATGCTTACAGGAATTATTGGAGTATAACTACAGTACATATGCTGATAAATTGTCATCAAGCTTGTGCTTATTTTATAGCTGGCAATGCAATTATTATTGATAGTAATGTTTTCCACTTGTGCTGGTAGTCATGATATATTATTTAATGATTCATTTATCATAAATGTATCATTTTGCAAAATTAGGTTGAATAATAAGATTCTAAAAGTATTGAACACATGGTGTAGAAATATTATAGAATAGAGTTTTGAGGTCCTATGCACTACTCATATATTCATTAAGTATATAATTTTTATTTCTTCATTAAATTGTGTATTCCATATTAGAGTTTCGACAATAAAAAAATTATAAGTTACCTTAATAGATGATAATATTACGTAATGTTTGTAACAATGCTTATGAAATTTTGCGAGATTTCACATAGAGTGTCCCACATTGCTAAAGATCTAACAATGAGCTTAGTATATATTATGGAAAGGGAAGACTTGTGGTCAAACTGGTTTTTTTGTTTTTTGTTTTTTTTTTGGCCGAAGTAGTTAAATGGGTTAATGTAACAGGATGTGTGAGTTCGATGGGTATGGTTTAAAGTTTTTAATTAGCCCAAGATATATATATATATATATATATATATTTGGCCAAGTAGTTCAAAATATATTTATTCTTAACAATAATTATAATAGTGAGAGTAATAATAATTTTAAATAAGAGTAAAATAGGTTCACGCTTCAATAATTTGTAGTAAGAAAGTGGATAGTTGATCTTTTATATACAGTGAAACTTATCTTATTTTAATCCACCAATTAACCTTAATTTTTTTTAAATTAATAGACCAAAAAGGAACTCATTAATTAGTAATTAAAAAAAGAATCACTTTGTTACTTTTCATAATTGTGGAAGTTCTTATTATAAACTTCTATGGTCCTGTCACGTACTTTTCACTACCAATATTATAATTTAATTAATTAAAAAAATTAATGTAAAACAATTAAGAGTTTCAGGAAGAATTATGAAAGAGTGATTTATTATTGCATATCCTATGAAGTCAATGATACAAAATTTTGTATGACTTCAAAATACCAGAAAGGCCTTTTCTTTTTATAATTAACAAACAAGCAGCACGAGTCTTCGCTGATATGCTTCATAAAATATATATGTGTATATATATATATATATATATATATATGTAGTGATGTATCTTGTTATCCACTAATACCTTGTGGAAAGATTTTTTCACTAAAATATGCCATGTGACACATCGTGAGTTATGTGATGGTAATATTTTTTTTTTTTTTTTGGGCGCCTAAAGACGGGTAATAATTCTGAGAATTTTTTCATATATTGTTTTTGTTATTTCCTTTTTATATATCAAATAATATATAATAGTAAATATAGATGTAATGACAAACATACAATAATATAAAAAACAAATAATGTATTTTAATATTAATTTAATTAAGAATCTATCTCTTTAAGACATTAACACTAAGCCAGTGTTTGGTTTCCATTCATTTATGGGATTGGACAAAACTAAATCTGTATTCTTTTTTTTTTTTTTTTTTGAGCTTGGGACTGAACAAAAAGCTCCAAAAGACTGCTATCCTGTCTAGGTACCTATATTTTCATCTTTTTGTTTTTTTTTTTTTCATTTTAGTGCCTCTAATTTAATTTTTAACACAGGATACCTGTATTTAAATATAAAATAAAATAAAAGGGACAAATTATCCTCTTATGAACAGTTGTGAAATCCATCGTGCTTTGAAAGTTTTCACCGTTGATCATCCTTTTGGCTCACCAAGTAAAGCCATTGTTGAAACACATAATGTACTGAAGTACTCCAAGTTGACTGTAATTCAACTCGCAACAAGGACTACCTACAGTTTGGTTTTGACAATTTTAGTACCTGAATAAAGTTTTTACAGACTTTTTTCATAGTTAAAATCGGGTATGAAAAAAGTTTAGATATTAAATTATCCAAAACAAACTTTAGAAACCTAATTGTGCGAAAGTTTATATATTATTTTTTACATTAACTCTTTTATAAAAGTTACAACTATTCTAAAAATTAGATCTACATGAAATGATATATGTGGTTTATTTAAGCAATCATAAACACTCCTCCACAAATCCTAACAAAAGTTTAATAATTTCTATCAAACCAAAATGGTTTCGATGATGATAGAGTACTTTTGGCTAGAGCATTTTTTACACAAATTTCATTTGTCTTGTATACGAAATTGTATGAAAATTAATATTAAAAAAAAGGCATTAAGATAATCTAATGTAAAGTGTGTTATTTCAAAGCATTGTGTTACTTATAAAAATATACAATATGAATATACTTTTTTTGTATAATTACTATGATAATTTTGGGTAATAAAGTAAAAATTTCGCTATGAAAATTTTATGTGCAAAGTATATACAAGTGGAATATAAAAAGAAGATAATATTAAGGTGTGTTATCAAACATCAAGATTTCAAAATTTACACACACACACATATATGAAGTTAAATTTGAAATTAAACATACTTATTAAAATAAGTAATGTTATAGATAGATGATGTGCAAAAATTATCTTAATATTGCATCTCTTGAAAAGAAATTTACAAAGAGTAAGAGTTAAAAGAAATGAATACAATTACTAATTACACTATCTATATATAGAATATGATATTTAGGTTTTTGGATTTTTTTAATTTAAATGTATAAAATGATTTTTTTTTGCATAGCTTCATTTAATGGAGTATAACAAAAAATAAAAACTCAAATATTGTAGAATGGAAAATGAACACACCATCGTAGAGAGTATACTGCGGCAAATGGAGAACTATAATTTGTTAATAAAATTGAATGAAGATAATCTGGAGAGCAAGATGGAAATGGAATGGAAGGAAAAAAAAATTGTGAGAAATAGAGGAGAAAAAAAATATGGGCAAGGATAGCGAAAGAAATGGGAAAAGATAAAGAAATTTAGAAAGAGAATAATCTTTAAATATATTATACAAATTTTTAATGGCTCCATTGAAAGGCAAACCAGTTACATATCCTCCAACAACACGGAGAATAGAAGATGGTAGTTCACTCACAACCGGCAGATGCATTATTAATTTATTATGTCTTTGTCTAGTGAACATCGAAATGAGCTGGTAAAATCCAAATAAGGACGAAGGGAGCAAGAAATACGAGAGAAAAATTCAATAAAAATATTAAATATTTAATGAAAGACGACCCTACTATTGAAATTTCTTGCTCTTCCCTAATGCATGGGTAATTTATTACTGTGTCAGTTCCTATTCAATGTGTGTGTCGAGCCATTGCTGGCGAAATTATTTATTGGGCTGGCTACTCTATATTTTTTCGTCCGCACCTACTATCGTAAAATGTAAAAACAAAATGGCAGTTGATATTATTACATATTATTAAGGATTCACATCAAATAAAAGTTGATGAAGGACATCCCTGGAGCGTAAAACGTAAATTCATTTAAAATATTATTTTTTATTAAATAAAAGTTAAGGGTATTGTGCGACCCTACATTGAACCATAGAAGTATAATAATTTAGGTTTTACTTTTTAGCTCGGTAATAACTAATAAACTCAATTAGCATCAGGATAAGAAGGACTAGATAGTATAATTCTTTTATATCATGTTTGATATGTATGATATAGGATAATACTGAATAAAATTTTTACTAATTTACACCATGAAATATAAAAGACAAAAATTTTAATTTTTTTTCAATTTCATTAAGAAAGTTTTATCTAATCTAAATATATTTTATAAACACAATATAATATAATAACTTTCACTAGGCATAATAATCTTTTAATGAAGCTTCGATCCAACAACAAATTTTTAAAGGAGTCGTAAAGAGAGCTGCCGGAGAGACGAATCTGAATTACTGTTGGGCTCCTGGGGAATCACCTAATTTTCCGATGAGACTTGCCGACATGAGAGTAAGTAAGAAAAGGAAAGCACCAAGAAAGCCCCACGAAAATGAGACAAAAGCAATGACAACGTCACAATGATAGACATTTTAGAGTGATGAACCATGTCAAGTCAAAGTCAATAATATACAGCTTCTTATCTTCTTGAACAAATTTCTTCAAAATATTAAATACTTTTGATCTTTCACGCATGAAATAGAATCATGTCATCCTAGAGTAGTCATTAATAAAAAATGAAGTACTTGCTAAGAGAGAGAAAAATAAGAGAGATAAAATGAATAATTGAAATGATAAATGTGTTTTTTTAAATAAAAATGGACAAGTAAAATATTAAAAAGATTAATATATTATCTTATAAAACTATATGTTAAAAATGTATGATAAATGAATGAGTTTTGGTACCTTAAATAAGTTAAAAATGATAAAATAAAAACTATGAGAGAAAAAAAGTAAGAGAGATAGAAGGGATAATTAGAGTGATAAACGTGTATCCTTAAATAAAAATAGACAAATGATAATATTAAAGAGATTCCATAAATTACCTTATAAAACTATATATTAAAAATGTGCTACAAATGAATGAGTTCTTGTTTAAATTATATAGATATATAGATATACATATACATATAATAGCACCATAAATTACTAATTTAAGATTTAAATAATATAGATGAAGGCTAATTAAGGTAATCACATTTAAGAAAATGAGAGACACAAAGTTATTAATTATAGTAATAATTTTGCTTCTTTAATTGAAATAAATACATTATAATATAAGAGAAGTTAATCAAATTACCACTTAAAACTATATGATAAAATGTGTGCGACAAATAAAGAGGTTCTGGTTTAAATTATATATATATATATATGTAATAGATACAGATAAAAACACAGGTATCATGATTGTAAAGCATGATACTATTTCAAGAGGAACAAAAAGAGAAACAAATAAAAGATAAGAGAGAGTAATTATATCAAGAGGGAATGACTTTGTGCGCTATGCACCATGCCCCCGTGGCAATGGTTGTGGTAAGTTTTGTGGACTTGTCTGGATGTATACGCTGTCGACTGTGCCCCGTGGCAAGGGTCGTAGGGGCTCCTGCATATTGACACTGAATGACCACGACTTTCACCACGCCCCGTGGTAATGGTTGTGGTCGCTACTGACTGCTTTGCTCTTTATGATACGCCCCATGGTAGGGGGCGCATGGATTTAACAGCAATGCACGCTTCATTTCTGGGTCAATATGACCTTGGCCACATCTCGTAGCAAGGGGCGTGGTAGCTACTGGGTAAATTTTTCAAATCATCTGTGATAGCTACGCCCCTTGCCACACCCCATATGGAGTTCTTCTTGAAATTCTGTCCAAGTTTTGATTCTTTAGGCATGGTTCAAGTGTTCCTCATCAAATTATCTGCAAAATAAGCATAACATAGGATAAATATTCTTACTCCAAGCAACAAAACAAAACAAAATAACACAAAAGCAAAAGTTAGAAGTTACGCATGGATTGCCTACCATGAAGCGCTTTTGTTTAACATCGTTAGCTCGACTTAATGACGTGGTTGAACTCAAATGGATGCAAAGAGATGGATTTCTTCTCTGTCTTCAAGAATTTGAGAGCTGCCTAAGTAGAGTTTAAGTCTTTGACCGTTCACGTTGAATGTGCTTTTTTCAATATTTTCTAGCTCAACTACCCCATAAGGATAAACTTTCTTTACTTAAAATGGGCCAGACCATCGGGATTTAAGCTTTCCCGGAAATAACATCACTATAGAGTTGAAAAGTAGGACGAAATCACCTTCTTTGAACTGTCTTGACTGCAAATTCTTGGAATCATGGTATCTTTTGGCTTTCTCTTTGTAAATGTAGGAGTTCTCGTAGGCCATGAGCCTCCATTCATCCAACTCATTCAATTGAAGTTTCTGCTTTGCCTCTGCTTTCTCCAGATCCAAATTCACCAATTTGATGGCCCAATAAGCCCTGTGTTCAAACTCAATGGGAAGGTGGCATGCTTTGCCATAGACTAACTGATAAGGTATGGTGTCTAATGGAGTCTTAAAAGTTGTTCAATATGCCTATAGTGCATCGTCTAACTTGTCAACCCAACCGTGTTTATGACTGGACATAGTATTCTCTGAAATTCATTTAAGTTCCTTGTTTGAAATCTCCGCCTGCCCACTTGTCTAAGGGTGATATGGAGTGGCAAGGCGATGCATGACTCCATATCCTTTGAGCACCTTTTCAAGTTAACTATTATAGAAATGGGAGCCTCTATCACTAATAAGTGCCTGAGGAGCTCCAAATCAAGAAAAGAGCTTCTTCAAGAATTTCACTACTACCCTAGCATCATTATTTAGGAAGGCCTGAGCTTCAAGCCACTTGGACACGTAGTTTACAGCGACAAGGATGTATTTATGACTAAAAGAGGGAGGAAATGGTCCCATAAAATCAATGCCCTAAACATAAAAGATCTTGCACTCCAAAATATAGTGCTGAAGCATCTCATTGCTTTTAGAAATGTTTCCAACCCTTTGGCATTGATCACATTGAGCCACATAAATTTGAGCATCCTTAAACAATGAAGACCAATAAAAACCGGATTCCAAGACCTTATGAGCAGCCTTATAGGCATTGTGGTGGCCCTCGGTTGGTCCGGTATGTCAATGGAAAAGAATGTCCCATCCTTCCTCATGAGGAATACACCTTCGGATCACTTGGTTTGCACAAATTCGAAATAGGTATGGATCCTCCAAAAAAAAAAATGTTTCAAATCTATAAAGAATTTTTTCTTTTGCTGCCTATTCATATCATGAGGTAGAATTCTCGCAACTAAATAATTTGCAATATCAGTGAACCAAGGAATTTGAATGTTAAATATGTCATAAACTTAACAGAGTTTTTCCTCGGGGAAGGAAGGTATCATTGATGTCCTCTTCTTTCAGATGTCACAAGTGTGGGTTTTCTAATCTTGATAAATGATCTACTGCAAGGTTTTTTGTACCCTTCTTGAAGCAAAATCCACTTAATAAGGTATGGTTTTGCATCTTGTTTTGTCCGCAAGAACTTCAGTACAGAATGATCTGTGCATAACGTGACTTTAGACAATAGTAAATATGGTTGGAGTTTATTGAAAGCAAACACTATAGAAAGAAGCTCTTTTTCGTTGTTGTATAATTCTCTTGAGCATTATTGAGTGGCTTGCTGGCGTACTGAATTGGATGAAAGTGCTTCTCCTTCCGCTGCCCAAGAACTGCCCCAATTGCGAAATCGCTCGCATTGCACATCAATTAAAAAGGTAAACTCCAACCTGAAGTTGTCATGATAGGACGATTTATCAATTTGTCTTTCAGAAGATTGAAAGCATGGATGCAGTCTTGGTTGAAGTCAAATGGTACATCCTTTTCCAAGAGTTTTGTCATCGGATGAGAGATTTTTGAGAAGTTTTTGATGAATCGCCTATAAAAACCGGTGTGGTCCAAAAAATTTCTAATGGCCTTCACAGAAATTGGTGGTGGGAGTTTTGCAATTACATCCACCTTGGCTTTATCCACTTCTATCTCCTTGTGAGAAACCTTGTGCCCAAGCACAATACCCTCTTTACACATAAAATGACAATTTTCCCAGTTTAGTACTAGGTTGGTTTCTTCACAATGAGCTAGAACTCTCTCTAAATTCATCAAACAACCATCAAAAGAATCTCCAAAGAGGAAAAGTCATCCATGAAGACTTCCATAATCTTTTCAACCAAGTTGTCAAATATAGCTTGCATACATCTTTAAGATGTAGTCAGGGCATTACATAGCCCAAAAGGCATTCTCCTATAGGCATAGGTGCCACAGGGACAAGTGAACGTTGTTTTTTCTTGATCTTCCGAGGCTATTGGGATTTGGAAATACCCCGACATACCATCCAAATAATAGTAGAACATGTGCCCAGCAAGCCTTTCTAACGTTTGATCAATAAATGGCAAAGGAAAATGATCTTTTCGGGTTGCCTCATTCAATCTTCGATAATCAATGCATACTCACCATCCCGTGACAATCCACATAGGGATCAATTCATTATTAGCATTACGTACCACGTTCATTCCACCTTTTTTTGGCACGACTTGAGTTGGACTAACTCAAGAGCTATCGGAAATTGGGTAGATTAAACCGGCATCAAGAAGCTTGATTTCCTCTTTTTTAACCATTTCCTTTATATTTGGGTTCAATCTCCGCTGAGGTTGTATAATGGGTTTGAAATTCTCTTCAAGCAGAATTTTATGAGTACAAAATGAAGGATTGATACCCTTGATGTTGAAATTTTCTAAGCAATAGCTCGTTTGTGCTTCTTGAGGATTGTAGACACCCAATTTTTGCCCAATTAAAAAATAGCTTAAGTTTATAATAAATTATTGTCATGTTGAGTTCATCAAAAATATAATAATAATAAAATAATAATAATAATAAATAGTATAAGAGAATATAGAAAATAGAAAAATAAAAATATAGAGGAATAAAATATGTGTAATAAAATAATTAAATGATTAATGGTAATGTAAATAAAATATATGTAGAAAAAAATTAAAATAAATAAAAAATCATTTGAGCTCAATATAACATATATTTTATTAGCCTTAAGTACCAATGGTATAACTCTATGACCAAGGCACAGGCCAACGGCCTAACGGTTCAAACCATAGACACAGGAGCAAGGGACCCAAGTTCGATCCTAACCCAAGGCAGATTTTGCCTCCTTTTTGTTCAATTTTTTTCCCCAAAAGACACATCGGTTCATCCACTTTGAGACACCATTTGATCAATGAATCTTTGTGTTTTTTCGAAATTAACTGTACAGACACAAACTAGGCATGGGATACATCACATCTGTACATAATTCATGTATTTTTTCATTCCAAAAGGCATCTTAATTAAGGCATGAAAATTGGGAAAAAATTCGAATGAACATGTTTCTTCAAATTCGAAAATTTTTGAATTGTGTCCTTTGATCAAATTAAACACACTTAATCTAAGAGTTATGATGTATAAACACATATTTCGTGATCAATTTTAAACAATAATAACGAATCGAGTCCTAATTTTGAATCGTTCTTATTTGAAAAAATATAACGATTCGTGATTCAAAAATTGAACCATTACAAAGCTTCAAAACAACAAATTGTTTCGAATTCTATAAATAGGATCTCCCCACAAGCAGAAAGCATAATTCAATTTCGCAAAATACACACTATAAGATCGAGATCTGAAAATAGAGGAGAAAGTGTTCGAATTGCAAAAATTGCAAATTCGAAGTGATCGGGAGGATTTCGATCCAATTAAAGAGTGTTAGGATCATTTAGGAAGTGTTTTTGATTGATTATAGTACTTAGATTTGCTCGAATTTGCAATTGGAAGTTCTGCAAATTTTTGGAAATTTTTTTAACCCTTGCCGCCGTCAACCACCGCACGAACCACCACTTCTGGTGGTTCTGGGAGTGAACCACCACCACCAGCAGACGGCTCCTCCATTCACGTCGGGCCGATAAGGTTTCTGAGATCGAGGACCACCAGAATCGGCCGAGGAACGCTTTGAAACCACCGTCATCGTCTTCTTCACCCGACGGAGCTCCGAGATCCGACCCGAAATCCGAATCCAACCTTGTCGGTCGTCGATCAACGGTTGTCGGTCGTCGGTCAACGGTTGTCGGTCAAAAGTCAGCAGATCCTGCGGTCCATATTAAATCAGAGGATCCTACGGTCCAGATTTGATCAAGCAGATCCACGGTCCAGATCACTAGTCAAAGGATCAGACGGTCAGATTTGGTCCACAGATCAGACGGTTGAGATCTGATCCGAGAAAATCCAACGGTCCAGGTTAGTCCGCAATATTTTATTGTTTATTTATTATATATTTAATTTTAGAAAATAGGAAAAAATTAAGAAAAATTCGTAAAAAATCCAGAAAAATTTAGAAAAATCCAGAAAAATTAGAATAATTATTTTTAATATAAATTTACATGTTTTAACAATTTTTGATATTTTTGAATATTTTATGAATATTTATTTGCATATAAATTAATCTTTAAATATATATTTGATGCATGAGATGTTTTTTTTTTTTTTTAATTATGTTATGATATATTTTGAGTATGTTCTGTACATATGTGATGATTATTTAATTTTGAAAAATAATAAATTGTAAATAGATTTTTTAACCAAAATTGTTGTTGAATAATAAAGATAAAATTGTTTTTTTTAAATCATGATATTGATCAAGTTTTTTATAAAAATTATCTTTATAAATTTTCTATGAAGATAATACTCAAAGTTTTCAAAATTATTTTCATAAATGGAATTTGAAAATAATTAAAGTTGTTCAAAAATGTTTTCATAAATTTACTATGAAAATATTTAATATTGTTTAATCAAATTTGATTTTCATATAGCATTAAATTAGCCATGAATTGTCATAAATTAATGATTTCTGAACTTAGAAAAATATATTTTTTATGAAATAAAAATCAATTGATTAGATCATAGGATCATCAAAATTGGTTTTCATAAAAATTCAAAATTTAATGAACTTAAAGTGAGAATATTTTGAAAATATAAAATTGATCAACAAACTAAGTTCTTTATAAAAGAACTACGTCTTGTCTGATCTCGATTAGCGAGTACGTAGGCACCTACGGGGCGACAATAAAATTAGAAAAAATATATTTTGTTTTGATAGTTTGAAATAATCATTTTGTACATATTATAAGTTTTTTTGAAAAGGAAAAATACAAATGTTTGTTGTATTTAAATCCTAAGAAAAAAATACATAAAAATAAAAATGAATGATTAAACTTGTAGATATTTGTTTTATAAATGTTTTGTTGTTTTTTTTTAGTATAGAAAAGGATAAATTCTAAATTTTAAATTTAAAGTGGTAACCGCTTAGGTTTTAATAGGTTAGCCCCCGGACTCAGATATCTGGTATTTTTTTTAAAGTTTGGTTTTAAAATCAAATTTTCCGCAGACTAGTGGCTAAGTTAGGATTAACCGACCCATTAATCCTAACTTTTCATTTTTTCCGATTTTTTATCGGTTGGCGACTCCAAAATATTTTCAAAATTAAATTTCTTTTAATCCCTAGTCGAGGATTCATGTTAAATGGGTTAGGGTTTAATATGAATCGGGTTAAAAGAAATGAACCGGATTTTCAAAATCCAGGCTCGACAGCTTGGCGACTCCACTGGGGACTCGCTTATTATTTTTTTTAAAAAAAAGAGGGCTAGCCACTTAAGTTTAAAATTTAAAATTTATCCTTTATTTTTGTATATTGTATAATTATCTGTTTGTATGTGTTTTTGTATATGTTTGTAACTTAGATTTTAAATTAGTTCATTTCATTCGCATATGCATTTGCATTCATGCACACAATGTGTGCTAGATACGGTCGAACCCAGGCCGTCTTAAGAGCCTAAGCGAGGAGTTCGAAGTAAGGTCCGGGGGCTGTGGTTTCCACCCTCTAGATCAAGAAAAGACTCCCACTCCGGTTTAGCCTTATGATTTGCTAGACCGGGGAACCTATAGAACCTTACCAAATCATGCATTCATCAACTTGGGATTTGACCAAATTTTTTCAAAAAAAAAATGGAGTTGTATCATTTATTAAAAAAAAATCAATTAAATAAAACAAAAAGTTTTTAATCAATTCCAACAAAGTCTTAAAAAATGTGGAGTTATATTCTTGGCCCTATAAGAGAGTTAGATAAATAAAAAGGATTTGATGAAGGTTTCTAAATCATTGTTTCTAAATACAACCCGGTAAATATTTTTCAAAATCCTAGTGGTCAATATCCCCATTTGCATTCGTGTGCTAGCATATTTGCATTCTTGCATTTGTATATATTTCCTTAATTAAAAAATGAAATGTGTAGAATAGATTTGTATATATCCATTAAAGTGTAAATTATCCACCTATAGTTGTAGGTTCTTTCCAAACAAAGTTAGACTTGTATATAAAATTACTTTTGTCATCAGTAGTCCATTATCCTCAAATCAATCATTTTGTAAATATCAGCCCCAATTAATTTTTGAAAAAAGGGAAGAGGGTCATTTGTTTACCTCTATTCTTGTAAGATAATTTTTGCCTAAAAAAAAAAAAACTTTGAGTTGTAAATAAATTTCCACTTTACATTCATTTTCCAAACCTCTTTTGTTAATAACCATTTTTTTAAAGGAAGAAGATAAAAGTTTTTCAAATTTGTTAAAAAAAAAAAGAGATGAAAGAATAAAAGTTTTCAAAAAAAAAATTTAATAAATAAAAAAAAGAAAATTGCCAACAGGAAAAAATATTTCAAAAATTGTTACCCCAATGATCATTCACTTTCAGCAAAAGGCAACTAAAATCAAAATTAGGGACAAAAGGACTTTACCAATTAAGGGGCATTTGATTTACCCAAATGGGGCATTTAGTTAAATATCTTGAGGCAATAAAAAATGGATGATTGAAAGCCAAGAGAAATATCTCATAAAAAATTGCCAAGGATGAAAAGAGGCAAACTTAATCCCAAACACCAACCCTACACACACTCGAGAGAGGAGTGAATTGTGAGAGATAAGGTGGACTCATTCCTTAAAGGAGGTCTGTCTTGAATTTAGTACATGAGTCAAAATGAAATTAGGCATTCATTTCAAAATCCTAAACACATTTATCCCCTTTGTTGACCCATTTGAGCCTATTAAGGAAGTATCTTAAAAATAAACCCTGTCAAGAACCACCCCGCATTGGGGCACCCCACAATGGGGCAATTTGGAGGTTAGGGTCATTATTAAGGAGAAAAAGGAATAACTTATATGCACTTGACCTAGTCGCATCAATTCAAGAGTAGTCAATTGACACAAATAAATCATTTCCTATGAAAGGAAAAAGAGTCTTCATTTCAAACCATACACAGCAAATACACTTTGAGCTATAAAAGAATAAATCACCTTGAATTCGTCTCCCAAAAGGGCAATGAAAATGAAAAAAGAGAGAAAGAAAAGAATGAAAAAAGAGAGAAAGAAAGAATGCAAAAAAGAAAAAAAAAAAAGAAGAAAAAACAAGAAAAGAAAAAGACAAGGAAAATCAAGAAAGATCAACAAAAAGATAAAGGAAAAAAGAGATCAAGAAAAAAAAAAAAAAAGCAAACAAGGTGATCAAAATCAATGATTTGCAAACACAAACACATAGTTCAAAATCATCAAAATTCATCAAAATTCAAGCCCCACCCACAAATTCCACCCTTTGGAGACTTTTTGGATCAAAGGAGTTGATTTATTAATACCCTTGAAACTAGGGCAAGTGCATCATCAAGTTTTCCTTAAGGGTTCTTGACTTGTAAACCCGGGATATGTTGAAAATTTTTCAGTAAAAAGCCTTATGAAATATCCCTTTTCATTAAAGCCGATAACCAAAAGCCCACATTACAGTACAAAGAAGACCTAATAGATTGACCAATGTGTATTACTTGCAAGACGGACCATAATTTTTGGAATCCGAGCCAGAAGTGAAAATGAGCCTAAGAGAGTGTGAGGAAGTCCTCTTTGACTAGGCAATCAAAATGAGATAACCAATCTTGGTATAAAAATAGTCCACAGGGGCATAAAATTTACTTGTCCCAATTTGAAAAATATCTGCCTCAAGTGTAGCAATTATTTGCCCCAAAATTGAAAACAATGCCCCAAATATGAATTGAAGTCCCAAAAGTACAATTTTTTGCCCCAATGATTAAAATTTTTCAATAAGAAACCTTTAGTGGTTTAATGGTCAAGCCTGTGGCTGAACTAAAGTGAATGATCAATGGGCAAACACAATTCATTTTTACCTGTTGGTAACTTTCTTTGAAAGTAAAAGAAAAAGAAGAATTTTTCAAAAATATAAAAATTACCTTTGGTTCAAATCTTTGATGATGAAAAAAAAAGACATTTATGAGAAAAGTAGGGATTGTAAGTTCATCACTTTCCCAATTAAAGCTAAAAAAGGAGAAGGAAGTTAGGTTTTTCAGGACCACTTTTTCAACTGACTCTCTCAAACCAAGTTTTTTAAAAGAAATAGCAAATTGTTGCTTTCTTAATCAAGTTTTTCAATCAAAGAAATAGCAAATTGTTGCTTTCTTAATCAAGTTTTTCAAAGAAATAGCAAAATTGTTGCTTTCTTAATCAAGTTAATTAAAAGAAATAGCAAAATTGTTGCTTTTTAATCAAGTTTTTCAATCAAAAGAAATAGCAAATGTTGCTTTCTAATCAAGTTTTTCAATCAAAAGAAATAGCAAATCGTTGCTTTCTCAATCAAGTTTTTCAATCAAAAGAAATAGCAAATCGTTGCTTTCTCAATCAAGTTTTTCAATCAAAAGAAATAGCAAGTCGTTGCTTTCTCAATCAAGTTTTTCAATCAAAAGAAATAGCAAATCGTTGCTTTCTCAACCAAGTTTTTCAATCAATAGAAATAGCAAAATCGTTGCTTTCTTGTCTAAGTTTGTTAATCCAAGTTTTTCAAAGAAATAGCAAACTCGTTGCTTTCTCAACTAAGTTTGTCAATCTAAGTTTTTCAAAGAAATAGCAAATTCATTGCTTTTTGAACCAAGTCAATCAAATTTCCAAGAAAGAGAAAGTAAATTCACTGCTTTCTCAAACAAATTCATTAACCATGTTTGTGAGATTATTGTTTTTTCGGCTAAATAATCCCCAGTAGATTTAAAGTGAAAAAGAAAGAAAAGTTTCCAAATTAGCCCAATTTTTAAGCTATAAGTCTCCAGGAAGTTTTTTAAGTTATCATTATAGGGTCACCTGCTCAAAGGAGCGTCATTCTATCGTTTGAGAAATTAGGATCACTTGCTCGAAAGAGCGTCGTCCTATTGTGTTAAGAATCATGATCACTTGCTCAAAGGAGCGTCGTCCTACTGTTTTGAGAATTAGGATCACCTGCTCAAATGAGCGTCATCCTGCCTTTAAGAATTATGGTTATCAGTCAAGTCAATTCGCACCAAATTATGAGGGACCAAATTGTCATGTCCTCAACCCAAAGTTTTCCCAAATGAATCAATAAGTCAAGTTTCTGAGAAAATCAAGATTCCCCCAAATAGATCAAGAAAGATATTTCCTTAAGTGGATCAAAAAGATCAAGTTTCCTCAAATGGATCAAAAAGATCAAGTTTCCTCAAGTGGATCAAGTAGATCAAGTTTCCTCAAGTGGATAAAAAAGATCAAGTTTCCTCAAGTGGATCAAAAGTTTAGTTTCCAAGAAAATAAAAATCCCCAACTGGATCAGAAGATCAAGTTTTCCTAGAAGATCAAGTTTCCCGGAAGATCAAGAATTCCCAAATGGATCGAGAAACCAAATCTTTAAGGTTTCAAAAATCCCCAGTAAATTAAAGCCCATAGGTCCGGTAAATGACCAAACCTAGGTCCGACAGATGACCTAGCAGTTTTCTAAAATCTAGACCCGACAGACAGTCTATCAGTTTTTTTAGTCTAGGCCCGACAGATGGCCTATCATTTTTCTAAATCTAGACCCGACAGATGGTCTATCATTTTTCTAAATCTAGACCCGACAGATGGTCTATCATTTTTCTAAAATCTAGACCCGACAGATGGTCTATCAGTTTTCTAAGCCTAGGTCCGACAGTTGACCTAGCAAATATCAAAGTCTAAACTCGACAGATGGTTTAGCATGGTGTCCAATATAGAATCCATCCTTTCAAGATAAAAAAGTATCTTTGTTGGCAGGAAAAATTAAGCAAAAATTGGCTATCCTTTTGTCTTTGTGCCAAAAGTTTTATTCAAACTTTACCACAAAGAGGGGCAGATGTAGACACCCAATTTTTGCCCAATTAAAAAATAGGCTTAAGTTTACAATAAATTAATGTCATGTTGAGTTCATCAAAAATATAAAAATAATAAAATAGTAATAATAATAATAATAAATAGTATGAGAGAATATAGAAAATAGAAAAATAAAAAAATAGAGGAATAAAATATGTGTAATAAAATAATTAAATGATTAATAGTAATGTAAATAAAATATATGTAGAAAAAAATTAAAATAAATAAAAAATCATTTGAGCTCAATATAACATATATTTTATTAGCCTTAAGTACCAATGGTTTAACTATATGACCAAGGCACAGGCCAACGGCCTAACGGTTCAAACCATAGACACAGGAGCAAGGGGACCCAAGTTCGATCCTAACCCAAGGCAGATTTTGCCTCCTTTTTGTTCAATTTTTTTCCCCAAAAGACACATTGGTTCATCCACTTTGAGACACCATTTGATCAATGAATCTTTGTGTTTTTTCGAAATTAACTGTACAGACACAAACTAGGCATGAGATACATCACATCTGTACATAATTCATGTATTTTTTCATTCCAAAAGGCATCTTAATTAAGGCATGAAAATTGGGAAAAAATTCGAATGAACATGTTTCTTCAAATTCGAAAATTTTAGAATTGTGTCCTTTGATCAAATTAAACATACTTAATCGAAGAGTTATGATGTATAAACACATATTTCGTGATCAATTTTAAACAACAATCACGAATCGAGTCCTAATTTTGAATCGTTCTTATTTGAAAAAATATAACGATTCGTGATTCAAAAATTGAACCATTACAAAGCTTCAAAACAACAAATTGTTTCGAATTCTATAAATAGGATCACCCCACAAGCAGAAAGCACAATTCAATTTCGCAAAATACACACTATAAGATCGAGATCTGAAAATAGAGGAGAAAGTGTTCGAATTGCAAAAATTGCAAATTCGAAGTGATCGGGAGGATTTCGATCCAATTAAAGAGTGTTAGGATCATTTAGGAAGTGTTTTTGATTTATTATAGTACTTAGATTTGCTCGAATTTGCAATTGGAAGTTCTGCAAATTTTTGGAAATTTTTTTAACCCTTGCCGCCGTCAACCACCGCACGAACCACCACTTCTGGTGGTTCTGGGAGTGAACCACCACCACCAGCAGACGCGGCTCCTCCATTCACGTCGGGCCGACAAGGTTTCTGGGATCGAGGACCACCAGAATCGGTCGAGGAACGCTTTGAAACCACCGTCATCGTCTTCTTCACCCGACGGAGCTCCGAGATCCGACCCGAAATCCGAATCCAACCTTGTCGGTCGTCGGTCAACGGTTGTCGGTCGTCGGTCAACGGTCGTCGGTCAAAAGTGCGGTCCAGATTAAATCAGAGGATCCTACGGTCCAGATTTGATCAAGCAGATCTACGGTCCATATCGCTAGTCAAAGGATCAGACGGTCAGATTTGGTCCACAGATCAGACGGTTGAGATCTGATCCGAGAAAATCCAACGGTCCAGGTTAGTCCGCAATATTTTATTGTTTATTTATTATATATTTAATTTTAGAAAATAGGAAAAAATTAATAAAAATTCGTAAAAAAATCCAGAAAAATTTAGAAAAATCCAGAAAAATTACAATAATTATTTTTAATATAAATTTACATGTTTTAACAATTTTTGATATTTTTGAATATTTTATGAATATTTATTTGCATATAAATTAATCTTTAAATATATATTTGATGCATGAGATGTTTTTTTTTTTAATTATGTTATGATATATTTTGAGTATGTTCTGTACATATGTGATGATTATTTAATTTTGAAAAATAATAAATTGTAAATAGATTTTTTAAACCAATATTGTTGTTGAATAATAAAGATAAAATTTTTTTTTTAAATCATGATATTGATCAAGTTTTTTATTAAAATTATCTTTATAAATTTTCTATGAAGATAATACTCAAAGTTTTCAAAATTATTTTCATAAATGGACTTTGAAAATAATTAAAGTTGTTCAAAAATGTTTTCATAAATTTACTATGAAAATATTTAATATTGTTTAATCAAAATTGATTTTCATGTAGCATTAAATTAGCCATGAATTGTCATAAATTAATGATTTTTGAACTTAGAAAAATATATTTTTTATGAAATAAAAATCAATTGATTAGATCATAGGATCATCAAAATTGGTTTTCATAAAAATTCAAAATTTAATGAACTTAAAGTGAGAATATTTTGAAAATATAAAATTGATCAACAAACTAAGTTCTTTATAAAAGAACTACGTTTTTATCTGATCTCGATTAGCGAGTACGTAGGCACCTACGGGGCGACAATAAAATTAGAAAAAATATATTTTGTTTTGATAGTTTGAAATAATCATTTTGTACATATTATAAGTTTTTTTGAAAAGGAAAAATACAAATGTTTGTTGGTATTTAAATCCTAAGAAAAAAAATACATAAAAATAAAAATGAATGATTAAACTTGTAGATATTTGTTTTATAAATGTTTTGTTTGAATTTTTTTTTTTAGTATAGAAAAGGATAAATTCTAAATTTTAAATTTAAAGTGGTAACCGCTTAGGTTTTAATAGGTTAGCCCCCGGACTCAGATATCTGGTATTTTTTTTTTTAAAGTTTGGTTTTAAAATCAAATTTTCCGCAGACTAGTGGCTAAGTTAGGATTAACCTACCCATTAATCCTAACTTTTCATTTTTTTCCGATTTTTATCGGTTGGCGACTCCAAAATATTTTCAAAATTAAATTTCTTTTAATCCCTAGTCGAGGATTTCATGTTAAATGGGTTAAGGTTTAATATGAATCGGGTTAAAAGAAATGAACCGGATGATTTTCAAAATCCACGCCCGACAAGGATGAACAACAATTGTTACTTTCGTTCATTAGACAAATCAGAAGCTATAATAACCGAAAGTTTAGAATTTTCTGCCATAAATGCATATTCCAAATAATCTGGAAGCTATTTGAGTTCTAACTCCGGTGGTTCTTTGATAAAACTTTTGAGTCTTGTCTCTTTTTCTGTCTTCAACTGCTCGAATCCAGTTTGTGGTTTCAATTCCTTGGTAAAGTCAAGTTATTGCAGCAAAGCCCCAGCTTCAGAATTTGTGCCATTCGTTACCATGCACTAAGCTTAATTCCAAATCATCTTTGCAAAGAATCTCATTTAAACTATTATCAACTGAAGTGTCAATAATGTCAATAGCATAACAAGAATCCTCACCACTCATTGGGTATTCCAAAGCTGATGCAAGCTTCACTACTAATTCATCATCCCCAATCCTCAAAGTGAGTTGTCCTCCCTCCACATCGATCAAAGCTCTTACTATTGCAAGGAAAGGCCTCCCCAAAATCAATGGAACATTTCTATCCTCATCCATGTCAAGGATGACAAAATCGACAGGATAAATGAAATGTCCTACTTTTACTAACACATCTTCAATAATGCCTTTAGGGATTTTCACAGATCTATCCACAAGTTGGAGATTTATTTTCGTAGGCTTTGACTCAGCAAGTCCCTATGTCTTAAAGAAAGAATAGGGCATTAAATTAATTTTCGCCCCTAAATCAGCCAACGCCCTTTCAATAGTGATATCTCTTACTACACATGGAAACATGAAGCTACCAGGATCCTTCAATTTCGTAGGGAGCTTGTTTTGAATAGTAGATGAGTAGCTAGCTCCCACTCCAACAGTAGAATATCCTCCCACTTCCTCTTGTTTGAAAAAATTTCTTTGAAAAATTCAGCATATTTCAGCATTTATGAAAAAGCCTCAACAAAAAGGATATTAATGTGCAACTATTTAAACAAGTCGAGGAATTTACTGAACTGCTCCTTGTCTTTTGTTTGATTCAAGCGAGAAGGATATGGGATCTGGGGTTAATATTCCTAAATAGCTAGAGGAGATGAGTTCTTTTCAACATATTTCTATTCAAAATTTGTTTTCACTAATACAAGTTGTTTTACTTCTTCATTTTCTTGTTTCTTTTAGAGATCAGGTTATTATTCTCTTCCACTTCTCAAAGTAATAACTTTGGCTTGCTTCCTTGGATTAAGTTCGATATTACTAAGAAGAGCACCGGGTTGCCTTTTCAAACAACATCTTAGCTAATTGACCCACTTGAGTCTCCAAGTTGTGAATTAAAGCTCCATGATTTCTTAGAGTGGCTTCTTAATTTTTCAAAATTTGATCCAAGGATTTTTTCCTTTCATCATGAGATTCTCAAGTTGAGAGTTGGAGCTTTGAGCTGCTGGATTTTGAGCTTGTGGCCTTTGAAAACCTGGTGGAAAAAGATTAGGATTAGGATTTTGATTAACCCTTTGCATGTTGTTGTTATTACTCCAAGAGAAGTTTCGGTGATTTCGCCATCCTAGGTTATAAGTGTTGCTATATGGATTGTTTTGAGTCTGGATGGGATTTTCCAAATAATCAACTTGTTCATTACATATTTCCTCACCAATGGATGGCTCCACAAAAGCAAGCTGCTATTGTTGGGAGATTGTCAAGCCATCAATTTTTCGAGAAAAAGCTTCAACCTTTGACACAATTGTTGTGGCAACATCCACATCTAACATACCAGCAGGCTTCTTATCCCGATTTCTTGTATGTGACCATTCATAATTGTTAGTAGCCATATCTTCAAATAATTTCAAACTTTCATCGCACGTCTTGTGGTTGAGAGTGCCACCCGCTGCAGTCTTCGATGGAGGAAAGAATTTATCCATGAACTTCTTGATGAGCTCCTGCCATGTGGTGATAGGGCTCTTAGGCAAGGAATTCAGCCATTGCTTTGCTTTCCTTCTCAAAGAAAACGGGAAAAGCCAGAGACGGGCAACATCATCATTCACTCCATTAAATATGAATGTATCGCAAATTTTGAGAAATGCTTAGATGTGAGTGTTTGGGTCTTCATCTTAGAGCCCATCAAATTGTGTATACTATTGCACCATTTGTATCACCACTGGCTTCAATTCAAAGTTATTCGCCTCAACTCGAGGACGAACTATACTGGAGTTTCCCTCTATCAATGTTGGCTGCGCAAACTCTGAGTTAGTCTGTGGTGCCATCGGATTGAAATTGAAGTTGTCTTGGTTAAACATGCGATCTTGATTGTCATTTTAGATCAGCTATGTTCACTGTCGAAGGAGAGCTCTCTTGAATGTTAGGGGATGATGACTCGGATTCTTTGACTTTCTTTCTATATTTCAAAATGATTTGTTTTAGTTCGAGATTGGATTCTATGGGTTTCTTCCCTCGGTTCTTGATCATACACTACACACAAAAGATAAAGCAATGCCATACTTACAACAAAAACAAGTAACACAAAAGAAAAAGAAAACAAATATCTAAACTAGCAAATCTAAAGCTTTCCTAATATTATTCATATCCCCGTTGGCAACGACGCCAAAAATTTTGATAGATTTTCCTGTCGATCATAGCTTAAATTTATAAAATACGTTCTCAAAATAACTACAAGAGTCAATAGGCAGTGAACCTATCAAATCGTAGTATAGTGTTTAGATCGGGATCATCCACGAGGAAGGAATAAGTATTAGTAATTACTCTATTTCCACTATCTAGCAACCAAGAAATTAAATGTTCAAAATTATCAACTAAGAAAATTTACTAATCTAATGAAGGTAAGCAAGCAAAATCAATCCAAACAACAAGCAAGGTTTAAAATCAATAACAAACACAACCTAGATCTTGTCATTCATCTAATTTCTTCATGTGAATCATGGAACACTAAAGATTATCCGAATTGAGTTCTCATACCATTGAATTCCTTAAACAAACTAATAATTCTCTCAAATCTATCAATTATTCTAATCTTAGCTTAACTAATTAAGATCTCTCCTTAATCAATAACAACCTAAGATCACTTGAAGCACATTAACTCAAGAAAACAGAGTATTCACGGAAGATCTTGCAACCTATCTCTAGGATCACAATCGAATCTCATCAAATTGCATAGATCTATTCATGAAAGCAATTTCTCAATCAACTTAAATGAAATCAAGCATAAATTTGCATTCTAGATATACAAATCTAAGAAACAAAATAAGAACATGTAATTTGAATATAAGAACATCAATTGGATTACATTAAGATTAGATCCTCAACACATGATGAAAATAGAATCCGAATAAGATCTAGATCTACGATCTACTCTTCCATAGTAACATCGGATGACAAATGAAATTCAAAAGAAAGAATTGAATTCATGAGGACAATCCTTAAGAATGACGCTAATTGTGATGAATTTGGATCTACAATCCGGATTCAATCTTGACTCGCTGTTCTTCGATGATTTGCTCTCGAAAAATCTCTCAAAAACCCACTCAAAATGATAATGTTTAACTAATTCTGCATCAAAAAGCTCCTTCTCTCTCATTAGAGCGCTCTATTTATATTAAAGAACGTGTGATTGGCTACCACCTTCACGACTCCCCGTGGTAGGAAGTGTGGCAAGTATTGATCTTCAAGTTGACCACCATGGGGCATGGAAAATACTAAAATGGAATCTGAGCCACCACGCCCCACACCACGGGTTGTGGCATAGCACGTGGTGGCTTCTGCTTATTCACTGAGCTCCATACGCCCTTCACCATGGGGCGTGGTGAGTTTTAGTGTTGAGCAATTGTAATATCACCATTACCACGAGTCGTATGGAGTATAAAATCCACATAATTCTTCTTTTTCTTGTCAATTAGCTTGATTTGATTATGTTTGGTCCTTTGTTGTCTAAAATTGACAAATTAATGGGTTAAGTACCAATTCTAGATGATTTGTACTTAAATTATCGACTAAAAAGGATCAAATCATCTCAAAATTCGAGAGTGTTATAGTGTTTATCAAGCTTGATGTTTGTTTATGAAGTATGGGATTTTTATATTTGCTTTAGAGTAGACATTGGCACGATTCGATTCGAGTTGATAACCAAACCAAAACTATTAGTTTCAGATTCTAAAAATAAGAAACCGAACCATGGGGCTAAGTTGTTTCCCAGTTTGGTTTTGATTCCTTAGGAACCAGTAACAACATTTTTTTCCCGTTTCAGCAATTTTTTATTTAGGAACAAGAAATCATTTATTTTTTCTTTAAAAAAAAAAAAAACCAATGCTAAGTGTTGTATGTATATGTAGTTATTAACTCATCTAGCCCACACACTTAAATACATCCTCAATCTCAATGGTACTACTGCAAACTCTATTACCTAATGATTTCAAATCTCAATGTTATATGAGAAGAGTTTTAATCCTTCGAATTGTAAAAACGTAATCTCGTGAGTCATGAGTTAATGTCATTTAAAACTACATCAATTAAACGGTAGAACTCTTTAAAGTAAAACTTAAAGGTTAAATTATATCAAAAGGTATTAACTTTTCGAAGAAAGTTTATTTAAGATGTCAGTGGTAAAAAGAGAAATCAATATTTGGGGGTAATATTCATTTAAAATATCAATATTTCAAACAATTAAAAAAGTGTGGTGTCGAATCCAACAAAATTAAATAACCTACTCTTAAAATTTTGTAAATAGTGTGAGATGGTCTCTACAGGGACTGGGGAAAATCTATATTTTAATAACTAGCAAAAGGGAATAGAAATCGGGGGTTTTGATATAAACAATTATTAGAAAATAAAATTTAAAATAACAAATACGTTTATTAGTGTAAATTCAATAGTAACAAGTTCTAACCAAAGAATATCACGATTCAATTCATAAAGATGATCATTGATGCAAGGATTGTTATTCTAATTCATGAATAAATTGGTTATCCTTCAACAAGCTTGATCTATCTCTCCTTAGAATATCGATAATCAAGATCGATCTTTAATTATTCCCTTATTGATTAGAAACCCTAAATAAGCTCTTAAGGTTTAATCTATCAATAGCATTACAATTAGAGAGATTACCAATTCTAATCAACAGATCAAAAGCATGAACTATTTAAATTAGATCATAAATCACCGTAACATAAATCAATCACTTATTCTGTAATCAATCATGTTATCGTATTTACTTATATTGGAACAATCAAACAATTACGGATTTGACATTCCAAATAACAATAATCGCTTTATCAATCAAACAAATAGGCCTAATTCGTAATGATCAATCAAAACAATTCTAATAATTCAAATAGATGAAGTATGAATATTCATAAACAAATAAACTCAATGTTTTAATTGGATCTCACAATCTTTGATGAATTGATCCCGTAATAATTCGGCTAGATGTAGTAATAGTTCTCATGATCAAGAAAAATAAAACTAGGGTTTCTTGAGAGCATCAATAACAAGAACAAAACAATGAAAGAATAATGAATGAATTCTTTTTCTCTCTCCTCTTTCTTTATATTGTAGATAAACTCAGAATAAAGAGTGTTTTTCGCATGAAAGATGGTGGAGGCATGTCGCAACAAGGCTGGCAGCTTTTAATCGCGAAACAAGCGTGGATGATGATGGCCGGCTCCATGGCGACAGCCATGAATCTTCCAGTGCCGGCCATGAATGTTGGCCGGCGGCTTTTCCATGATAGTGGCGGCTTTGGATGTTCTGGACGAATTTCGAACCTTGTATATCCTCCAAATGTGTGTTTGCTATTGCTATAGTTCATGAGAAGCTAATAGTAATGATAGCAAATCATCCGAGTTTGGAATGAAATTGTGAGTACTTATGCATACCATTGAAAGTGATATTGATCCTGAAGCTTGTTACAAACTCCATGCCCAATTTCACCAAACCGTTCCATTTACTTTATAAAACCTGAAACACGACCATTACTCGATTAAGTATCAATTCTTTTGGATTTCTATAAAATTAATAATAGGATTAACATATTTTACTCAATAAAAATTGAGTATATTCCGTCTTAACAAAGAGGTATTAATGTTTCATAAATTGAGTCAAATAAGTTATCAAAATCATTCAGGAAAATTAAATGAAGTTATCTAAACATTGACACCTCAAATAAATTTTCGTAAACATTGATGCCTCATTTGACTCACATGTGAAATGTTGATTCCTCTTTTTAACTAATTAAAATGTTGATATCTTAAATGAACTTACCTTCAAATGTTTATATCTAATTTAATTTAAAAAAAAAATGACAACTTTTATAACTAGGTGTGTAAACAAGCCAGGCCAAGCGGCTTTTGAAAGCTCGAGCTCAGCTTATTTAACAAATTAATGAGCTCAAGCCGAGTTGAGCTTTTAAACAGCTTGAAATGTATAGGCCGGGTTTGAGCTTGGTTAAGGATTAAAGCCCGAACTTGACTATTTATGTAAACAATTATATATATAATATTAGATTAATATAATATTATAATTATATTAATCAATTAATATATTAAACAAACTCTACAAGTGGGCTCACGAACTAAAGAAAAGCTTAGACTTGACTCGTTTAGCCAACGGAGCTGAGTCAAAGCTTGAGTTTGGCTCATTTTAGATAAATTAGTTACGAGAGCCTAACTTGTTTAGTAAAGAGTTAAGTTGAGCGAGCTATGCGATAAATGAGCTTGGCTGTTTGCTATCTATTTATAAAACTAAAATTAAAAGTTCTTAATTAAAAGTAATATTTATATAGTAAAAAGGCATAAGTGATAAAATGAAAGATGATGGGTGACTAAGTTAAAATAGTAAATACAAGATACAAATTATAAAAGTTACTAAAGTTAAAAGAGTCAATATTATAATAGATACAGTGCGATGACTATTATTTCTTTATCTACATATATCAAAGTTTAATATAATAATTTTTTATGAAGTAATATGTCATTTAAAATGACTATTTTTTAAATAATGGGAATGAAACATGTTGATGCAAGGTTGTAGTCACTTTGCATTAATTTTATAAAAGATTAATGATAAAAATGGTACATGAACTTTCACAAAATATTCAATCAGATACCTTAAGTTTCATTTTGATTAATTTGGTACCCGACTAAAGTTTTCATGGACTTTTTTCATATCTACAGTTTGATTTTGACAATTTTAGTACCTGAATAAAGTTTTTACAAACTTTTTTTATACTTAAAATCGGGTATGAAAAAAGTTTAGATACTAAATTATCCAAAACAAACTTCAGGTACCTAATTGTGCAAAAGTTTATATATTATTTTTTACATTAACTCTTTTATAAAAGTTACAACTATTCTAAAAATTAGATCTACATGAAATGATATATGTGGTTTATTTAAGCAATCATAAACACTCCTCCACGAATCCTAACGAAAGTTTAATAATTTCTATCAAACCAAAAGGGTTTCGATGATGATAGAGTACTTTTGGCTAGAGCATTTTTTACACAATTTTCATTTGTCTTGTATACGAAATTGTATGAAAATTAATGTTAAAAAAAAAGGCATTAAGATAATCTAATGTAAAGTGTGTTATTTCATAGCATTGTGTTACTTATAAAAATATACAATATGAATATACTTTTTTTTGTATAATTACTATGATAATTTTGGGTAATAAAGTAAAAATTTCGCTATGAAAATTTTATGTGCAAAGTATATTCAAGTGGAATATAAAAAGAAGATAATATTAAGGTGTGTTATCAAACATCAAGATTTCAAAATTTGCACACACACACACGCATATATGAAGTTCAATTTGAAATTAAACATAATTATTAAAATAAGTAATGTTATAGATAGATGATGTGCAAAAATTATCTTAATATTGCATCTCTTGAAAAGAAATTTAGAAAGAGTAAAAGTTAAATGAAATGAATAAAATTACTAATTACACTATCTATATATAGAAAATGATATTTAGGATATTTAGGCGAGTTGTAACGCCTTAGTTTAGGGCGTTACAGTAAAAGTTAAAAGAAACGAATAAAATTACTAATTACACTATCTATATATAGAATATAATATTTAGGTTTTTGGATTTTTTAATTTAAATGTATAAAATGATTTTTCTTTTTTTTTTTTTTTTTTTTGCATAGCTTCATTTAATGGAGTATAAAAAATAAAAAAAAAAAACTAAAATATTGTAGAATGGAAAATGAACACACCATCGTAGAGAGTATACTGCGGCAAATAGAGAACTATAATTTGTTAATAAAATTGAATGAAGATAATCTGGAGAGCAAGATGGAAATGGAATGGAAGGAAAAAAAATTGTGAGAAATAGAGGAGAAAAAAAATATGGGCAAGGATAGCGAAAGAAATGGGAAAAGATAAAGAAATTTAGAAAGAGAATAATCTTTAATATATTATACAAATTTTTAATGGCTCCATTGAAAGGCAAACCAGTTACAATCCTCCAACAACACGGAGAATAGAAGATGGTAGTTCACTCACAACCCGGCAGATGCATTATAATTTATTATGTCTTTGTCTAGTGAACATCGAAATGAGCTGGTAAAATCCAAATAAGGACGAAGGAGCAAGAAATACGAGAAAAAATTCAATAAAAATATTAAATATTTAATGAAAGACGACCCTACTATTGAAATTTCTTGCTCTTCCCTAATGCATGGGTAATTTATTACGTGTCAGTTCCTATTCAATGGTGTGTCGAACCACTGCTGCGAAATTATTTATTGGGCTAGCTACTCATATTTTTTCGTCCGCACCTACTATCGTAAAATGTAAAAACAAAATGGCAGTTGATGTTATTACATATTATTAAGATTCACGTCAAATAAAAGTTGATGAAGGACATCCCTGGAGCGTAAAACGTAAATTCATTTAAAATATTATTTTTTATTAAATAAAAGTTAAGGGTATTGTGCGACCCTACATTGAACCATAGAAGTATAATAATTTAGGTTTTACTTTTTAGCTCGGTAATAAATAATAAACTCAATTAGCATCAGGATAAGAAGGACTAGATAGTACAATATAAGAACTACTAGATAGTATAATTCTTTTGTATTATGTTTAGTATGTATGGTATAGGATAATACTAAATAAAATTTTTACTAATTTACACCACGAAATATAAAAGATAAAAATTTTAATTTTTTTTCAATTTCATTTGTCTTGTATATGAGAAGGCATGAAAATTAATGTTAAATAAAAAAGAAAAAGAAAAGGTATTCAGATAATTTGATGTAAAAGTGTGTTATTTTATAACATTGTGTGACTTATAAAATATACAATATGAATATACTTTTTTTTTTGTATAATTACTATGAGGATTTTGGGTAATGAAATAAAAATTTTGTAATGAAGATTTTACATACAATGTATATATGTAGAATATAAAAGAAGATTAATATTATGGTGTGTTATCAAACTTCAAGTTTTTAAAATTTACACACACACACATATATAAATTTAAATTTAAAATTAAACATATCTCTTGAACAGAAAATTAGAGAGAGTAAGAGTTAAAAGAAATGAACAAAATAATAATTACGGTATCTATATATAGAATATGATATTTAGGTTTTTTTGGATTTTTTTGTTTATATATATAAAATGATGTTGTTTTGCATAGCGTCTTTTAATGGAGTATAAAAAAAAAAAACTCAAATATTGTAGAATAAAAAATGAACAAACCATCGAAGAGAGTATATTGCGACAAATGGAGAACTATAATTTGATAATAAAATTGGAGCAAGATAGCGAAAGTAAAAAATGTGAGTAATAGAGGAGGAAAAAAAAAAGTGAAAGAAAAAAATTGGGCAAAGATAGGGAAAGGAATGGGAAAAGAAAAAGAAATTTATTAGAAAGAGAGTAATCTTTAAATATATGATACATACCTGCTGGAATTAGTGAAAGGATATAATAACACAAAAACTTAAAAAATATTGAAAAAATAAGAAATGGATCTGAATTACTATTGGGCTCCTAAGGAATCACCTAACCTTCCCATGAGACTTGCCGACAAAGATGAAATAAGAAAAAGGAAAGCCCCACGAAAATGAGAAAAAAGCAATAACAACCATGTCAAGTCAAAGTCAATAATATACAGCTTCTTATTTTATCAATAATTGTTAATACAGATCATGCTTTTACACTTCAGCCATTCACACACACTCCGTCTTCTTCACTATCTACAACTTTAAGCATCTTTTTGGTTCTGAATTTGCTCTCTGTTTATTACCCAAAAAAAAAAAAAAAAAAACAAACAAACAAGAGGGAAAAAATGGCAGAATCCGTTCTTTTTGATGTCGCAGGTAATATTATTGGTGCTCTTTCTTCATCATTTTATCAAGAAATTTCACGGATATGGGGTGTTGGAAATGAGCTTGAAAAACTGAATAACACGGTTTCTACTATAAAGGCCGTGCTGCTTGATGCTGAAGAAAAATCTTATAAGAGCATGCAAGTCAAAGACTGGCTTAAGAGACTGAAAGATGCTCTTTTTGATGCTGAAGACTTGCTTGATGAGATCTCTGTCGAAACTCGACTGAAAAATCTGAGGAGCCAAAACAAGTTTGTGAAGGAGGTCCGCACTTTCTTTTCAAGCTCAAACCAACCCATTCTCAAATTGAAGATTGCGAAAAAATTGGAGGATGTAATCACGAAGATAGATGCCATCAAAGCCGATGAGCCGCTTCAACTGGACAAGCGCACTAGTGAAGAGGGAGGGGAGATTAGACGAGGAAGACAAGAGCAAACGCACTCGTTTATAGGTCAAGAAGAAGTGATTGGTCGGGATGATGACAAGGGAAATATAATAAGACTACTGATGGACTCCAATTCGGAAGAAAATGTTTCAGTAGTTTCAATTGTTGGGATTGGTGGATTGGGAAAGACAGCACTTGCTCAATACGTCTACAATGATGAGACTACTCAAAAACATTTTCAAGTAAAAATGTGGGTCTGTGTCTCTGACTTTATTATAGAGACAATAGTTGCAAATATTATTGAAAGTGCAAAAGGAAAGAAGGAAGAATGTGTTGGAATGGATCAAATGCAAAAAACTCTTCAGAATGAAATTAATGGGAAGAGGTATCTTTTGGTTCTTGACGATTTATGGAATGATGAACGGGAAGATTGGCTCAGGCTTAAGAGTTTGTTAGCTGGAGGAGCTCCTGGAAGCAAAATACTCGTCACTACACGTAATCCTGGAGTTGCAATGACTGCTGGCTCGATGCACTGTCATACTCTTCATCGCCTATCAAGCGATGCATCTCTGGAATTGTTTATGGCAATTACTTCTGAGAAGACTCAAGAGATAAGTCAGTCGGAAAAAGTTCTTATTGGGAAAGAGATAGTTGAGAAGTGTTGTGGCGTTCCTTTGGCTATTCGAGTTATCGGAGGTATATTATTCAAAAAAAGAAAGAAAGCTGATTGGCTGCATTTCAAGGAAAACAAACTGCAAAATTTCACACAAAAGGATAATGACATAACAGCTATTCTTAAGCTAAGTTATGATCATCTCCCATCGCATTTAAAGCAGTGCTTTGCATTTTGTTCATTGTTTCCAAAGGACTACTCTATTCAAAAGTCTACCTTAATAGATTGTTGGATCTCGCAAGGATTTGTCCAACCAAGTAGCGATCTTGATGCCGAAGATGAAGCACATGAATATTTCATGGATCTTTTACAGAGAAACTTTCTTCAAGATGTAGAAAATGACGAGTTTAACAATGTTGAAAGCTGCAAAATGCATGATCTTCTACATGATTTAGCTTGTTTGATGGCAGGAGAAGAGAGCTGTGACGTAAAAAAAGCCCAACAAAAAACTCGTCATATATCTTATGGGTCGAATGGCGATTTATCAGATCAACTTCCAAAACTTTTAGGTAAATATACAAAAGTGCGGCTATTATTGCCCTCCGGAAATTGGCCATTTGATAGGTTAAGTGAATCTGCATGCCTTAAAATCTTATCGAATTTTAGGTGCTTGCGATTTTTGACCCTCTGTGGGACTGACATGAAGGTGGTGCCACACTCCCTCTGCAAGTTGAAGCACCTTTCCCATCTTGATCTTTCTTTTAACGATAAATTGGAAAAGCTTCCTAGTTCCATTGAAGCTCTGCAAAATCTGGTGACATTGGATCTTAATTATTGCGAGAGTCTCAGAGAGTTGCCCAATGACATTGGGAACTTAGGTTGCCTTAAGCATCTATATCTTGATGGGTGTTCTAGCATGAATCATATGCCGCGTAGTTTAGGGAAACTGACCTCTCTACGCACGCTAACATGTTTCATTGTTGGAGACTGCAAATCCAGCCTCAAGAATTCTGCAAGGCTAAGTGACTTGAATGGCTTGAATAACTTGAGAGGAAGCCTCACTATATCGATAGTTGGTCGCATAAAAAATGCAGCTTTGGAGTCCAAGAAAGCAGAGATTAAAGCAAAGCATTTTTTGGATTACTTACAAATAAGATGGGAGGATATAGAAGGAAGTGGATATAAGGAAGCCGAGGTTATTGAAAGTCATGAAACTATATTAGAAGAACTCCAACCGCATACTGGTTTACGTTCTTTTGCAATAAGGAATTATAGGGGAGCAAGATTTCCTCGATGGATGATGGAAGATCTCTTACAGAGCCTCCCAAATCTTGATACGTTTATATTATCTGGATGTAGAAAATGCCAATTCCTTCCACCACTTGGCTTACTACCTCTTCTTAAGAGATTGTATCTTTTTGGGCTTAGTGCAGTTGAATCCATTACTTACAACAACAGTCCCTCATCTAGCAATTCATCTGCTGGGCAGTCCTTATTTCTTAGTCTCTCTTCAGTGTACTTTAAAAATTGCCCGAACCTGAAGTCCCTCCCATTAAATCCGGATCTTAAGTGTTTAGAGCTTGTTGATGTGAGTGAAGAGTTGTTGAAGCAATCATCTCGTCTCCAAAAATTGAAAAATCTAAGCATCAAGGAGATTCATTCTATAAAGACTTTGCCCAAGACTTGGCTCCAAAGTCTCTCTTCACTTGAAACCCTAGTCATTCGTCTTTGTCCAAATTTAACCTCTCTCTCATCTGGCATGCAATACCTGTCCTCCCTTGATAGACTTAGTATTGTAAATTGTGAGGTGCTTGATCTGTCCATAGATGAGAATCACAATGTGATGCAGCACCTAGATCAAGGCCTTAGGAGGCTGCGCAATATAAAATTCAGGAGTCTTCCGAAACTCACCTCACTTCCAGATTGGCTTTTCCATGTCACAACATTAAATTCACTCAGATTGTTCGATTGTTCAAACCTAGTGTCGTTGTCGAATCGCATGGGTAACCTTACATCGCTTCAAAGTTTAGAAATTGTTAATTGTCCAAACTTGACATCACTTCCAGAAAGCATAGGTCAGCTTACATCACTTCAAAAACTTGAAATTGTTAGTTGTCCGAACTTGACATCACTTCCAGAAAGCATGAGTCAGCTTAAGTCCCTGAAGACTTTGAGAATCGGTGGATGTCCAGAGCTGGAGAACAAGTGCAAGAAAGACAGTGGAGAGGAGTGGCGCAAGATTGCTCATATTACAGATGTATCGCACGAGCTATATGGATGGGAGGTAAGTCAAGTTCCATTTTAAGTAACAATATCGTATTTGCAGTTTATCAAAAAAACAAACTATTATGGTATTTGATTTTTGTTTTTTTTTTTCCGTATTTACTTGATAGATGCCGTGAAGCAAAGGGAATGGGATTAAAAAATGAGAAAGACAGTCATGATACTAGCCTCATCGGAGTTCTGCAGAGAGATTTTGATGGGTAATGATTAGCCTTTGGTTTGGGTTCTCTATTGATAGCGAAGCAAACAAGGCATCATTGTTTTGCTGTTACACCAAAGACATTTTTCTTCTTTTTGTTTAAACTTAAACTTTATTACATGTAATGTAAAAAATCTTTTTTTTTTTTTTAAATATAGAAAAAAAAGGAAAACCTTTAGCTTTATCCTTACTAATTCCTTTCTTTTCCTGTATAGTTCTTCCTCTCTTTCCTTACGTTCCTGTTTTCGCAATCATCATGACTACTTACTCTTAATTTATGTGGATGTCCAAAATGAAGATTTTTATCAAAGGAATATAATTCTTTTCTCTTCTTTTCTTTTCTTTTCCTGTTAGATGTTTCATTTCTTTAATTAATTAATTAATTCTGGGCTACGAACAAAATAAAGTTCGGTGAAGATTATTTTTAGGAAATGGACTTTTGGGCCATTTGAATTTTGTCCCTTGGTCGTTATATGCTGAAAATCTTGAACTTATTTTGGTATATTTTCAATGTTAAAAGTCTTTAGGTTTTAAAAATGATCATACGTGATTAAAACATAAAAATGTGATCTGTCTTAATTATTACTTTAGCTCTTTTAGTATGCGAAAGTAACTAGGTGTTGCAGCTCGCTAGAATATAGTAAAATTTGGAGTTTTGAGCTCGATCAAGTTACGAATTTTAAGGTACTAATGCATGGTCTTTCTCATGATTGTCCCGTATGATTTTTCTTGTCTTGGATATGGAAACTTGTGTTGTGGAATGATCAATTGGATGTCATTCAGTAAAGAATTTGATTTGTTATAAATGATTTATGTCCTGGTAGTATTTTCTCACCTGTTAAACAATTCATGGAGAGGATAATGCAGGTCCAAATCTATCTTAGAGTCTTAAAAGGATTCACATTAAGTTCGGAATTTACTGCAATTATTGTATCTCTCCTATGTAGAATTTGTGTTAGCTTTCATTGGTTTTAAAGTACAGTGCTAATAAAATGGAAGTTTCTGTACAATGATATTGAAATCAAAACCTAAACAAATTCCAATAAGTGTGTCATAGTCATATAGCCTGTTCTGTACAAATTTTCAAGTTTTGCAGTAACTACTCTCGCATTTCCATGGGTCTCATATACTGCTCTAGTATATATCACATTCTATTTTCTAATGTCCGTATTTGTTGTCCCAATTAGATGCCACTTGTTTCAAAAAGCGTGTAAAAAAAGGTAATTTAATCGTTGATGGTTTGAAACAGTAGTCCAACATAAAAATAATAATTTTTTTCGGTGAATCCAACTAATATTATTTGCTGAGCATGTTTAAGTATAGCATAGACCACTATACTTGAACAAAGATCAATTCCTTCAAGAAACCATTTTTTCCTTTTTTTAATGTCCAAATGAGCTTTCAATTATCGTATAGCTCATGGATCTACCTAACAGAGATAGGTTTGTTTAGTGAAAAACAATCTTATGCTCCAATAGCAGGCATTTCTTGTTAATATCTGATATGATTTGTCATGACACATAATCTATTTGTATGTTACAATGATGAGATTGGCCCTGGATGAGATTTGTATTCTCTGAGGCTTCATATTTATATCCATTAAATCTTTACTAATGCAATCATTAAATTGAAATACAGTGAGTTCATAGCAGCAATTCTGTGCAAGATTTACCAATATTTGGGCAATGGCTGCTGGATGTGGATTGGAAAGCTCAACTAATGAAAGAAGGATGCATATGACCTCAAGTTCCTGTGTCTATATAGATGAATCAAATGATAAAATTCTTACGCTGATTGACGATTGAAAATTTATACAGCGTATTCAATTTTTAAACTTCAAGTTAATAGATCTTTTCCATCTCTTATCTATTTATTGCATTCCATAGAACGTTGTGATCGTTGTAAAACATAATTTTACTAGTATTCTAAGATTACCAAGGTACCCTGAACATGGTGTAATATATAGTAAGAACTAAGAAGCTATTTCACTTTTCCTTATAACTTTAGTTTATGTTACCAATTAACCATCCTAGTCGACATGTTCACATTCTTAACTTAGATCACTGCATTTACTCTATAATCATTTTGTGATACTATGCTGATCATGCAGAATTACAAAGTTCATGATTTAGAGCTGATAAAGCTAAAATAAAGAAAAAGCACACTAGCATCCGTGAAGCTTGCCTCATAGGAAATTTGCAATGTACCCTGAAGTCTTTTGAAGGTTTTGTACGCAACGAAAGCCTAATTAAAAAAAGATAAATATTGAAATTTGTTTATCATATAACAATCTTCTACTTGTTCTTTGATTCAAAAGAATGTCAAACATATGGGCATCAAAAATTCAACAAGGAAATAAATTTTGAGAAGAAAGAAAACAGAAGCATGACTTTGACTATTATTACAAAACACCAAAACTGAATATCTAATCATGAGATGTATGATTTCTATCAAAACCTTAAAATTTGCTGAAAAAGGAAAAAAGACTTAAATAGTTCTTAATCATAAACCAAATAAAATGATATAAAAAATGGCACGAATGGAATTAAATTTCGAAACTCCTACTAAAAGTAATTACACTTTGAAAACTTCCCCAAAAATAATAAAAACACAATTTTAGAGACTAACAATAGAATTTAGCTAAAAAACGAAGTGCATCACAAGCAAAGCTAGTGTGTTTTGATCCTAGCTCATTTTCTAGATTAGATTTTGAACTAAAAAATTTTCAAACTTACAAAACTACCACTTGTTAATTTCTTTTCTATTAAAGCTTCCACAATTTTTTTGACCACATCAATATAGAAGTGAATAAGAGAGAGGAACATGACTATAATTATGATGATCTACTATTTGCTTGTGATTGCTACTGTTTGCTGGTATGTTGATTGTATTGCTTGTATGGAATGACTGATTGATGTGAGTGCTATCATCCGCATGATCACTTGAATAAATGGATAAAGATAATAATTCAACTAAACTAATTGGATATACTCGTCGCATGTGCTTGATCCCCTTGTAGGAAATGTCCCGAATTTGAAATCAAAAGTATTTCGAAATGTATTTTTAAAGAAATCCGACTTGGAATATTCCAGGTTGCTTTTATATCATTTGAAAAGGAAGAATTTCTGCTAAAAGAGTTTATGAGATGAGCATGGGACATTTCTGAGTATTGTTGTGACAGTGGATGTTGCCTGAATTTGGGTCCACTGGTCACGTGGCGATAGATGTTACCTGAGTTGGGGTCTATCCGTTGGATTCACCTTTAATAGGTGATGGTTCGTATTGGCAGTAGATGTTACCCAAGTCGGGGTCTACTTGTGCGATTCACCATAGATTGGTGATGGATTGTAAGAATGGCCATCAAATTGGCATTATATATATTTAAATATTAACCAGCGTAAATCACGTGAACACGTTGGGGAATATTTGTTGTTACCAATGGCGGTTAAGCATTGGGTGAGTCTGGATGGACGCTACCACCGGACAGCCTCGTGCGGTTAAGGCGAGGTATCCCATGTAGGTAAGTATGGGAGACAACTGAAATGTAAACAGGAAAATCTACATCGTCTATGGTTCCGGATCCCCATAGATGTGTTGCTTGCATTCATCACGTATGCATTCATATTGTGTGTAGATAGATTTGCATGAGTGTATAATTAATGTTTGATAACTTGCGTGACCGGTAATAGTGAGGAATGAACTCACTGAGCCCGTGGTTCGCTCACCCCCCTACAGTTTTTGTGCAGGATTATTACTAGCTGGGATTAGGCTAGGAATGTGTGAAGAGAGCTTCTCTAATGAACTCTATTGAAGATAGAGATATAGAATATTGTAAACTTAGAATGTAAATTTTATATTGTTGAAATTTGTAAGTTGTAGTTTGAAACCCAATTTCACTATTTGGTGGGGGATACCGATTCTCTACGATCTTGGTGGAAATTGGAAAATTGGATTCCATAGTTTGAAATACTGTAATATATTATATCATCTGTATGATAAACTTTTATAAATAAATAGAGTCTTGTATACTCTGACATACAAGACAGCTCTCATGTTACGGGTGCACAAGTGATATGATGGCTTTAGATAAATCTTGTTAGGCCCTCATATTAGTGTCGTCTTGGAAATCAATGAATCTCACAATTCAGTTCTTGTCCTATCGAAACCGTGAACCATTTGGATTTTTTCCACAATTTTTTAGAAAATTAAAGATAAGTATAAATAAAAAAAAAGTGCCTTGATACTATACATTTGGAAAATGAAAGGTAAATGTACGTTTAGATAATGGTGAATATGTACATGATATTTATTTTTTTCCAACTAGTACAAATAATAGATTTGATAAGTAGGGATGGATAAAAAAACCGACCGAACCAATCCGTAATCGAACTAAATCAAATCGAAAATATAGTTTTTTTTTTTTAAGCAATATGGTTTAGAAAATTTTCAATCCGAACTAATCCATAAATTTATGGTTGGTTTGATGGAGTAGACCAAATCAATTTGTTAAACCAAATCAAACCATTTTAAATAAATATAAAAATATTTTACTTATTATAAATTTTGTTATGGTGGTTGATTAAAGATTATATATATTCTTATGATTTATTATAATATTTATGATATGATAAACATTGATTAATAATAAGTTGTTCTTATTTTTAAAATTGTTTTTGGGTTCAAGATATATTCATTCAACTATGTTGGTAACTTAATGTTGTTTTTAATTAATCATTTGAACTCTATAAAATATGGATTTTATTATTTAGTTTTGTCTTATCATGTATTAATTTTTTATTATATATTTTGTTAACGGATCACTTTTATTTTTAAATGACTTTTGTTGATAGTTTTTTTTTCCAAATTTGTTAATAGATATTTTTTTTCGGCCGTTGTTAATAGATGGTTGACTAGATAATTTTTTAAAGAACTATAGATTATATCTTACTATGTATTAGTTAGTGAGTGTGTTATGTTAATGACTAAATGATTTTATGAAAAAGTATGGATTATGAATGTGATAGATTTATAAAATATTTTATGAAGGTTTACAATATGAGCTTTGTAGAATGATTTCAATATTGAAATATTAGCACAAATATACAATATTATAACAAAAAAAAAATTATTAGAATTTTGATCTAATTCATAATCTAAACCAAACCAAATTGTTATTTAATGATTTGGAAAACTTCTAATTCAAAATAAATTGTTATTTAAGGTTTCCTTTTTTTTTTTTTTCAATCATGAACAGATTAACCCACCAAGTCTCCACAGAACCAAGATCCAAGGTTCATGATCCATCATCCATCTAAACCGGTGGATTTCAGGTACTATCTACCAAACCCAACGAATTTGCTAGCGGGTCTAAACCACCTCTTATGAGTTAGTTCCCAGTTGGAGAACCACCAGTGCTGAACCAAGTCGATTTCCAAGTAAAACCCAATTCGTAATAATGTCTACCATCCCGTTACTTTTACTAATCAAATAATCATAGCCTAAACAGATAATATCTCATAACAAAATAATAGATGACGCAGCATTATAATCTATAGCTAGCAAATAAAATCATTAAAGGTAGATTTTGAAAACTAGATAGATAACATTCATTGAATCAATAAATTTTCATTATTTCAAAGCTGAGTTAAATTACAACGGAAAAGAAAGAACAGTGCAGATTTTAAATCGTTGTGTTAATGAATCGTGCATAAACAAAAGTTGAAATGGGTGGCTTAACCTATAAACACACATGATTGGCATTATTTTAACCCCTTGCAGCTAATTTCAGCAATAAAATTAATTAAAAATGAATACCTTTGGTCGATTTTGATCCCGAAAGGGGATGATCTTGGACAGGTACCTCAAACTGAAGGACATATTCAGTATGTGCGCAAGATGGAACCAATGTCATATTCAGACATCTATGATTTAACCATAATCGCTGGTAATAGAATATACACAGAGCCTAAGACCATTTTACACACTTCAAATTAATACAAAATATAGCAAGGAAAAAGGTGTTATTCCCCTCTGTGCCTTTACAATATCATATTAACTGCTTCTCAAACAAAGATGCACAGAACTTGTGGACAGAACGCTATACATTATGGCAAAAGAATGGGTATACACGATTCGGCATTGATTGCCAGTATACATGCTATACTGTGACAGTGAAGAGACAGACCTTTAGGACAACAGAGGGCCAATGCAACAGAAAAATTACTGCCACGATGAAGAACCACTGTTCTCCAGCTGACTTGGTATGGGCTTGTAAATTAAGTGCTACAAAATTTGCTGACATGAACCCAGTTACCCCTGCTATGACCCATCTGAATATTTCCAGGGGCACAACTGAGAGACATTGAAAACAAAATGAAGTTAATTTCTTAGTTTTCTTTACCACAAAAAAGATTTCAAACACAACAAATTGATCAAATGAAGCATGTGAAGTTGAAATATCGCATAATTCATTGGAGTTTTATTCTACTTGCTTGAAACTCAGAGGAACGCATAGGTATCTTGCTTATTACATTCCATAGCGATGTATAATGATTGCAACAACCAAAATCACATTATAGAAAGATGAGAAGTAAAAATGTTAATGGCCTGTCTCCCAAGTGGCCAAATGCTCATTTCCAGACTTATTCCTAAGGCATGGTCATGGGCTGTAGAACATCATTTGCCTCAGCAATTTAATCTAATCAGAACCTCTAAAAAGGCCAAAGCATGCAATTAAACCAATGTATTAAGCAAATTAGTTTCAGCACTCATCTGATGAATGAATAATTTATATATGAATTTAAGAAACTGTTCATTCTCCATCAGAATGGAGAAACATTTCATTGAGCATTATTATTATTTCTTTTTTTTAAACCAGAGATGAAGGAAAAACTTACCGGTGCTGGAATGAATATAAAAAGGGAGTAACCATAAAGGCAAAATAACTGGACAAGGCCTGATGGGATAGAGAAATACTTCAAGACGACATACAATGCAAGAGGAACGATGGTGACGTATCCATAGAACAAACCCACAGACCAGGTCACAATATTTATGTCATAGTTCCACTCATCTTTTTTCAGCTTGTGTCCTACATATGTAACAAAAGTGCCAATTGCTGCAGCTACAAATATAAGGGTGCTGCATATCCAAAATGGCCCATACCTGTTGAAGAATATAATGTTCAGTTAGTCAAGAGATGTCACAACAATCAAGAGATTGATCTGATGGTTACACTGATGAGTACATGATTTACTCCACTTAGTTGTATAGGATAATGTTTTAGCCTGATGATGGCATGAAACCACAATGACAAACAAAAGAAAAAGGTTAAAACCTAGCCAGCAGAAATTAAACAGTTCATCCAAACCCTGGAAAATTAATAGTCTATCAAGTGCTTAACAACAAGAACATGCTGATAATGGCTATAATCAACTGGAAAGTACAGACCTAAAAATGCAGCAAGCTCAAGTCTTCATCAGCATGCACAGATTAGAGAGACAAATTTATTCACATAGCCAGTTAATGCCAGAATCAGAAATTTTCAATAGGGATTTCCCTATTGCTACAAGGTAAGAGATGGGTCCAAACATAGTACCAGAGGAGCTTTTATTAGCAAAATATGAATGCAGGTCTTCTCCATTTATTATCAAGATAAAGGGTAAGAAGACAGCAGTATCCATTAACATTACTGGAAAGAATAGCAGATTGTGGCTAAGAACGCTCTTAAATTAATCAGCGCAAGGTTTTATTAAACATCATCCAGTCTAATATTACAGGTCTTCTCCATGTTTTATTGACATAAAGGGTAAGAGACAGCAGTATCTACTGCCATTACTGGGAAAAATAGCAGATTGTAGCTGAGATTGCTTGCAAATTAATCAACCGAAGGTTTTATTAAACATCATCCAATCTAATAACACAGATTTTTCGTGCTTTGTTGTTAATACATATGTAAGAGCAGACTCCTCCATCTAATTTCACCCCTTTGTAAAGATCAAAAAAGATCAACCATAAAAGTTGTTCAAAAGATAAATATTAGAGGATTACTGACTGCATGTGCACTGGTGCAACCCCCCAGCCTGCCCAAAGGTAGACAATTGCTATTATGGTGTTTAGTTGTACAACTAGATAGAAATTTGTACAAATTACTATTGTGCAAAATATTAAATAGAAATCCATGCCCCAACCATCACGAATTGCTATTCAATAGTTTATTCACCACTTTCTCACTAATACCTTTACCTTGAAAAGACCACTACCACTAGACTCATGTTGTTAGTCACTAATTTAATAAATATTTTACTATTATGACAAAAAATGATAGCTATGTCACTTTCATTTTAATATAATTCTTTACCTTTTCTATGTCAACTAATATTGTGATAAGTATGTAATAGCTATAACAACTTTATTAATTTCTTAAGAATCACAATTCTACACATACCCCCACCCCCAACCCCCCCAACAAAACCTAAAACAAAAACACACAAAAGAAAAGTCCGTATGGTGAAATGAATGGGTCATGAGAGCCTAACAAACAAACAAAGAGGAAGATCCAATGAGTTTTAGAATATGAATATTAAACTAACCAACCACAAACGGATTTTAATCAGCATTCTAATGTAAATATAATGCTAAGAGGACAACTCACAAATCTGGATTGCCGGCGGTTTTCTCATTAAAGGTGCCTCTAAATGGGAAAAGAGAATCCTTAATCCTCTCCAGCACATCTAAGGTGTCAACATCAAAGTATGGCTTGTACGAGGAAACTTGAAACATCGAAACCAACCACTAGGTTGGGGATCGTCAGAGCCAGATCCAGTTTCTGAGAATGTATCTGTATGTGCAAGAAACAAGAAATAATTGATACTTCTTTCTATATGAAATCATAAATGAGACAAATATAATTAGCATGTATCAAATCAAGCACATGAGTATGAAATGATTACAGTACATAACCAAATGTAGCAATCTTTCTTTTAGTAATTTCAATGTGGCATAGTTAACTGACAAAACCTACCCATTATATTCAAAAGCTAAGGGATCTTTGAACATCTATAAGATATTCTTTGAGGAAGTCAATCAACACTTTAAGGACCAGAGATATGAAAGGAAGTGGTAGTCACAATTGTCGCCATGATCATCACTCAAATTTCTACCCTTTTTACCACAAAACTCTGAAGCCACCCTCTCATCACTCAAATTTCCATGGTTTTTCAAGGAGTATAATGGGGGAAGAGGGATTCGAACTTGATCCATCTTTATTAAGCAAAGTTCATGCCACTAGACTATAAAGCCCTCAGCCAAATTTCCATAGTGGCTCTACAAACATATTAATCTTGGGTTCCAAAGAAAATTGTGAAGGGACAACACCCAAAGACAATAAATGCAGTGACACCTGTGATTTTAAATTTCATAACTCACCTTTGATTTTGTTGATAGGTATCATAGCCAAATTTCCAATTGCCTCAAGGGACTATATATTTCCCCAAAGGCCCGACCATTGTTCTTTGACAGATTAAGGAACAAATTGTCCCAAATTCTCCTCCTTTGAGAAAACAATGCAGAAGAGATCTTTGAATACACTCAAACTGTGATATAACATAGATGAGAAGAAATACAACGTTCAACGACAGGCACAAAAAAGAGGCCGGAGATAAGGAATGAAAGTGCTTAATAAGTGGACTGGATAGCATACTGCTCAAAGGGTAAACAGGCAAGTAGCTCGCAAATTGATCACTGGTCTACCTTTATTGAGTATGTAAGCCAAAAGATTTCTAATAAAATGCAAGCGATCAAAACAGGAAAAAACATTAAGAAAACTGGAGCCATACATAATGTAAATATCAAAGGTAATTAAAAATTCAACATACCATCTGCATCACGTGGAGGTCCAGAGCTACCAGATATTTTCCCCTCTGCATCAGATGGAGGAAATGTCTGAAGATTTGAATCTGAAAGAAAAAATTACAAACCTACTATCAGAGTCAAATTATTACAAAGAGAAACTACAACAACTTCCACTAATAAGTTTCAATATTACAAATCCCCCTTGAATACAATTTGATATTTTACAAAGCTTGTTGGCATAGTGCTAAAGTGGCTAACAGATTAGTCAGACCCAACTCAATTCTTCATGATTACAATAACAGAAAATTGAACCAAACTTGAACTTAAGAAACAAAGAGTGAAAGCATTTTGCCAAATCAACAAACTTCAGTTAAGTCTTCATTGATAACTTCCACCAGATACATAAACCATATCTAAACTTAAGAAACAGAACATCAAAGTGTAAACATCAAGTTTCGTCTGATTACCAAACTTGAGATCAGCGTTCATTAACATGATCTCACATGCAAACACCAAATCTGAGGTTAGGAAAAGAACATCAAGGATAGATATCAAGTTTTGCATAAGTAACAATATCAAACAAATGAAAAAAGTAGAGATATTCTATGGAAACAGAATTAAATGGCTGAAACACTTCAATTCAAACTCAGAGGTTCTAACAATCTGACCTACAGCTATACAAACAAATAGATTTATGAATCAAACCAGAAAATACTCAAGTCTCTGTCACAACACTCCAAAATTGAAAATTCAAACTTAAGACCAAAATTCAAAACATTAATATTGAGTTCAGATTAATTACATAACAATTAAACAAATCAAAGGATAACGCCATTCATTATTGACATACACATGGTAAAAACTACTCGATTGCACTTCAACAATAAAACATATTGAAGGAATGTTTAATGTCAACACTAGTTTTATCACTTCTTTCTGGTACATGTATTGGTGCTATGTTGCTCCAAGATAATAAGCCTTTGGCTTTTTTTAGTAAGAAAATGCCGAATCATATGTTAAAATAGTCCACATATGTCAAAGAACTTTTTGCAATAGTAAAGACTGTTTGGAAATGAAAACAGTATTTATTTAGAACACATTTTATTATATGGACTAGCCATAGGAGTTTAAAGAAGTTGTTGACAAAAGTGGTTCAAACTCCAAAACAACACAAGTACTTCCCCAAATTAATGAAATATTCGTACATTATTATCCATAATTCCGATCCAGACAATGTAGCTGCTGATGCTTTATCAGGACAATTTCAGGATATTACATCTTGTCTGGCTTTTTCTATGCCAAAATTTTCATTTGTGGAGCAATTGAAAAAGGAGTATCAGTCATTGCTAGCTTTTAAAGTAGTGATTGATAAGGTGAATACTGGGTCAGACGATGTTAGTCAGTTACAATGGAAAAATGGTTTGTTGTACCATGATCATTGTTTGTGTTTGGTATCTCTATCAAAGCTGATTGCTTTATTGTTGACTAAGTTCCATTCCACCTCTACAGCTAGACACTTTGGAGTATCTAAGACATATAAGCATTTATCTTCTCAATTATATTGGGAAGGAATGAAAAATGATGTGGAACTATTTGTACGAGGGTGTACTATGTGTCAGCACTTGAAGTATGGTACTAAAAGCCCTACTGGTTTGCTAACACCACTTCCTGTTCCTGAGCAAATATGGGTAGATATATCCACATATTTTGTAACTTGTTTACCAAAATCTAATGGTTATATGGTTATATTGGTGGTTGTTGATAACTTTCAAAATATTGTCATTGTAAATCTTTACCTACTGATTTTAATGCTACTCAGGTAGCTCATTTATTTATGCACTTGGTGGTTCGTTTACGTAGATTTTCGAGATTCGGTGTTTCAAATAGGGATCCTTTTTTTTTTAGTATATTCTAAAAGGAGCTGGTCCAGTTAAGTGGGACTAAGTTATGTATAACCAGTGTATACCATCCATAGAGTGATGGTTAGATTGGGGTATTGAATAAAGTGTTACAACAATACTTAAGGAGCTTTGTTATGGAGAAACCAGCTGAGTGAAAAAATTTTTGGCATGGGTAGAGTACTCATATAACGCTTCATTTCATTCAAAAGCAAACATTACTCCTTTTTAGATTGTGTATGGGAGATAACCTCCAACCTTACCTATATATTTCCAAGGTACTTACAAATTGGAAGCGGTTGACTCATATATTAATTCTTGAAATGAGTTATTGAGAGTTTTGAAAGCTCATTTACAAGTGGCTTAGAATAAGATGAAAAGATAAGCTGGTAGACACAGATTGGATGTGGTTTTCAAGAAGGGGATATGGTGTTTGTGAAGCTTCAACCTTACAAACAGACATCATAGTAGGACGCATTTAAAAGTTATCTAAGTAGTATTATGGGCCATCAGAGTTCTTCGCCGAATTGTCCAAGTAGCCTATGAAATTGAGTTGCCTCCCAAGTTTAAGATCCACAATGTTTTTCATGTTTTACATCTTAAGTTGGCACATGGGAATGCCATTCCATCTTTAGAATTACCTTCACATGCTTGCCATTATAATCCAATTTTGGAGCCATTAGCGATTGTGGATACTAGAGCTATTATGCGAAAGGGTAAGGAAATGGCTCAAATATTAGCATAAGGGAAGGGAGTTGCATTAGAAGATGCATCTTGGGAGGACTTAACCGACATCCGATAGTTTTATCCTCATTTTCACCTTGATGACAAGGTGGTTTTCCATGGGAGGGAGAAAGATGTTATGACCCAAGTTCAGTGAGTCAACTCAAGAAAGAGGAATCTACCAAGATAGACTAGTGATTACCCAAAATAAGTAAAGTATAAGTAGAGTTCAGTGTTCAGTTTACTTAACACATGACTAATTGTGTTGATGTCAATTGTTATCAACTATAGAAACTGAATGTAACTAATATATGAATAGATATATTGTAGGTACAACAAAGCTGTAACTGATCTAACTAGCTAGTATCTATATTATAAATAGTGAAAAGAAAAAAAAAGTAAAAGTGAGGAAGAAATACATCCCTTAAATAGGGTTTGAAGAGCTTGACTAGGTTGAATCATTCAAGTGGCATTGATTTCTTTACCTGCACCATCACAAACACATAAACACGAGAGATTGAGTGAGTTAGGCAACGATAAACATTTCTACAATAGAGAAAGTAAAGAACTAGGGTTTCGAAGTACTTAGTTAAGTAAGTGGCATAAAGGAGATAGGAGTCGAGAGTGTATCCGGGCCTTAACAGTATTGGCTTAGTGGGCCTTAAGTGTGTCCGGGCCTTAACAGTACGTGTTATACAATCATTAACTTTAATATGCTATTCAATTGAGCAATATGAAGATTTTCTTATTGCAATCCTTTTCGAAGTGCAATATTTTTTTATTTAGTGGACTATAGACCAATTGTGGATTGATGAGTATATGCTTATTGGAATTATTGGAGTACAACTACAGTACATATGCTAATAAATTATCATCAAGCTTGTGCTTATTTTATAGCAAGCAATGAAGTTAATATTGACAGGTAATGTTTTCCACTTGTGCTGGTAGTCATGATATATTATTTAATGATTCATTTATCATAAAAATATCATTTTGAAAAATTAGGTTGAATAATAAGATTCTAAAAATATTGAACACACGGTGTAGATATATTATAGGATGGATTTTTGAGGTCCTATATAATACAAGTTTTAAGAGATAAACTACCGATACATTCATTGAGTATATAATTTTTATTTTTTTCATTAAATTGTGTATTCCATATTAGAATTTCGATAGTAGAAAAATTACAAGTTACCCTAATAGACGATGATACTGCATAATTTTTCTTATGATGCTTATGAAATTTTGCAAGATTTCACATAGAATGTCCCACATTGCTAAAGATCCAACAATGAGCTTGGTATATATTGTGGAAAGGGAAAACTTGCAATCAATTGGGTCAATATGACAGGATGTGTGAGTTTGGTGGGTATGGTTTAGGATTTTCAATTACCGAAGACATGTATAGATATAAATACATATATATGTTGGCCAAGTAGCCCAAAATATGTTTATCTTTAACAATAATAATATTAGTGAGAGTAAAAATAATTTAAAATTAGAGTGAAATAGGTTCACGCTTCAGTAATTTGCAGTGGGAAAGTGGATAGTTGATCTTTATACAGTGAAACTTATCTTATTTTAATCCACCATAACCTTAATTTTTTTCAATTAATAGACCAATAAGGGACTCATTAATTAGTGATTAAAAAAAATCACTTTGTTACTTTTCATAATTGTGGAAGTCCTTATTATAAATTTATTATATTTTTAAAAAAGGGAAACTTCTAATTAAATTGATTAAAAATTTAATATAAAAAATTAAAATTTTTCATCATGATTGGAATAAATTTGAAAACAAAAAGTGATTTATTTATTACATATACTATGGAGTCAATGACACAAAATTTTTGTATGACTTCAAAATACTAGAAAGGCCTTTTCTTTTTATAATTAATAAGCAAGCGGCACCTTGTGGAAAGATTTTTTTCACTAAAATATGTCATGTGACACATGGTGAGTTATGTGATTTTTTTTTTTGGGCCAAAAGATGGGTAATAATTCTGAGAATTTTTTTTCATTTTTTTTTTTGTTATTTCCTTTTTATATATCAAATAATATATAATCGTAAATATAGATATAATGACAAACACACAATAATATAAGTAACAAATAATGTATTTTAATATTAATTGAATTAAGAGTCTATCTCTCTAAGACATTAACACTAAGCCAGTGTTTGGTTTCCATTCATTTATGGGATCGGACAGAAGTAAATTTGTATTCCCTTTTTTTTTTTTTTTTTTTTTTTTTGGCTTTAGACTAGACAAAAGCATTCAAAGACTGGACAACATTTGAAAAAATTGTCCCCGTACAGATAATGGGACAAGAATTTGATTCACCGGAAAACTAAACCTATTCTTTCAAAAACCGAATGGTGGTTTTTGCACATCCTATTACCCTTTCTTTTTACTAAAATATAAGTAAGTTTTGATATTTAAGTTATTATCTTTCTCTACCTGAAAGCCAAAGATAAAAATATACTATGACGTGTAACAGGGAGGAATAGCTCAAAGGGTAGATTTCTGGTTGCACTTTGTATGGATGCATATGACCTTAACTTCCTACGTCTGTGTAGTTGGCATTATTGGATAAACATATATGTGATGTCACACAAATGGGCTTTAATTACTAGGGAAGTTTCATAACTTGAACTGAGGAAGCTTGATGGAATTAATTTTTCTTTTTCCTGATTCATAGTAACAATCTGATCATGTAGTCAGGAGTTCTTTATATATAGCACTTCTTATGTTTCCTTTACAAGATTCCATAGAAAGTTTTGCTCGCTATATTTTATTTCACAGTGCTATCAAGATATTTAATTGAGTTCTTAGAATTAAGAATTCAATTGATCTTGGTGTTAAAAATTTACTGTTTAACATATATATATATATATATATATTTTTTAATTCAGTTATGAATTCAAATTCATATTCAATATTGGGTTTGATTTTATTCTTTCTTAATCATATATTGAACATGTTTACAATTATCAAATTTTAACCGTATATTGATAATTGTACATCGTATGTTATTATTATCATGGTTATATATTAGCACAAAAAATCTCGGATTACCTAGATTAATTTAGGATTATTGCATCGAGATTATATCTCTAAATATTACATTTAAGGCTAAGTAATACTTAGCTATATTTAAAATATTTAAGCTAAAATTTAAGTGTATATGAGATGTTGTTTAAGGTTATCCATATAATCTTTAGGGTTTGTAGTTATTCATCCACATATGTAGATATGGAATTTGATACCATTGTCCATCATAATATTAGGGAGTCCCATTTAAGATTTATCTATTACCAATTTAAAATTAGACTAATTATATATGATGGTTATAAAGTGGAAAAATTTTAGAGTGCATTAAAGGCTTTTACTCCTTGGATCTCTCTCTCTCTCTCTTCTTCTTCTTTTTTCTTTCGTTAAAGTTTACATTTATTTTTTAATTTATTAGAATACTTTAGGTTCTTGTCACTAGTACATCAATTGTTAAAAATTTAGACTTTTAAAGAAAATTATGAACTCTTTTTAGAGCAACTAAATTCTAATCACTTTTATAGCTTCAATTTAATTAGGCATTCAGAAATTATAATTTATCATTTCGGCTAATTATGATATTTTAAAATCCTATTGAATGAATTATCATATACCAAAGTGTAGTCGCGGTACTAACCATATATCTCACTATCGTAGATGACTCTGGTATACAAAAGTATTCAACTTTTTTAATTTAATGTTTAGGTCTTATGAGTTCATACATTATCATATATGTTTACAGCTATGCCATCTTTAAGATTTTAGACAGACCTGTGCTTAACAGCTGAGGCTCTTAACTTTTAACTCTTTCATGCTATTTTAATTGCATATTGATGATTTATGTATATAACATATGTAGCTAAATTACAACTAAACGTTGGGAAAAATTCATTTAACGTATCAACGTTTTGCGTAGTTGAAAAGAGGTACAAACGTTTGCTAAAGTATATAAAATCAAGTATCAATGTTTGCAAAGTTTATTTGAGGTATTGAGGTTTGGATTAATTTTAATTAAATTTCTTTAATTTTTCATCAGTGGTTAATTATTGATATCTTATTTGACTTATTTTGCTAAACGTTCATACTACTTTTTAACCACTCAAAATATTAATATTTTAAATGAATTTACCCCAAACATTGGTGCATTTTGATGTAATTTACTCATTTTTTTATTAATATAATTGTGTCCCATTTTCATGACTATGTTAGTGCATAAAATTTTTTAATCTACTGGGTTAATTTAGAATTATTATGCTGGGATTTTATTTTTATGTATTCATGCTAAAGTTTGACTGTAGTTAGTTGTGTCTCAATTATTTCTAAGGTTTAGGAAGGTGGTTTCCCGTATCTGAAAGATAGAACTACAATTTTAGTTCTAGCGCTACTGCTGAATGTTTTAAAGTTTATAATTAGGAATTTTAAAATCTTTCTCTGTATCGAAATTAATTTTAGTATTTCGATCTTCTATTAAATACTTTTTCAATTACTAAATTATAGTTAGACAAATCGCATCTTAGCATTTTTTCTGTCAGCTATTAGCAGAGAGGAAATAAAGGGCTGAATGTCGAATTTTCTATTTATTTTAAATCAATTATCAATTGTATTTCATAGTAGCTATATTTAGGGAAAATAGGAATTACTAGCCAAATTTTGATTTTTTTTTTTAATTTTACATTTGAGGTTTGAAATTACTAGACATTTATCAAATTTACCATCTTACTTACGGTTATATTTGTGACCATTTAATATTTACCACCTCATCTTTTCAATTTGTAAAGATAAATAATGGAAGTAGTAAATTTAATATACAAAAGTTCAATTTGGTATGTCATATTGTAACTTTAAACTTTATCTAAAAAAATTTCGAAGTAAAAAATTTGATTTGGTATGATATTTATTTAGCAACTTTAAACTTTAGATGTAAAAATGGAAAACAAAAAAAAAAAAAAAAAAGAAAAACAAAAGGCTAAATAATGATTGTAATAGTATTCCCCATCATTTACTAACAAAAAGTACATAGGTTCATATAGACATCACCAGGGGCGGTTTCGAACCGCGAACCATCACCGACGGTTCCTGACCCGGGAACCGCCCCGTCGATGACGGTTTTGAACCATCCAATGACCCACCAGAACCGACGGGTCCAAGCGGTTAGCGTGGCAAAACCGGCGGTTCCAACCGGGTTCGGAACCGCCAAATATTTAAATTTAAAAAAAAAAAAAAGAAGCCTGCGCATGATGCAGGTCTTGAAAGGAGAGTGGAGTGTGGGGCTTGGTTGGGGGAGGGGGGTTGGGTTTTGTTTTTTTTTTTTTTTTTCCCTAAAAAAAAAACGGTTCACGTGAACCGGAACTGCCAGAACTGGCGGTTCCTTGAAACCGTGAACCGACCCGAACCATGCCGATGTCTAAGTCCATATTTTAAATAGCCTAATAGTATTATTTAGATGATATGGATATGAGGTTGGAATCCCAATCCAATAAAAACACTTGAATATGCAAGATAACAAATATTTCCTTTTACATAATATGTATGTGTGTGCAAACATGATATTTGATGTTTAGGCAAAATGTGTGCGTGTATATATATTACCTTTGATGAGAATAGTGTTTGCTTCTAATATAACATAACATGTAATAATAATGGAATCACACCGATCAAACACAGGCCTAAACTTTTGGGCCAAAAAAGAAGAGAGGTCTATAGCTTAATTGTAGAATATAGAGATGGCCCAACATTTTATTTTAAAAAGGAAAGAAACTAAAATCCTAACCATTTAATTATTTTTAAAATTATTTTATTTTTTAGTAGTTACAGCGGGAAGAGGGTAATTCAAAATTAGTCATCCCACTGGCAGATCAGCAATTATACTCCTAGAGTATAAAAGAGTCTTGAGTTATTATTCTTGTTTATATTATTAATTTCCTTGTTAACTCATATTATTTCCATATATAAGTAGAATTTGCAATTTAACCTTAGATTTTCTCAATTGATACGAATAAGTTTAGAAGGAAAAAAGCACTTTCTTAACTATGGAAGTTCTTTTATTATCAAATATTGTATGGTTTTTTTTTTTTTTTGGGAATTTACGAGATTGGTGTAGTATTGTTGTGGATGGTGCTTTTAAACTGCTGCCAAATATGGAGCCAGCGTTTGGAAGGAAAAATAATGAGTTATTTTAAGGTTAAGAAGGCTTAGCATATGGCAGATAAAGCAATGAACTTTGTGCCTTTTCTCTTTTGTTATAAGTCGGTTAATTATTTATTTCTTTATGTTATATTGATAATTTTTTAACAACTGGCCTTATATATAATAAATATAGAAGGCATCCAACAACAGTCTCCAAAGAAAATCACGATTATCAGAGCCGACAGAAATAAATAAATAAATTATATGGGTTGGAAAGAAGAGTTTGAAGGCGATGCAAAAGAAGGTGCCGTCCAATCTTAAGCATGAATTATTTTATTAACACTGCCTACTGAATTATTAAGTAAAGGAAACCTACAAGAAAGCCACCAAGAGAAGAAGACAAACGCTGGTCGCTGACCATCCAGGCATGAATTATTTTATGTGGTTACCGGCTGAAATTTTTAAGTAAAGGAGAAAGCTACAAGAAAATAAAAACAAACATTAACGACCATAATCCTTATCATCAATGAATCAGCCAGAACAATTCAAAAAGTCAGCACTCGCTTCTGTTCAATAATTGAACTCAATGTTTTTCTTTGCATTTCAACCATTAGGATACTATCCTCATCATCATCTTCACGTTTGCAATTTTAAGCATTCGCTTTCAATCTGATATTCCTCCCTGTTGATCGATTAAAATGGCAAATCCATTCCCTTTAATCTAGCAGCTAATATTATTGGTACTCTTTCTTCACCATTTTATCAAGAAATTTCACGGGTTTGAGGTGTTGGAAATGAGTTTAAAAAACTGAATAACACGGTTTCCACCATAAAAGCTGTCCTGCTTGATACTAGAGAAAAATCTTATAAGAGTGAACCAGTCAGGAAGTGGATTAAGAAAAAATATTTTTTATTTTTAAATAAAATAATAAGTAAAGTATGTTTGTATGAAATATTAAAAAAATACTAGAATTAATAAAGTAATGCCTTTTATTTAAAATAATAAAATACATATATAAAATATAGGTTGAAAGTGGGGATGCAACTGGATGGATCGTTATCGGGTAGCCGACCCGTAAAAACCCTAAGATTCCGGGGTGGGTTTTGGGATTTAAAAAAATACAATAAGTTGTTGGGTCGGGTTTTGGGTTTATATGTAACCCGTTGAGAAAACTCGACCCAACATAAATTTAAAGTAAAATATAAAAAGTTAAAAATATTAATTTATTAAGACAAGGAAAGGACTAAAAAACATTAAGTAGAAATGAAGTGTTTGAATCCTTTTATATGATGTTATTATCTAAAATTCATTATTTCAATATCAGTGTTTGCATCATTAATAATTTCAAGCAAAATTCATTCTTTTGCTTTTTTTTTTTAAGAAAAAAATTGAAAATCTTCAACTATCGAGTCGAGTCGGCTCAGTAAATGGGATCCTTAAAAACCCCTGTAGGGCTGGGTCTTAGGAATGACAATAAAAATTCCAATTGGGATTTTCTCAAGTTCTAGAACACTCCATTAAGAATCGGATCGGGTTTGGGTTCCAAATGACTCATCCCAGTTGCATCCCTAGCTACAAGGACTATAAAAAGTAGGGTTATTCATTAAATCAAACCAAACCGAACTAGACCAATCTAAATTGCAAAATGCGATTCTTTTATATTTCGATCAGTTTAGGAAGAGTTTAAACGATTATAGTTCGATTCGATGGGTTGAACTAAACCAAACCATGTAAACCTAAATCAAACCACTTCACATTATAAGAAATAAAAAATAAAATAAAATAAGAGATATTTTATTTATTTATAACTCTTAAACATTAGATATTAGCATCATATGTAACGTTTCACTCTAATGTCACGTATGTATGTAGTATGTTAGAATAAACTTGAAATGGAATCACAATTTTGAATTCTAATACCATTATTATGTTTAGATGCAGCTTTAAAAGAGAATTGAGTAAAATTTCAATTTGTAAATTTATTACGAAAAATTATGATTCCCTTCCAATTTATGAAATGTAAATTACATTTTTAACCATGTTAATATTATTTATAAATATAAATGTTGTGTATATATACTTGTATTATATATGTTAAATAATACACTGTTAAACATATTATATATCTAATAATATTAAACAAGCAATCTTTTACTTGTCTCAAAACTTTCCAATATATTTTTTTCATTTTATTAATTTTAAATTCTTCCTAAAACTAATAGACAAGCATCACATTAAAATAAAGTGGTATAATTGAGTTTAGAACATGCACAATCATTTAATTGGTACAATGGAAATTTAAATACATTATAAGGAAAGATATTATAAATATACATGAGATTAATGTAAAATAATAATTTTCTTTAGTTAGTGTTATAGATTAATTACAAATATATGTTACTTTAAAATCATTTTGAAAAAATATTTTTATGATGGGATAATATGTATATATGAAATTATTAAATACACGACTTGAAATAATGATAAGTAATTTTAATTCTTGCATAACGTTCTTCAATCTAAACATCTTTTTTTTTTCTTAAAAACTCAAATGACTATTAATGTTATTTATTAGAAGTAAACGCTTTTAAAAGCAGTTAAAACGAAACCGCATTTGAAGTGGTTCAATTCAAAATCCTGAACCGCTTCAAATGTGGCTTGGCTTGGTTCAACCCTTGAACCAAACTGAATTGAACCTTAAACACCCCTAATAAAAAGAATGAATAAGGGCGCACACATACACACCTATATATAAGGAGCTTATTTAATGACTATAATAAGTAACGTAAGTTTCTAGATTTACATTTCGAAAATATTGTATACCACATGAAAGATAAAATAAAAGTACCAAATAATTATATTTACTAGATAACAATATATATTACTTTTTTTTCCTTTAAAAGAAAGAGAAATTATAATTAAATCAACTCAGCTTAAAGTCTAACAATGAGTATGAATAACATTAAAACATAAAAAAAAAAAAAAAAAAAATTAAACAACACAATTTAGTGGTTTAATATGATAATTGACTCTATACTTTTCCTTTTCTAGCAAATAGTAACCATGAACATTTGTTATGTAGAATTGTAAATATCAAGTTGATCATGTTGTTTAAATTAAGATGCAGTACAACCCAAATTTAATTGGGCTAATCCGAAATTGTAGATCATTTTGATTTGTAGCGACAATTCGTCATTCTCACGTTCATTCCTATAATTTAATTCTGGCTACTTCAGTCAGTCCTCCTTATTAAGTTAAAAAATAACTCCAATTATCGTAATTGTTATGCATAAAATTGGGAATTAGCTTTCATTGATTTAAAGTATTGTGCTAATGGCATGGAAATTTAAGTACAATGAAATTCAAATTTTAAGTTTGGCATGCATTGATGATACATCAAAATTACAGAATCTGTTATTTGAAGATTGAATACAATGGTTCTATAAAAAAATGATAACAAATGCCATGAGAACACAACATCATGCTTTATTAAATTTTCATTTTTTTTTTTTGGCAATTCGTGGTTTGGGAAAAGAAGAATGGAAAACATGGAGATTTAGACTTTTAAATTGATCACTACGTTTACTCTAAAATCATTTAATGATATTGTAACGCCATAAACTAAGAGCATTAACAACATGTCTTGTGTCCTCACTAGAGAAGAATATGTCAAGGCTATGATTCGACCAAACCACAATCATAACACAAGACAACTTCAATATCTCACATATAAAGTACTTTCAAAATATTTATGTCATAATAAAACTACTAAACAACTCGATTGGCTTAAACTAAACGCTAATTTATAATTCATCTTGAAACATCATTTGAAAAGAAAATCTTTATACATAAAAAATCATAAAAACTAAAATCCAAACTTCAATAGTCACAATAACAAATAAAACTTCATAAAGATCTTCAACTCTATCTATCATAACTTCTTCTTTTCTAAAAATCAGCTGGGAAATCAGCTTCACTATCATCGTCACCATAATCTACATGTACATCATATCTAGATAGATTAAACACTATGGGATCATCACCTGTTCCTAAAAAACAAAAGAGTAACCACAAAGTCCTAGTATGCAAAACCACAATCCCATACACATGAGCGAACAACATACAATTCCACATGCAGCATGACATCATATACAAAAATCATAGATTATTATCTTTAATTAGCTATGCAACTAACATAGTTTAGAATCATTTGCAATTAGTCCTAAACCCGAAGTAACTCATGACTCCATAAAAACAAGTACTTATAAAATACATATATATATTGGTGTTGGGTTGGGTACTCCCCACATACCCTCAGTATCGTACTTGTATCACTCTTAAACTATCGGAATCATCTATGTGCACGGCTCCACTCGGGACAATAACACACACAGATCATTAAGGTACCTAGTAACGCGATACTCCGGGTCTACTAAACCTAGCTAAGCACAAGGAGCAAAACAATTAAAGCCGGATAGCAATTAATCCAATTATATATTCTACTTAACAAACACAATCATCAAATAAGGTAAGGACGTACCTAAAACAACTTTTGGAATAGAAAACCTAACTTCAATAGAAAACACCTGATCGGATAAAGAAAACTATCTCAAAACTTGTTTTATAAGATGAACATACTCTTAAGGTCATCTAAACCCTTAAACCAATAAGAATCATAATTATCTTCCTTCCTTGATCATAGAACAATAGAATCTCCAAGAAACTTAAGGTTTCTCCAAAAAATCCTCCAATAATTTTAATCCTTTCCAAAACCAATAATAAAACTTTAAGAAGGATAGCACTTTTGGATTGCTAAAGGATTGAAAAGGATCATGCTTACCTATTGCATGATTCTTGTTCCTTCTTGAAGCAAGCTATAGGTTTGAGAGAGGTATTAGGGTTTCCAAAAGCAGAGGATAGATTATGAAAAGAAAACAAGGTTAAGGGTCTATTTATAGTACATGGAAAACCCTAAAAACAAGAAACAAAAATGTATATTATAGGCTGGTAAAGAAGGCTGGTGGTGTAGGAATATAAGCTAGCAGCCTAGAAAATACGTTGGCGGCTTCAACGCGAAAGTCGAAACACAAGCATTGAAAACTAGTATCTAATGTCGACAGTGTAAATCCCCAATGCCAGTGGCTTAAAGATGATGCTTACTTGTCTAATTATGTGTTTGCCATATAACAACAAATCATTATTCATATTACGATAGACCATAAAACTTTCTTATTTAACCATATATGACAACTTTCCCTTTTGCTATGATTTATTTATTTATATATTTTATCACTTCCCTCCTAAAAGAAACTTTCATCCTCAAAAGCTCCCTAGATTATTGAAAAGCTCGAGATATTTTCTCTCATTTCCTTCTCTAGCTCCTAAGTAGCTTCCGTTCAGGTTGATTCGTCCATTATACTTTCACATACTTGATCACACGTCTTCTTAAGATTTGTTCTTTAGCATCTATAATCCTTACTAGCTTTTAACTAGAGTGACATTTGGTTACAATTCCAAAGCTACTATTTATTTAGGATCCTTCACATACTTTCTCAACATAGAAACATGAAATACATTGTGTACTCTATCCAAACTAAGTGGTAAAGCTAATCTATAAGCCACATTGCCTATCCTTTCCAAAACTTCATAAGGTCTAACATACATAGGGTTTAACTTGCCCCTTAAACCAAACTTGACAATGCCCTGAGCTGGTGAAATCTTAAGCAAGACATGTTCCCCTACTTGCAACTCCTAAGGTCTCCTCCTCTTGTCTACATAACTTTCTTGGCGGCTTTGAGATATTTGCAACTTTTGTTTGATCGTTTTAACCTTATCAATAACATCATGTATCAATCTGTCCATCACCTACTTCATCCTAATGAATCGGCGATCAACATTTTCTACCATATAAAGCTTCATGAAGTGGCATCCCAAGTGATGCTTGATAGCTGTTATTGTATGCAAACTCTTCCAAAAGCAAGTACTTATCCCAACTACCTTCAAAATCTAAGACACATGCTCTCAACATGTCTCCTATCTGAAGGTGGTAAGTGGTACTGAAAACCACTTTAGTACCTAAAGCTTTATGCAAGCTTTTTCAGAACCTTCAAACAAATCTAGTACTTACGTCTAGTACGATGGTCACTGGTATTCCATGTAACCTCACTATCTCCTTAATATACGACTTTGCTAATTGCTCCAATCGGTATATGTTTTAATGGGTATAAAGCGTGCTACCTTTGTAAGTCTGTCCATAATTACCCATACTAAATCAACATTTTCCCTAGTTTTAGGTAAAGTCGTAACAAAATCTATGGTAATGTGCTTTGGCTTCTCCTGAGGTATAGGTAAAGGCTTTAATTCACATACTGGTCTTCTATGCTCAATATTGATCAACTAACAAGTGCAACACTTGGATACATATTCTATAATCTCTATCTTCATGTTATTCCACCAATACAACTTTTTCAAATCTTGATACATTTTGTTACCTCCCAGATGAATTGAATAACCAAAGTAATATACCTCTTTTAGTAACTCCTTCTCAAGTTCTCCTTGCACTGGCATACATAACCTCCCCTTATATCTCATGACACCCTCATTATCAATGTGAAATTCAATTGCCTAATAAGAGCAATTTATACTCAATTTTTATCAAACGAATCATGCCAAATTATTATTGATTTTATATAAATCACAAAGAAGTGATACTTAATTATGCTTATTGTGATATTTTAGGTGTTTAAGGACTTAGAGTGCAAATACAAGTAGGGATGCAACCGGGTTGGGTTTTGGGTGAGTCATATGAATTCAAACCTAAACCTACTACCCTATATAACATACCAAACCTAACCCTTAACCCTATAGCGTTTTGCTTCAAAATCCAAACTCACCCTACAGGGTTTACTTTAAAACCCGTTACTCGCCCAGTTATTCGCTCGACCTATCAACCCGATTATTGACCCAAACCCCCCCTATTTAATTTTTTTTCTTTTTCAATAGATTCAACAATTTTAAGCTAATAAAATAATAATTTTAATTAAGTGTTTCAATTTATTTTCAAATTGTGTAATAAATCAAGAGACATATAAATTGAAACACTTAATGAGCATAACAGTTATCATGCAAACATATAACAATTCTCATGAAAACATAAGTACATAACTTAAACCAATTTTTAATAACAAGTTATGAAATCCTTAAGCAGTCTAATAAACATAAAAGAAAAACATCTTGGAGCTCCTCTATGTCTTCTTTCTTGACTCTTCTTGCCCCTTTAACATCTCTTCGCACAAATACCCTGTGACATACAAGGAAAAGATATGAATTAGAATTTAAAACTCACAAAACAAAGCTTGCTAGCTTTATAAAGAAATACTAGTAAATTATTATACTATGAATGACATGTATAATTCCAATAGTGAAAACACATAGATAGAAAGAGTCAAAAATATAACATCATCATCATTGATATCTAACCTCTCAAGCTCATCTTCTAGCTTACATATATGTATATCATCACCTACAAAAAGATAAAAATGCTAAATAAAATAAGTACGGGAATAATGAAGAAAGTTAAGTATAACATAATTTAAAGAAACCTACTATTCCATTTGATAACCAGCTTTGAGTACACATTAATGCCTCTAGTGTAGTTGGCTTAAGCCGGCTTCTGTGTGAGGTAATTACCCATCCACTAGTGCTAAATGCTGACTCTGAAGCAACTATAGAAATCGGTATAGCCAACAAGTCCCTAGCTACAACTTGTAGTGTGGGGTATTTGGATCCACTCTGTTTCCACCATAAAAGGATATCAAAATTACCATCACCATCACTCAGGGGTAGTAAAGTTTCCTATAGGTAGTGGTCCAGCTCTATCTTTACTTGGTTATCATCAGTCGTGGTGACACAGGTTTTCATGAATTGCCTCAATTTTGTTTCTCTCTTCAAACCCTCATCAACATCACCTATAGGCACAAAAGAGCTACTGACCACATCCATACTCTCATTATTACATGAATTGCTCTCGTGTTGGTATTCCTGAAGTAATTCATACAAAGTGTTCTTGACCCTTTCTTTCTCCATGGAAGCACGATCACCATACATGCTAGAAAGCATAAAATCCACAGCTTTGAACTTGAAGCGTGGATCTAGAACAGTACATATAGCCATAATTTTGTGCACATCACTCCAATATTTCTCAAATTTTACAAACATCTTATCATCCATCAAACTAATATTCAAACCACGAGAGCCCTTCCATTTAAGCAAGGCTTCCCTAATTTCATAAACCCTTTCAAAATAATAGTTTGCTATTGGCTATTGCGAATCAGAGAACAAATTGGTTACTTCATAAAATATGGACAACTTTTTGCAAATCTCACCTGCTAACTCCCAATCTTCCTCTATGGGAAGACACTTATAGTTTTTATCCATAAACTGAACTCTATAGAAAAATTCCTTATATTCAATTGCAGTAACTAACATGATGATGCAGCATAGGATGAGAGGCGAAAAATCCTACATCGGCAACCTCTGCCGCCAGCCTTTAGTTATACTCTACCGATGTTGGAGCAGCGTACTTTACATGTCTTTTAGGTTTTTCGAATTTGTATTAATAATTGACGCAGCGGAGGTACGATAGGATTATTGCAAGACGATGATTCGCGTACGAATACTCGGCTTGTAATCTTCAAATATCTATTGATTCTGAGAATACCTAGATATCTGGCATCAAAAGTCAAAATCTATACAAAGATAACGAGTTTTGGAATAGAGAGAACACTCTCAAAGAAATTTCATTCAAAAAACCAATCTTCTCTTCATATGCCATAGGACTTACATATATATGGGTAAGCGTAAAAGTTGTCATAACCGAAAAAGGACTAAAACCTATTAAATAATATTAAATAGCATTTAAAAGGAAAAAACTAAAACTGACATCCTATTAAAAGATATTAAATCCTATGAAACTAACATCCTATTAAAAGACATTAAATCCTATTAAAAATCATACTAAATGATACTAAAAATTATTCTTTAAAAATATGAAATGATATTCTAAAGGCATTGACTGCATTATTAGTACAAATTCGAAAAACCCAAAAGACATGTAAAGTACGCCGCTCCAACACCGGTAGTGTAGAACTAAAGGCTGGCGGCATAGGTTGCCGGTATAGGATTTTTCGCCTCTCCATCCTATGCTGCATCATCCTTTCTGGGCTGGACAAAATTCGACCTTGAATTTTTACCATGTTATGCAGTAGCTCCTCAACCTGTCTCCTCAACTCTTCATGTTTTGTAGGGCTCATTCGATCATGGGGACGATTTGGAAGGGTTGCACTTGGTTCAAGATCGATCTAGTGTTGAATGTCTCTCAATGAGGGTAACCCATATGGTGACCCTTCAAAAAACACATCCTAGAACTTTTTTACAGTCGTAGTTGCAAACTCAGGTATTGCTACCTCCTCAGTAACCTCCTTCCCTACTAAAGTAAATATTACCTCAAAATTCTGTTCAGCAACGTAAAAATCAAATTTTGATTCACTGTTACCAATAGGATAAAAATTTTCATCTTTTTCCAAAAATTATTCCTCCTCATACTCTTCATCAACAAGAGGTTTTCTATCTCCCTCAACCTTAAACACATCATCATATTTTGTGAAAATCTCTTCTTCATCATTCTCAATGCCAAAGACAAGTCCTCCATCACACACAGCTTCAAACATAGGTTCATCATCCTCATAAGTGTCAAATATTGGTTCTCCATCATAGTTGTCCCCATCAATAGAAGAGAAATCATCATCAAATTCTAGGATTTTTGCGTTCATCCCTAATTCCCTACAACTACTATCTTCCTTAACAAAAGAAGAGTCCTCATCCGATTCCTCATATCCTACATCAGGTATCAAATCAAAATTAGGCACTAGATCAGGATTAGGGTTTCTAACTTTATTTTGATTCACCAAAAGTGCCTCAATCCTTTCTGTGACCTAATCCACCATATGACTTAACCACCAATTAACTTTTTGCTCAATTCGTTGACCTAGGTCATCATGACCATAGATTTCATCCACACGTCGCTGGTTAACCTGTTTGCGAGGTGCCATGATATTCTAAGGGCAACGCGGCTCTGATACCAACTGACACACCGGAGGTACGATAGGATTATCGCAAAACGTTGATTCGCGCACGAATACCCGGCTTGTGATCTTCAAATATCTATTGATTCTGAGAATACCTAGATATCTAGCATCAAAAGTCGAAATCTACACAAAGATAACGAGTTTTGGAATAGAGAGAACACTCTCAAACAAATTTCATTCAAAAAAACAATCTTTTCTTCATATGCCATAGGACTTACATATATATGGGCAAGCGTAAAAGTTGTCATAATCGAAAAAGGACTAAAACCTATTAAATAATATTAAATAGCATTTAAAAAGGAAAACTAAAACTGATATCCTATTAAAAGATATTAAATCCTATGAAACTGACATCCTATTAAAAGATATTAAATCCTATTAAAAATCATGCTAAATGATACTAAAAATTATTCTTTAAAAATATTAAATGATATTCTAAAGGCATTGACTACATTATTGACGCAACGGAGGTACGATAGAATTATCGCAAGACGTTGATTTGCGCACGAATACCCGGCTTGTGATCTTCAAATATCTATTGATTCTGAGAATACCTAGATATCTAGCATCAAAAGTCGAAATCTACACAAAGATAACGAGTTTTGGAATAGAGAGAACACTCTCAAAAGAAATTTCATTAAAAAAACAATCTTCTGTCTTTCATATGCCATAGGATTTACATATATATGGGCAAGCATGAAAATTGCCATAACCGAAAAAGGACTAAAACCTATTAAATAATATTAAATAGCATTTAAAAAGGAAAAACTAAAACTAACATCCTATTAAAAGATATTAAATCCTATGAAACTGACTCCTATTAAAAAACATTGAATCCTATTAAAAATCATATTAAATGATGCTAAAAATTATTTTTTAAAAATATTAAATGATATTCTAAAGGCATTGACTGCATTATTAATTACGAATTTGAAAAACCCAAAAGACATGTAAAGTACGTCGCTCCAACACCGGCAGTGTAGAACTAAAGCCCGGCGGCATAGGTTGCTAACATAGGATTTTCCGTCTCTCCATCCTATGCTGCATCACATGTCATAGGTGGAATTCCACCTTGTGTTACAATTTAAGGAAAGCTTCCTAATAAAAGGCACATCTAGTTGCTTACACGCCTCTCCAAATTTTTCCACTCGTGATGGTGTCATTGTCCAATATAATACAATATCATGGATCCTTTCTATTGCATTTTCAATGACACTCACTTCATCTTTGACGACTAAATTCAAAATATGTGTACAACATCGCATATGAAATACCATCCCACGAAGAAACAGATCCTCCTTTTGTAGCTTCAATTGTAAAGTTGTCATCATGGCATCATTTGTCGAATAATTATCTACAGTGACTGTAAATAATTTCCTATCCAAACCCCATGTCATCAATGAATTGAATAGGCAATCTGCAATTGCTTCATTTGTGTGTGGAGCTGGCACATATAAAAAGCTTACTTTAGGAGTCAGCTCCAGAGCATCCAATTACTATCAACAAAATGTGTTGTCATTGTCATATATCCACCTTTTTTATTCGATGTCCACAAATCCATTGTTACTGTGACCCGTGTGTTAAGCCCTTTCAATTGGATTCACAATTTTTCTTTCTCCACATTATAAATGTTGATAATCTTTTTCCTGATTGTGGTGCGGCTAATATGTTTAAAATGAGGTTGAATGTCACTAATAAACTCCCTAAAACATTTATGCTCGACCATTGATAATGGATACTCATGGACAATTATGGCCTTTGCAAGTTTCTGCCATGCAGATTCTTGGTTGAAAGACCAATTTCCTATTGCTAAACCATTTGCATTACAATCATCTTCGCTCCTAATAGTTTCCATTGATACCAAACATTGTCTAATGTCTGCTTGTCTTTTCTTTTGCGCACCCCTCTTCAAATGGTTAAGCAAATGTGAAGTACCATTTGAACTGCCTGCTGAAAGTGTCTTCTTACGGTAGTTGCACTCAGCTATAGTTTCCCCTTTAACTATCTTTTTCACCATATCCTTCCACACAACAGATGTCAACTTACGTTTATTTGGATTTTCACTCTAATCCGTAGTACTTGATACTTGAGAAGACAATACTTTTGCCTTTTTGGATGCTACCTCCTATTCAATTTCAACTGGGGATTCCGATGGAATTTCATCAACATCATTCACATTCATGTTCATCTCAACTTCAAGTAATTCAACATCCATGTTCCCTACGTTGATGATACAAAGGATTTAATTTTATAATAGGGATATATATCAATTTTACTATCTTGCTGTTGCTCTTCTGATTTCTCTAGACAAAATCAGATGAGATCCAAAGGTTTTGATTTTTAATAAACATAGCAACACCTTTATTTAGAATTTCTATGTTATTATTATGTCTTAGTTACTATAAATATATGAAGTGTGTATATTCTCTAGATACAATAATAAAAACATTACATTAACTGAACTGTGTGATCAACGCAGCAATGTAAAAGAAGAAAAACAAAGTTATGGGTAAGCAAGGGAACTAAAGAATAAAAGGATGGGGCATTTAATTTGCACATAGCTAATGTATCATCTTTGTAGACTTTTATTTACTTTAAACCTTTCAATCCTTTAGCAGGGACGATTTATTATGTAGGGAAATTGTTTCTGATTCTAACAGTGCTAGTGCTGTTAAATTGGTTTTAGCATTTAGATATATGGTGCGATAATCATCAAAATGATAAATGATTCGGGTCAAATTTCATTCAAATCTTTTAATACTTAAAAGCAAGTCAAATTACTTTTAGCATTTAAAAATTTGATTACTTATGTTAGGACTCCCTGAGTGTGAAAATAAAAAGAAAAGAGAGTGTGAATGGTGTAAAAACCAATTTCCAGAAATAGAGTGAAGCTGATATAGAGAGCAATAAAAAAACAGATCTGAACACATAAATCTAGAGCAAAATAGAGGAAAGAAAAAAGAAAGCAAATAAAAACACTAAAACGGTTTATAAACAATATATATAAATAAAAAACATGAAATGTGTAAATCCACAAATGATGCAGGATTGAATATTTGAATGGGCACGGGTAATATATATAAATAAATAACATGAAATGTGTAAAAAAACTTTGGTAAAAATAATAAAGGGGGAAAAAAAGAGTAATTTGGACTCAACAAATGATTTTAAGAAGAAATCAACGGTATTACCCCTGTTCCAAGGGAGATTTGAGCGGATCTCCAGTACCTGATAATATAATTAACAATCCAATATTTCTTAAGTATATTCATATAATATCATGCCAAATAAAATTGTGTTAAATAGAGAAATACTGTCCAGTTATAAGGTAATTAATTATACCTTTTTTTCTGAAAGTTATATTAAGGTCGGGATAGCACGAAGGATTGACTCGACTTCTTCTCGTAGTTTATCATATCTCTGAAATACAAATAACAAAATTTGTATAAATAAATAACGACAGAAATAATAAATAAAGCTTTTGTAGATAATAATAATAATAATAATATTTGCAATACGTCTTTTATACCTTCTCTTCTACACTGCGATATGTACCGTCACACAAAAATTTGTTACTCTTTATTGCAGCTCCAGGACTTGATTTGGTTTTCTCAACCAAATAACAACGTTATATTAATTATCAAATTATTTTATTTTGAGTATGAAAAATTGAAGTAATAGTTTTAAAAATTTTTCCTCTGACGTTTCATTTTCGCTCAATTCCCTTGTTTCTTCAATCCCAATTTCATCACTAGGATGTTTTCCTAGTCTTTACAAACCAAGGATTACTGAAACCAAATCAGAATCCTTGTCTTGTTCAGAAAACACAAAACCAACATCCATAAACCCTTTTAGTTCTTCAAATTTAAGGTCTCATAAGCTCCTACTAGTATTACTTCCCTTTTTTGTGCTTCCATGGTTAAATCAACCAAGATTCTTGGATCAGAATGTCCACTTCTTTTTTCCTTGCTTCTTCCTGAAGCTACCACCATTCCTCTCTTTACCACGAAAGAGATTACCCAAAACACTCCCATTCAATTCAAGGACTTAAAACACCCTACTAACTAAACAAGGCAATAACATTTCTATATTTCAAACCGTTCCCAGATTTAGCATACAAACATAATGATATCACATTATGTACAAGTAAATCTAAGTTATCACTTGAAGAAACTTCCGATTGTTCAACACAACAGCTAAGTTATTTATGGAAAGCGAAAGAGAGAGACGGTGAGAGAGAGAGAGAAAGGATTTCTTACCTTATGTTGTGTTAACTTCGAGCTTCAACAATGCTGACAACACACAGTAGTGGAGAATTATGTGTGTGATGAGACGACGATGATGTGTGATGATGCACGCAAGGAGAGGTGACAAGTGTGACGACATGAGAGAAAAGAGAGGTGGCAAGTGCAACGGCAGCAGCTAGGGTCTAATTGGAATAAAGAGAGAAAGGAGAGGTGCAGGTGCTGTTTTGGGAGAGAAAGGACAACTCGGAAATCATGGGGGTGTGTGATAGCTACGGCTAAGGTTACAAGACAAAGACATCCCTATTTTGAGTTACTAAGTTAGCAAATGTTTTTGAAAGTCTATTGTGTTATTATCATATGCTGAAAAATATATATATTTATATCTATTCTATCAAGTCGGGTATTCGGGTCGGGTATCCATCGGGTATTTTATAGAACCTGACCCGCTAACCCTACTGGGTTTTTCTACCATATCCAAACTTAATCCTAAAACCCTATAAGGCCGGATCGGGTGAGTTGGAAACTCGATAATAGTCGACCCGGTTACATCCCTAAATACAAGCAATTGAGAAGAGTTTTATACATCTAAAGGACATGCAAAAATATAGGCTGGCCATTTGAAAATATACATCAACAGCCTTCAACAACATCTATGCCAACCTTGTCAATCAACACCGGCCATGGAGAAGTCAAAGCTGCCAGCCTTGAGCCAGCTTACTTCCTACATCACCACTAAAAGATGCCAACTTTGAATCTAGCCTATATCATGCGCAAGTTCTCCCTTGACTTGCTCTATTACTCCTTATTTGGTTTTGAGAAGGGACTTTTGGATATACTTTTGGAGAGAGACTTCCCTTTTTTGTGCTTCCATAGTTAAATCAACCAAGATTCTTGGACCAGAATGTCTACTACTTTTTCTCTAGCTTCTTCCTGGAGTTACCGCCATTCCTCTCTTTACTACGAAGAGATGACCCAAAACACTCCCATTCAATTCAAGGACTTAAAACACCCTACTAATTAAAAATGGCAATAACATTTCTACATTTCAAACCGTTCCCAGATTTAGCATACAAATATAATGATATCACATTATGTACAAGTAAATCTAAGTTATCTTTTGAAGAAACTTTCGATTGTTCAACACAACAGCCAAGTTATTAATGCAAAGAGAGAGAGAGAGAGGATTTCTTACCTCATGTTATGCTAACTTCAAGCTTCGACAATGGTGATAGCACACAACAGTGGAGAACTATGTGTGAGACAAGACGATAATGATGTGTGACGACGCGAGTAAGGAGAGGTGACAAGTGTGACGATGCGAGTAAGGAGAGGTGGCAAGTGCAACGGAATGGTTAGGGTCTAATCATAATAGAGAGAGAAAGGAGAGGTGCAAGTGTTTTTTTGGGGGAGAAAGGGGAACTTGAAAATCATACGAGTGTGCAGCAGCTGCTGCTAAGGTTACAAGACAAAGACATCCCTATTTTGAGTTATTGAGTTAGCAAATGTTTTTTAAAGTCTGTTGCGTTATTATCATATGTTGAAATATACATATATGCTATCGAGTCTGGTATCTATCGAGTATTTTTATAGAACCCAAACTTGATCCGTTAATCTTGTAGGGTTTTTCTTACCATATCTAAACTCGATCCTAAAACCCTATAGGGCCGAATCAAATGGGTCAAAAACCCGATAATAGTCAACCTGATTACGTCCCTAAATACAAGCAATTGAGAAGAGTTTTATGCATCTAAAGAACATGCGAAAATATAGGCTGGCCATTTGAGAATATACACCGACAGCCTTTAACAACAGCTATGCCAACCTTGCCAATCAACACCGGCCATGGAGAAGTCAAAGCTGCCAGCCTTGAGCCAGCCTACTTCTAACATTACTACCAAAAGCCACCAGCTTTGAATATAGCCTATATCATGCACAAGTTCTCCCTTGACTTGCTCTATAAATACTCCTTGTTTGGTTTTGAGAAGGGACTTTTGGATTTACTTTTGGAGAGAGACTTGGAGAGATCCTTAGCTTATTCTTTTTGAGAGATTTGAGAATAGAGTAGGGCATAGAATAGTAGCAAGTTTTTCTTTAATTTTTCTTGAGGATTCCATATTAGGATTAAGTAGAGAATATCATTTGTATATGGATTTGAGCATGAGATCCCTATTCAAGGTGATTACATTATTCTTTCTTTATTTTCATGTTATGGATGTTATTCAATACTTTATCCTTATGCACTTATTCAGATTTTTAGTTAATGTTTTGGATTATCTAGTTAGTGTTTACTGTTGTTGATTGATTCTATGCTTATATTCAAGTTGTTGATGCTAATTCACCAAGCATGTATTTTGGGTTGATCTTGGAGTACATGTTAGACTAGGATTGTAATTAGGAAATTCCTTTCTAATCAAATATGTGATTAGCTAATTTGGATTAAAAATCACATAAGGATATGGGTTTTAATTCAATTAGGGTTTAGAAAATTAGAAAAGATTAGTAATTAATCACTTTCCTACGAAGATGGAAAATTAGTTGGTTAATTTAGGGTAATTACTCTCTTTAGGAAAAGGAGTTTTTACTTGGTGTTCAATTGCTTGAAAACACTAAATCCATTATCAATTTGCATTTGCAAGCATATTTTGGTCAATAGCATACATTCAATTCATCTGTGGAACTTTTGACTTTAAACCTAATTCAATTATAGGTGTTGGAAGTCCCAAATTCCCAAATTTTTGTAGGTTAGTTTTATCTCAAAATCTAATCTTTTTTATTTGACTAGCTATGATTATGACTAATATAATTAGGAGCTAGCCTTCATTCTATATGGACACAACTAGGTAGTTATTACAATTTATTATTGCATACGCACTCGGTATACTGGCTGGTAAATATTTACGCTTTTAAAAAGAATTTAAAAGAGCTTAAAAAGAGTTCAAAAAAACAAGTATGCCACTGCCCTACCTACTTCCATTCTCTTATTTACGTCATGTATACTTAGATTATCCACTTGTGCTGCTTTGATTCTTTCGATAATAGTTGGCTGAATTTGTAAGTTCGCCAATCTTGCACTATTCTTCTGGTCACTATCTCTAATGCCAAATTTCTCATATTATCTACCAGATGACACTCAGAGGTGATCAAAGCTGCTAGGTTCTCATTCCTCTTTCTACTCAAGGTGTCTGCTACTACATTTGTCTTTATAGGATGGTATTGAATATCCACATTATAGTCCTTGATCAGTTCCAACTATCTCCTTTGTCTCATATTGTAATAGCCATGCTTTTATTCCTAATATCATATTATATATATAAGTGATTATAGTTGTTTATTAAAATAAATAAATAACATGTTTTACATATAGATTAAGCTAGTGTAATTCAATGTATATATTTGAGTAGTGTAGAATAATTATGTTTGCATTAGTATAAAAAATACTTAATATTAATTTACATATTGATGTTGTATATGGAATGAGTAATGTTAGATATATATATATATTTCAAATATAGTGTAGCAGATTTTTTTTTTTTAAGGAAACCAAAAGCTAAATAAATGCTTTTATTTTACTTAAATTAATAACATTAATTAACTTTAATTAAAAGCTACTTTATGACTTTTGTGGGCTGCCTTAAAAGTCAATCTTTGGATAAACATTAAGCCAAAACTACCCCATTTTCGTCCAAAATCATACCACCCTCAAAACAACCTCCAAAACAAGCCCAAAACCTATTATTTTCTCTCCCAAAGCCACCCCAACTTCAAGGCCAAGATCCACATCCAAATTCTTGCATGTTGGCCACCAAAAGATCATTCTAAAGCCTTGAAAACCAAGCCCAAAGATTTGAGGTAAGTATGTTTTCTTGTTTTGAATTTATGCATGTGTGAAGTTCTTAATGATAAGGTTGAACTTGGATTTATGTTTGATGATTCTTATGTTGTGATTGGTGTATGAGAAGTGTTATGGGGATAGTGAAGTTAGTATATGTCTAGTTATGAGTTTAGAAGTGTTGGAAACACATGTGGTTGAATGACTAGATGATGAGTGTTGTGGATTTGGGGTTTGAAGTATGATTAGTAAATGATGTGGATGGTGGAGTATTTGATGTTTAAAGTTGAAGTTTATGTTGTTTGAATGATATATTGATCATATAACAAGTTTTGGGAAACTTTGGAATAAGTTTAAAGAACTTTGAGATGTGTAAAATGCATTTAAAGGACAAAGGATTTTGTCATTTTCTCGTTCCAGTGTGCATAACCGGCTGCACGGGCATGCACGTGGCCGTGCAGGCCTTAAAATCCTTGAAAATTCGTCTCGGGTCACTTTTTCATACCCAGCACGGCCTCGAGCACGGCCATGCACTCGGTCGTGCAGACTTCCCCTGTTTCGCAGCCTGTTTGTAATTCAACCATAACTTTTTCATCCGACCTCCGTTTGAGGTGATTCAAGTTGCGTTGGAAAGCTTAAAACTTTCGTATTTTAAGTTTCACAAATTTTAAGAGTAACAATGCTTAAATTTTAGTTCTTTTCAACTAATACACTTTTCAAACAAAGTTTAAAACTTATTATTGGTTGTTAAAAGTTCTCCCAAGCTTGATAAATGATCATTTAAGTATTTTGTTGAGTATTTTATGATAATATATGAGATCTAAATGCTATGTGATGATGTTGTAATGATTTATTTGAATTTCTTTAGATGATTATACTTGAGATTTGATGAATATATATACTGGAACTAAGTGTGAGTTTGTAATTACTTCTTTTTACAGTGAGTGATCCCCTTTTGGTTATTCCCATTGATTCTCAAGCTAGTACATGTACGCAGTAACGTGTTTGATCTTTGCATAGGATAGGCATATCTTTAATAAATTTTAATATAGAAAAGATTAAACCTTTGTTTGAATTGGATGTCTCTTACGCTATTTAAATCCGTATCTGGCCTAGATGGCAGATCGGTGTCCGGTTCAGGGAGTAGCACGTTGCTCAGATTGGGGGCATGGTAGATTAGGCACTTAGGCCACCCCTGTCTTTTGATAAGACTTTCCTAAGTGGTACGGCGGGTAACTGATGGGGAAAATGGTATCGGTGTAACGTTTGCTTAAGCTTAGAATGAAATAATATGATTTAGTTCAAATGTTTATGGGAACAGTTGGACTAAGTGATGTTATGAACTAAGATAAGTGAAGTTGTGTAACGGTTGTTAACCCTAGATGAAGTTATTTTCTCTTTTATGGATATATCATTTAGGAGATATAAGTATCCGAGCTGTTTATATCAACCCCCTAAGCGTCGTGATCGTTACTCAGGACCCCCAAATATCCTTATTATTCGGAGTTTGAATACTCCAGTGATATTTGACTAATTAAAGACTATCTGATAAATGAATGATTGTCACATTGCATTATAGTTAAGATCGTGTGAGCCATTACGTATTTGTTTTTGTTACTTGTGTACTGAGCCTGTGGCTCATATTTTATCCTTTTCAAGTATGGATGACGAATTCTATACAAGTATAGGATTTGGATCGGATTTTGAGGAGTTCTTAGATGATTGGGAGAAGTAGAGACGACATTGACGTTAATGGAACCCTTATGTAATAGAATAGTTACATGTACATATATGCTTTGAAAACTTATGTATTAGTTAATAAGATTTTTGTTATCTTTTGATGTATTTTGTAAATGGCTTGTTTACAAGCCTTGGTTGTAATGTATGTATGTATGTGGATATATATATATGGTTGTATTATATACTATTAGTAATAAAGTTTATTCTTATAAGACATTGAGGCAAATAACTATCCAAATTGATCCTGGATTACAACCTTACATATAATACTGCAGATTATATATGGTTGGGGAACTGGGTTTGCCTATTTTAAATATAGGGGTAAATCCGGGGCCTTACACATATTCAGCTCTCTTTAGGTGAATATGTATTTCAAACTTTTATGGTTTGTATAAATTTTGCGTTTCTCTCCATATAGATAATGCCTCCATAGCTTCAAGCATGAACCACTACTATCAATTCTAGATCATGTGTAGGGTAATTCTTTTCATAGGGCTTTAGCTGTCTAGAAGCATATGCTATCACTCTGGCTCCCTACATCAATACATAATATAACCTTTGTATAGATGCATCACTATAGATAGCATGCTCCTCACAACTCACTGGTAAAGCTAGAAAAGTTGCAAACACTAGCCTTTCCTTTAACTGCTGGAAACTATTCTCACTGTTCTCCTCCCATTCATACCTTACTCCTTTCTGTGTCAGTCTGGTTAAACGACTTACAATATTAGAAAAATCCTCTATGAACCTTCTATAGTATTGTACCATTCCTAATAAACTTCTAATTTCTAACACACTTTTAAGAGTTAGCCATTCTACCACTGCCTTCACTTACTCAGGATCTACTACTATCCCATTTCCATCAATGATATGTCCTAAGAAAGATACTTACTCTAATTAAAACTCACACTTCATGAACTTAGCATACAACTTCTCATCTTGTAATCTGTTTATAACTAATCTCATATGCTCTTCGTGTTCTTCCTTGGTTTTAGAGTACAACAAAATATCATCTATAAAAGACCACTACAAACAGATCTAGATAGTCTCAAAAGACTCTATTCATAAGGTCCATAAAGACGGTAGGTGCATTTGTAAGACCAAATGACATGACCACAAACGCATAATGCTCGTATTTAATCTTGAAGGCTGTTTTTCTGTATGTCCTTTGCTCTAACCTGCAGCTGGTGATATCCTGATCTAAGATCAATCTTTAAGAACACTTTTGCTCCTGTCAGCTAGTCAAACAAATCATATGTCCTTAGCAGAGGATACTTATTTTTTTACAGTCACTTGGTTCAGCTCTCTATAATCTATGCATAGCCTCATACTATCATCCTTCTTCTTCACATACAAAGCTGGAGCTCATTAGGGTAACACACTAGGTCTAATAAATTTCTTGAGCAAATCTTCTAAATGAACTTTTAGTTTTGCAAGTTCTATTGGAGCCATACGATATGGTGTCTTAGAGCCTTTTTGCACTTAAATGCTTGATTAATCATTTTGAACATAGAATTCTACCTACTTATACAATCAAGTGCAAATAGCTTTTGCTCTAAACAATGTGCTTTGATAACTCCATATACATTTGTTTAAATCTCCGTGAAACATAAAGACAGTTGATTGCATATCTTATCTTTTCAATATGTATGTCAAGGGCACATGCTCCAATGCTTACTTGCATTGCCAAATTCATAATATGGTAGAAAGATCGGACGTGCAAGAACTTTCCATCACACATCGATTTAATGATTGCTTCAACTAACGAATGGCAGTAATGTTGTTTGATGCATTATCGAATGATATACTAAATATAGTATGTATATCGTAAGACTAGATGGCTTTTAGGATGTTATTTGCTATTTCTTGGCTAATGTATCTCTTCTAGGACGGCTTAAAAGAAATAATCGGCTTCTAGATTAACTATTGTTCATCCATCTAGTGAGAAGTTACACATATATAGCTAAAATGTACATCATTGATGGGAGATTTCCACACCCTAAGTTGAGGGAGACACTGCACAAGCAAAACCAAATGCATTATTTAAACCAAAAGTAAACATCGTAAATCAATGTATGATCTAAAAAAATTACTTGCACAACAAATTATTTTAAAGGATTATACTTAGAAGGGAGGTTTGACAAGGCCTCTTTCAGAGCTTTACGCCTTTTCTCAAAAAGGATCATTGTGTCATTTTTCAACGTTTATTAGCTTGCATGTTGGTATAGGGGTTGCACGGCTTCTGTACTCCATCTATCAAATTTTTCATGATCGCTTGCATGGAATGATATATTTATAGTTGTCATCCATTCCATTAGCTAGTCTCGTGCATCTTGTTGATTGAATTTCCATGTTACGAGATCATCACACTCAGTATAGGAGCTGTTGTCATTAGTAGGGTCCTCCACCACAACATGGCCTTTGGACATGTGTGCTTCTATGTGTCGATTCAAGTGTTCCATGCCATTTTGGGACCTACACGATAACTAATTGCCACAAGTTTGACAAACGACATATTTAAAAAGTTCTCTATTTAAACTAGATTCTGTGATTTTTGTAAAATACTTCCAGATGGGTGTTGTCTTCTTCTTATGATGTCTTAAAGAACTGCTAGTCATGGCAGAGTCATTATTACTCGGCGTTAGGAATGGTTGTTTGGTCGAGAAGAAAGTTGTCACCTACACATATAAAATAATTACAGTTACTTATGTAGTAATGAAAAAAAAAATTAAACACAACAAAAAGTTATCCCTCCATCGTTCTCGCTACCATGGAAGATGGTTGTGTGACTATTGGTAGAGATTGTAAATACTTTGCTTCGATTGCTTCTTGTCCAGGACATTGGTGTTGCACATTTAGGGTTCCTCATCTGATTTATCAAGGTGGTAAAACCCTGCGTAGTGTTTCCAAAAATCCATGAGTCATCAAACTTGTTGAAGTTGGGAAAATCTTATTGATTGTTGTTTTTTTCCTACCATATCGATATGTAAATGAAAAGTGAGAAATTATCAAGGATGTCTAAATTAAAAATGGATAAAGGATTAACACGATTGCAGATAATAAAGGCTGAAAATGCTTCAAAATGAGTAGTGTTACAACTTAGTGCCTGGATTCAATATATTTAACTGGCCACCGACGTGAGCACACTTGCCAATGACATGCCCACATCAACAACTTTTTTTTTAAGTTGGCCACCATGGGCATGTTGATTGGTGACGTGCCCACGTCGATCTTTTTTTTTTTTTTCAATGGTCAACATGGGCATATTGGCCGATGACGTGCCTACGTCGGCCAAATTTTTTTTAAAGAAGTGCCCACGCAAGTCCTATAAATATCTTCAGGGACATAGGTACGTTGATTCCAAACCCTTCACTAGCATCTACTCGTCTTTCATACAATCACACTTGCACTTGCAAATTGAAATAGAAGTTGCTTTTATATAATCTATAAATAAGGGAGCGTTTAGAAACTTCACGCCATCAAACTAAAACAATTGCATGATGTCACTACTGGAAAAGAACACTTACCGGTGTTGGGTTTCCATAGAGTTTTAATATTTATACAGATCAAATCTTTTGCAACGGAATTCAAAAAAAAAAACCCTAACCTAGTATCCATGCGTTTGAACTAGATTAAAACAAATTAAATAGTTTGAATTTATACCCTAACCATGAAGCTTGAAATCAATTGGTAGATCAGATCTGTAGGTATCGCGAATTTGCAATCCCCTCTACAGTATCCACACGAACGAACACTCCTTCAAAAAAAAAAATTCCTTCACGTGCTAGCGTTATCTATAACACTTCTAGATCTGATTGGGAAAATTTTACTCACAATTCTCATGTTTCTCTCTTTTCTCTGCAAGTCTAATGTTGATAAAACATGTCATTAACCCTCTAAAAAAAAACCTCTTATGTCTTATTTATAACAATGTCAATGTGAATAATGACATTAATGCCCTTAATTTTATTAGGGATAAATTAATTATAAATTAATTTATTAACATAAGAATTCTTAGTCTAATTAGGAATTATTGTTGTTCTTAACAAAATATATTTATTTATTATTCTTAACAAATTAAAATTAATAATAAATAAATTTATTATTTCCGTTGCACTTATTTAAATTTAGTCCATGATATTTTTTGTTCATTCTTTTGTGTGTGACCTGTAGGTTCACTTAATGGTGGCTATTGATCTAAAGTCATTTTTTGTCAACAAAACATAAGCGGCCTCTAGCAAAACATTATATTTACCTAAATTAAGTGAAGATCAATGATCCGATTTTTACTTGATCCATCACTTATATCATTATTCTTTTGTCACATGACATCTAGATTGAACATAAGGCATGGATTCATCCATATATAGTTCGGTCTTATATTTCTCGATCTCTAAGTGAACTAACAAAACAAATGAAATTAATCATACTATCAATTCATTTGAGCATGGTCATGCATTTCTCAGTTTCACTTATCGAGGGGCCTAGAGATATCTCTCTCATAATGAGAGGGCAAATCTTATCTTAATCACTCAACTTCCTCTACATGATTCATATTATGCTCAATCTTAACCTTTATAATTATTCGGTTAAAGACAACGTTTGATTGAGTTGAATCATAATGTTCCTCGTGTTAGAACCCATTGTGATTTCAGGTCTAAGGATTTGCTAACATTGTTATTGTGAGATAACTTATAACACTAATCCATGTAGTGATCTCATAGCAAGTCAGTCCAGTACACAATTTTTTGATATGTACTTATGAGTTTGATTTATATCCCCATACAAGTAGACATTTCATGACTATCAACAAAAACTCATACTAGATTTAATTCATTATCATTCCCATAATATGAACAATTAGGGACATTTAGAATAATTAAATTATTAATGGATTCTATTATAAAGTAAACATATAAATAATATAATAGAAATGCATTTGTATCAATATATATATATATACGTAATGACAATATTCAGTAATTGACCTAAGGCACAATCACTAACACATTTGTGCTGCAGATGTGGGCAATCTCTAGGGTAATGAGTATCCTTGCATTCCCAACAAGTGACACTTCTTTTTCCAACTAATCGTCCTTTGATCATTCCAAAAGATTTAATGAATTTTGTTTTCTCAGGAGTTGAGCTCAATGCAGAACTATCATAAGTTCTTTTCCCACAAGTTTGTCCTCTTTTCTTGTACCTCTCCACCTCATACTGCCCAGCGCGTTCAATCACTCATTCTCATATCATAACCATACATTTTTACTAACTTCTACCTATAATTACATTGATAGATGATCATGTTTATTTGCGTTGTTGATGATAATACTTTAAATATTGTAAATAGGTACTAAATTTTAATATACATATGGAATAGTGTAAATATTAATAATTATATATTTAATATAATTTTTTAAATTTTTTCTCTAATTTTTTTTCAATCGAACCCGCTAGAACCATAAGTTCGATCTAGTACTAGGTCATAAAACCATCTAGGAGCAAGAAAACTAGTAGTTTATTAGCTAACTTTGGAACCAGCCAAGCGGTTTGGTTCCGGTTCCATAACTGCCGATAACATTTCTAGTTCGGTTTTTGGTTTTAAACTAAGCCATGCCTATCAGAGTTTGTGGGGAAGACCAGCCCGATTGTTTTTCTTTTAAATCATTTTGATATCTTATTATTATGATTTTTAAACAGATGTTTGTAAAGAAAAAAATATAAATAAAAAATAAATATTTTTACATATAAATAAATTAAATAAAAATATATATATAATATAAATAAAATACAAGATCAAATCATTGCATATAGATAAAATACATATCAAAAGCGCACAATGCCAATAAAATCATCGGATATATCAGACAATTCAAAAAGATTTTCCACAAACGAAATGCTTCTTTTTAGGTGGGAAAAAGTAACTAACGAGGAAGCGAGTGCATTGTCTTATATATTATTACTCGTCAATGGAGTGGCCGTTCCTTTTTTACTTCCTCCAAGGCTTCAAGTTGTCTTCTTCCTACAGCTCTTTTTTTTTTTTTTTTTTTTTTTTGGCCTTTTCTTCCTACAGCTTTGTCGAAAGCATTCCCACCGCTTTTGATTTTTGAGTATAATACAGCTAAAATGGTGTAAATGCTTGATTTTTACCGTCACTCAAGGTTCCTTTCCACCGCTGATCACGATATCTTTGTCGGGTTTTTGTTTTATTCTACCAATTTTCTATTTTATCGATATATTCTAGCTATATATTTTAATAACTTATCCTAATACTATATTGTACTAGTAAACCATGCACCTCTAAACTTGTGATGGGAGGAAAAAAAAAGAAAGGGAACATTTATAAATTACATATAGGAGCATCTAATAAATATATGTTAAAGCAGTTAAATCTACAGATAAAACAATTGAAAGTCCGATTGCATGTATTATCGAGGAAGAAGAAAAGGAAGACAACAGTTGTTAATAACAAATTGGAGCAGTGAATACAAATATTATAAAGCAGTTAAATTTACAAACGGTTTAAAAAATATAAACAAAAGAAAAAATAAAAGTTTTAACATTTGCATTTGTTAATACATCATAGGACAGCAGTAAGCTGCTCCATATGCCAAACTTAATGCAAAATAAATTGATGAGCTTAACCATTATGGCTTAAAGGTATCAATTTTTATTAGGACTAAATGGAATGATAGAAAGTTAAAGAAAAGAAATTATGGAAAACGAGATTGAGAAGAAAGTTGACTTTAAATTGAAGCAAAAATATGAAAAGATAAGAATGGTTTTAGTCAACAAAAAGGGCTGGAAACGCATTATAGTGCATATTATTAATAGGTCTGCTTGTTTTGGCTTTTTTTCGGCAGATACAGATATTTTTTCAAACTTTTTTCTAACAAATTATTTATCAAGAAATAGATATAGATAAAAAAAGTTGACAGTTCTCATCAAAAGATCAAATAGAACAAATATAGATAAAATTTAGATGCAAATCGGATATATTTACACATATTATTTTAAAAAAGATACAGATACAGATGAAAAATAGACAATCCAAATAGACCTATAGCAATTGATATTAACGTAATTTGAAATGTATTGTGCCATAATTTAATAATGAATTATTTATATGAATTATTATTTAAGGAAATATTTTTCTTTTCCAGTGATATTTATGGCAATCAAAATGTACCATTAATGGAATGAAAAAAAAAAAAAAGAAATTTAGTAATTCAATCAGAATAAGTTAGCTAAAGAGACTAAAAAGGCCTAAAACTATAGATTATTGAGGATAGCTGATGTTAATAAGAATTGAACAAACTATTGACGGTAAATGCAATGAAAACATATATTAATAATTTAAATTTTGAATGATCGATTCGAATGGAATTAAAACATATTGACATAAAAAAAAATAAAAAAAAGGAAAAAATGAAATATGTGCAAATAATAATTAAATTATGTTCCTATGAAATATTAAAAAAATACTAAAATTAATAAAGTAGTGCCATTCTCTTTAAGATTATGTATGTATGTATGTATGTATGTATGTATTATGTTTGTGTGTGATGTCAATTGAAGAGAATATAGAAAAATAGAAAAAATTACGTTGCTTAATTTTCTTTTTTAAAGGAATGCCCTAATCGCGCTTACACACATATATAAAGAGCTTATTATGATAACTATTATAAGTATCATAAGTTCCTAGGTTGTTTACATATACAATATGAAAGATAAAATAAAAGTACAAAATAATCACATCTACTAGATAACAATACTTTTTTTTTTTCCTTCAAAAGAGAAATAGTAACAGTCTTCAACTCAACTTAAAGTCTAACAATGAGTATGAATATCATTAAAACATAAAATTTAAATTAAACAACACAATTTAGTGGTTTGGTATGATAAGTGACTCTACTATTTTTCCTTTTCTGAAAAATAGTGATCATGTTTATTTGTTGCGTAGAATTGTAAATATCAAATTGATCATCCCAAGTGTTGTTTATATTAAGATGTAGCACAATCCAAATTTAAATGGACTAAACCAAACTTATAGATAATTTGGTTTGTAGCGAGGATTCGTCCTCCTCACCTTCATTCCTATAATCCAAATCAAATCGATTACTATTAGAGGTGCTACTCATCCAAAACCATTCTTATGTTCCATTTACCACAATTATGTCATACCCGCTTCGAGCAACATAATTGATACCCTACTCATCTAACCAGTGTCCATATCTTTAAGCAATGTAGATGTGCTACAGTAATAATAGGTCATGAGGATAGTGAGAATAACTGACACCACTTTCGACCTATAGAGATGGAAGAAATGATGGGAGGATAAAGAGAAAATAGATAGAAGAGGCCGATGAGTTTCACATTGGAAAGTAAACAAGTTTAAAATCAATTTTCTTGCTTTCTTTAGTCAATAGTAATAAATGTAATAATAAATTTGGATATAGAGCTATATGATAAAATGTGTGCAACAAATAAAAATGTCCTAGCTTAAATTAGAACCATTGTTGTCAAAACCACCCCGAACCGACTGGTTCAACCCTGTTCAACCAAAACTGGCACTAATGCTAGGCTGGTTCTCGCCAAAGAGCCATTTTTGCATTGAACCGGCGAGACTCGGATTGACCTGGGCGGTCGAATCGGGTTAAACTAGTCGACCCAGATCGGTAGACCGCGGCCAAAAAATAAAAAATAAAATAAAATAACTAGAAATTCAAATATTTATTCATATTTTGTTATAAATTTATAAAACACAATCATTACATCATGTTTATTTAATAATTAATAGATGAATTTGATCCAAATATAGATTTAATTCAATGATGTCATATATATTGGTCTTTCATAATTAAATTATCCCTTATATTTTTACTTTTTGGTGATCCTGGTTCAACCTTCGGTCATACCTTTTTTGACCCCTCGACCCCTAACCTTCTAGCTTGTTCTGGTCAAACCGTAGTCCGGTTCTGACAATAGTGATTAGAACTAGCAAACTACACATCTGCGTTGCTTGTGCGTAAAAATAAAATTTAATAATATGTGGCAAATTTTTCTTTAGAAAAACTTATTAGAAAATGGAAGTTAAGATATAAGTATTATATAGTTAGTTTTAAATGATATGGTAAATTTTGATATTAATAATTTGACTAAAGAAAAACGGTGATTTTCAATGAATTTATAAGCATTTACTATTTTTCCTTTTTTCGAAAATTAGAATGAGGACAAATTCAAATAAGATATAATAACTTTTAAAAGCTTAGACAGATATATAACTTAATTCAATTATGAATTCAAATTCATATTTTGATAAGTGTCATGAGACCCTTAATCTTTGTGCTTATTTAGACAAAGTTATTATGTAATTTTTGTGATTTATTGAAGAAAAGGACACTTATTTTGTTAAAAAAATTCATCTCAGGGTTTAAAGAGCTCATTTGGAAGATTTCATGATGATCCGAGAGAAATCAAGGTGAATTAATCAAGTTTAGATTAATTTTGCAAGAGGAAGAAAGTTTATTCTTTCATCCCTACCTTCAGCATGGCCATGCTGAACGTCGGGCATGAGGTCAGAAGCATCAGAGGTGAAAAAGTTTTTAGCCCCACCTCTAACATTGCTAGGGAAGGACGTCAGGGATAAAGTCAGAATGCATCAAAAGCGATTTTTGAAGATTTAGTTTTCAACCTTACTCCAATCCCAGCCATGCCGACGCCCATGCTGACTTGGGTTTATCTGAAATCTATAAGTAGCGCTCTGTTTTCTTTCTTTAGAGTGGGAGAGATCATTTTTCTAAGCCCTACAAAGGAAATTACGAGGAAAACATGAAGAACTTGCTGGAACATCATTCAAAGATCACAAGACATCAATTATGGTTTATTCTTCCTATCATGATTCTTTCTATTTCCTGTAGATCTATTGTTCTTATTGTAAATTCTATGGAGGAGTAGATTCTTATATTCTTCATCTTGTAAAACCTTAACCATGTGATTTGAATCGATTTTTTATTAATGAATGTTCGTGCCTTTATATCTATTCATGTGATTTCATTGTCTTGTGATTGACTTGTGCACAAATTAATTGCATGCTTGATTCTTATTGGATTGGAAAAGGTTTCATTCAATTAAATAGATCTTCCTGAATAGAGAAATTGCTTATTTCACCTAGAGGTAGGAGAATTATGATTTTCTGCCACAAGAATTCAATTTTTGTTATAGGATCATATGCTTTCATGTAATCTTATATGATGTTAGTGAGGGAGAGGTCTCTACTTTCTCATGTAGAGTTAGGAATTGATTAACTCGAGGGAATAATTGATTATATTGTTGAGATCCTATAGTGTGAAGCATGAATGACTCATTAATCAATCTATTATCATAAGAATTTTAAGATTTAAGGTGGATCAAGGTGTAGATATGTCTTGTGATTGAATTCATCTTTGAAAGCAGACTTAGTTGATCTTAGGGCTTGCTTTATCTTTTGTTTAGTAGTTTAATCATAGATTTCACTTTAAAATTTAGGCTAAATAGTAGAATCGGTAATACTAGCTGTTTTCAAAATTCCTGAGGACAACATCCAAAAATCTATGCTACATTGAATAGGTGCACTTGCCTAGCTCAGATTGTAGATTTCATTAGGTCTATAAATTTTAGAATTTGAACGATCGATAAACGCACATCATATTCCATATTGGGTTTGATTTTAATCTTCCGTTATCATATATAGAATATATTTGTTGTTTTCAAATTTTAATTATATATTAATAATTATACATCGTATGTTATTATTATCATGGTTATAAAGTAGTACATAAATATCTTATATTACCTAGATCAATTTAGGATTATTGCATCAAGATTATATCTCTAAATATTTTATTTAAGATTAAGTAATACTTAGCTATATTTAAAATATTTATGCTAAGATTTAAGTGTATACAAGATATTGATTTTAAGGTTTTTCATATACTCTTTAGGGTTTGTAGCTATTCATCCACATATTTAGATATGGAATTTGATACCACTGTCCATCATAATATTAGGGAGACCCATTTAGATATGGAATTTGATACCATTGTCCATCATAATATCGGGGAGTCCCATTTAAGATTTTATCTATTACTAATTTAAAATTAGATCAATTACATAGGATGGTTTTGAAGTGGAAAAAATCTAGACTGTAATAAAAGGCTTTTACTCCTTGGATCTCTCTCTCTCTCTCTCTCATTAAAGTTTACATTTATTTTTTAGTTTATTAAAATATTTTAGATTCTTGTCACTAGCGATACATCATTTATTAAAAATTTAGAATTTTAGAGAAAAATTATGAACTCTTTTAAGAGCAAAACTGCGTTTAACCATGTTTAACTAAATTCTAATCACTTTTATAGCTTCTATTTAATGAAGCATTCAGAAATTATAATTTATCATTCGAGCTAATTAAGATATTTTAAAATTCTATTGAATGAATTATCGTATATGTCAATAACATTATAGTCTAGTGACATCTTTCTGATCGCTCAAGTGAGAAGTTCTACATTTGATATACGAAAATGAAACCCAAATAAAATTGCAATTCTGAATTCTATTTTCGTCCTTATATGTGGTTATATTTTTAAAAATTAAAATTACGATTACCGAGAATTGAGATTCCTTTTTTACTTCCTCCCAAGCTTAAATTGTCTTCTTCCTACAGCTTTATCAAAAGCATTCCCACCGCTTTTGATTTTTGACGATAATACAGCAAAAGAGCTGTAGATGCTTGACTTTCACCGTCACTCAAGGTTCCTTTCCACCGCTGATCGCGATATCTTTGTCGGGTTATTGTTTTATTCTACCAATTTTCAATTTTATCGATATATTCTAACTATACATTTTAATAACTTACTCTAATACTAGAGTTAGGCAAATAGGCTATGGTCCGCGGGTTAGTCCATTTAATTCATTTTAAAAATAGATTAGGATTAGCTTTTTTTAGCCCATTTAAAAGTGAGTTAATTTTATCCAACCCACTTAACCCGCTGGCCAAAGTGGGCTAGCCCGCGGGTTAAGTGGGTTGACCCACCAATCCACTTTTATAAAAATAAAATAAATAATTATAGGGTAAATATGTATTAATAAAGGTTATTCTTGAGATTTTTTATACTTGAGATTAAATTTATGTGTTAATTATAATAAAGAATGACAAATTGATGCACATGCACCATAAAATTTTATAAAATATATTATTATTGTTTTAAATGAAATATATTATCTAATAAGTTATTTTAGAAAACTTATTTTTATATAAAAAGTAATTAAAATAATAATGAAATTAATCATTAATATATATAACCTTATAAAACTCTCTTTGTTATTATATATATCTTATTTAATTAGTATAAATAAGTTAAATAGGTCAACTTGGCCCATTTAACTCACAAAATATGTAAGTGGGTTAAAAGAGTCAAAAAGTGGGCTGGCCTATTTAACCCACGGACTAAAGTGGGTTGGGTTAGAATCAGGCAATTTTGGCTTGTTTTTAAAGTGGGCCGCGCCGAATTGGCCTGTTTAACCCACTTGCCCACCTCTACCTAATACTATATTATATTGATAAACCATGCACCTCTAACCTTGTGATGAAAAAAAAATGAAAGGGAACATTTATTAATTACATACAGGAGCATCCAATAAATATATGTTAAAGCAGTTAAATCTACAGACAAAATAATTGAAAGTCCAATAAATATATGTTAAAGCTGCTAAATTTACCAACGGTTTTAAAAAATATAAACAAAAGAAAAATAAAAGTATTAACATTTGCATTTGCTAATACATCATAGGACAGTAGTAAGCTGCTTCGTATGCCAAACTTAATGCAAAATAAATTGATGAGCTTAACTATTATGGTTTAAAGGTATCAATTTTTATTAGGACTAAATGCAATGGTAGAAAGTTAAAGGAAAGAAATTATGGAAAATGAGATTGAGAAGAAAGTTGGCTTTAAATTGAAGCGAAAATATGGAATGATAAGAATGGTTTTAGTCAACAAAAAAGGCTGGAACCGCATTAATAGTGCAAATTATTAATAGCAATTTATATTCACGTAATCTGAAATGTATTGCGCCACAATTTAATAATGAATTATTTATATGAATTATTATTTAAGGAAATATTTTTCTTTTCCCGGTGATATACGTGGCAATCAAAATGTGTCATTAATGGAAAGAAGAAGAAGAAGAAGAAGAGGAAGAAGAAATTTAGTAATTCAATCTAAATAAGTGATGCAGTGTAAAGCATTCAAAGATCACAATTTGCAATAAAAATGCAAACTTTGTGAGATAATTCTTCAATTAGGGTCTTCAAAATCTAAAAATAATGTCTTTTAGGGTATATATATGAAAATAATAAAATCCTAGAAAATAAAAGAATAAACAAGTCATGCAAACATAAGCTGACAAAACAAAAAACAAAGCTGGCAAAGTTGGATCCTAACTTCGGACAACTTTCAATGTATGTTGGCAAAATTGAAACCTATACCAACGACGTATAGCCGATGTACACCTACTTCATGCCTGTGACAATGCCGGTGGTAGAATCTAGACAACAACAAACATCCTACCACGCCCGTGACTTGTCCCATGCAACAATCTAGGCAAGTATTAAACATCCTACGCCAGCTTAGCGCCGACAACATTCCTATTAGCACTTCCGGCGTACCTTTCAACATCAGTGGCCCTCAACTGCTGCTTCAACTTCCTTCGTTGCTTCTTCGACAATTCCATGTTGTTTAAATAATTATCCACAACCTCGTCCACATAAGTCTCCTCCATTTGGGAAAAACTCGACCTCAAGTTTGATTGAAGATCCGGATAGAGTAGAACATCAGAATCATAGAATAGAGATAAATCCGCCAAATTAAATGTTTTAGAGATACCCATACTTTTCGATAGGTCCACCACATAGGCATTGTCATCTATGCGTTGAAGCACTGCATAAGGACCATATTTCTTCAGTTGAAGTTCGTTATAGGTGCCGACTAGAAATCTCTCCTTGCGCAAGAAAACCATAACCTGATCACTAACCTAAAGCACCTCATGTCTCCTGTGCTTATCAGCAGCTTGTTTGTTACTTATTCGCTTCTTCTAACCATTGTTTCACCGCTTTTGGCAATCAACCACTTCCTTCGCCATATTCTTCGCTAGAATATTAGCACTTTCTTCCTTAGGCAACTTAAGTAAATCAAGAGTGTGATGTGGTACCTTAGTGTAGACGATTGAGAATGGAGATCGTCCAGTTGCACTGTGAACAATACTATTGTAAGCGAACTCAGCCTGTGGAAGGATAATGTCCCATTGCTTCGATGTATCACCACAAAAACTGCAAATCATATTTCCCAAAGTTCGGTTGACCGCTTCTATTTGACCATCAGTTTGTGGATGAGCTATGCTGCTAAACTGCAAAGAGGAATCAAACGCCTTCCACAATGTTCTCCAAAAGTAACTCAGGAACTTGTTATCTCGGTCAGAAGTGATGGTCTTTGGAACTCCGTGCAAGTAGAAAACCTCCTTGAATAACAACCTAGCCACACCAACCGCATCAGTAGTATTCCTATAAGGAATAACAAGTGACATTTTGGAAAACCTATCAACTACCACAAAGATAGAATCAACTCCTCTCTGTGTGCGGGGCAATCCCAACACAAAATCCCCTGACAAATCCTCCCAAATATTTTTTGGGACTGGTAAAGGCATGTATAGTCCAGTATTTTTGGACTGGCCCTTTGATATTTGACAGACATAGTACTTCTCTACAAATCTACTTACATCATGTATAGTTCAATATTTTTGGATTGGCCCTTTGATATTTGACAGACATAGTACTTCTCTACAAATCTACTCACATCTCGCCTGAGCTGTGGCCAATAAAACCTCTCATTCATTGCTGCCAGTGTGTTATCATGCCCAAAATGACTAGATAATCCATCCTCATGCAGATCACTAATCACCTGCTCTCTCAATGAAGTTCTTGGCAGGCATAACCGGTTCTCATGCATCAAATAACCATCAGATAAGTGAAAACCACAAACAAACTAATTATTCGATACCTGGTGCCATATTTAGAAAAATCCTCATCATGCTCATGCTCATGCTCATCTTTAAGCTACTCAAAACCCAGAATCTCTTGACTCGAAGTCAGCAACAAAGTAACTCACCTGCTCAAAGCATCTGTGACTTTATTCTAAACTCTTGATTTATGTAGTAGTTTGAAAGGAAACTTCTGTAAAAACTGACACCATCTCGCATGCATGTCACTACTTATCCTCTTCTAGCTATTCAAATACTTCAGAGCCTCATGATCTGAGTAAAGCACAATCCCGATTAAATAATGTTCCTAGGTTTTAAGAGCACACACTGCTGAAGAAAATTCCTTATCGTAAGTGCACCACTTTTGCCTAGCATCATTAAGCTTTTCACTGAAAAAATGCAATCGGTCTCTTTTCCTAGGAAAGAATAGCCCCTATGCCCACCCCACTGGCATCACAATCCACTTTAAATAACTTCTCAAAGTCTAGGAGGGCAAATACTGATGTAGTACTCAATTTCTTCTTCAAGACTATAAAGCTAGTAGCCGCCTCATCAATCCATAGGAATTTTTCCTTCTTCAAACACTTTGTCATGGATCATAACTTCTAATGGATTTTAATGTATGTCAACAAAATTGGAACCTATGTCGGCTGCGTATAGCCAGCGTACCCCTAATTCATGCTCGTGACAATGCTAGTGTTAAAATCTGGTTAACAAAAAAAACAAAAAACATCCTACCACGCTCGTGACTTGGCCCGTGCAACAATTTGGGCAAGTATTAAACATCCTACATCAGCTTAGCAGTGGTGGCGTCCCTAGGTAGTGCACAACCTAGGATTATATCATATTTTCATGGGATGCGATTAAGAAATTTACCCGTGGAATAGATCTAAGTTATGAAAAAAGGTTGCTTATGATACATAAAGATAGGGTTAACTCCCTTACACCAACCGTATGCTGGCGGCTTAACCCCCTTACGTCGGCAGTGTAGCCCTATAGGCTGGCGGCCTAAAATGCCTATGTACAGTATGCAGAATCCCTTTTTGTTGACCTTTAGGCTTGCTCCTTGAATTCTTCCCATTTGGCTTCCCTTTTTTATGCCTTGAAGCATTTTGATTCCTATCATTACCCCCAAGTTTAAGAAGATTCGTCCTCTAATCTTGGTTCTTCAATCTCTGAACATTCGGAGTTAGATTAGAATTGGTCATCTTACTAGTCCATGCAAATAAACTTCTTAAGCCTTGGATCTTCTTAATATGCATCATCTTGGCCTGTTATATCTCTTCATAACTCATAGGCAGCAACTCTTATGTCTTGCTCCGGCGTTGAATAGTGTACTCATTCTTATACCCATCAAATATAGCCTAAGGGTCATACTGCCATGGTCTTCCAAGAATCAAGTGTGTAGCATCCATGGGTACTACATCACACAATAACTCATTAGTATATTCACCAATTGAAATAGGTACACGCACTTGTTTATGCACATGAGCAGTTCCCTGATGATTAAGCCAATGAAGAGCATATGGCTTTGGATGCTGCTCCACCTGCAATCCTAATTTAGAAACTAATACAGCAAAAATCTTCCTGTAATGAGGAAGATTAGGGAAGATACCTCCAGGCACAAGGTCTATCTAGTGTCGAATGTCTCTCAATGGTAGTAACCCTGCTTGGAATATCATCAAGCATCAATTCCTTAAATTCCTGTAATAAAAGGACGAACTAATTCTGGTTGCTCCTCCACTTGCAACTTGGCATCATTTGCAAACCCCTGAAATTTTGGTTAATTTTAAGTTTAATCTTAGAATTAAAAGTCAACCGAAAACCCTAAAGGTCAACAAAAGACTAGTACAAACCCTAGAATTTAGATCCGGCATTCTCATATTCTTTAGCCCTAGAAAATGAAGTTGAAATAATTAGTGATAATAGTTCATAATAATATGAGGAAACATAAAAATATCAAAGTCGCAAATTTCAAATGTCCTTCAAACCCAATCGAGATCAATTCTTGAAAAGCGTACCCCGAAGCTCGGAATAGTAAAAATATTCCGATAATACCGTTAAGACCGATTTAATACAAGAATTTCAAAATTCTCAGTTTCTTAATTTTTTTCGATAACTAGAAATAACAAATATTACAATTATACATGTTTTTTCTTACTATCGGTATTTTACTAGTCATATCTACTTTACATTACACTATTTATTTATCTCTATTTTCTCTAACACCTACTGTTATATTCTATACATCTATTATCTTTATTTTTTATATTTCTCATAACTTTATATCACATCTACCTTACATAATATTACTTTTAATACATAAAAATACAAAAAAATATCATCTCTCCCTCTCTTCTTCCTAAGGCCAGTGCCTGCGCCCCCCCTCTTTCAATTTTTCTTTAATTAAATCATTCAAAATTCACTAATCATTTTCCTATAAATACCCCCCTCCTCTTTCACTTCATTCACACATCTACTACCCACAAAATTACTCTCCAAAATTCTCTCTAAGTTTCCTCTCAAACACTCTCCCAAAATTTCTTCTCAAAACTCTCTTCTACTACAAACACTACTACCATTCTTATTTTAGGTAAGAAATCTCCTCAAATCTCTCTTACCATGTCATGTAACTTTACATGATCATGGTGTGAGTTTTCTAAACTTAATGCTATGGAATCTACACTGTGTTCATGAATTGTTCTTGTTCATGAATATATATTTATATATTTTATATTGTTATTTTATTTTGCTCATATTATTGTTGATATTATGTTAACCTCTTATATGTATTTAAGTAAATATAATTATGTACTTATATATAATCTTTAGAGCATATAAGCTCATTGTTATTTATTTACTTCCAAGTTGTGCAATTTATTTACTTATTTCATATTGTTTTAAGACTAGTCTCTAGTCTTAAACTTGTCATCATCAAGTCAAAACAATCTTTTCTTTCTTTCTTTCTTTTTTTTATTTCTTTTGAGACTAATCTATTCTTAGCCTCGAAATACCTTGATGAAGCTAAGGTTTCCAATACTTCATAGTTCTATTAACTTGCTTATTTTGATAGTTATTATGTCTTTCTTATGTTTTCATAATTTCATGATTTCATATTCATGATCATGAACATATTGATTTTTGTCTCAACAAGATAAAGGATGAAAGGTTTGCAAATAGAAGTTCTTTTTTCCAAAATAAATGTTGTCATAAAAGAAATGATTTTTCATAAAAACTTAAGAATCTATCTTAACAAATCTTTTCTAAAAATCTAGAGGAGTTCATCATAAATTTAAGTAACCAAAGAACATAGAAATTTTTAGACAATACATACATACGCTTTACAAAGTTATAAAATGGAAAATTATTCTTTAAAATTAAAATTTCAAATTCTTGTTTAACAGAAGTTTTACTAAACTTCATTTTTCCACCAATATTTTGGAATATAAAGGAATAGACTAGTTTGACAAAACACCAAGAAAATTTCTTTCATAAGAATAGAATGATCTTAAGGAATAAAATTAATGAACAACTTAGGCAATCATTTTTTTCTTTTTTTATTTAAATGAAATAAACTTTTGGAAATGTTAAGAAAGTATAGAGTTTGGTAGATTTTAACTATTTTCAAAAAAGTATTTAAAAACTACCCTCCCAATCCCTAGAAATTAAGCTATAAGAAACTTAGAAAAGCAGAAATCCTTCTTTTGAAATTTAAAAGATTAAAGAAATGGAATCAAGAAGGAGAAAATACTCATTTAAAATAACTTAAGAAATTTTCTAACAAGCTAAGAAGAAATTTTCCAAAGTTTTGCTTTTCCAAAATTTTAGAAGACTTTGCTTTTACAAATATTCATGGTTGAGACAACTTCATTAAATTCATGCATTTAATATGAGTCTATATATATATAAACACACACACACACCACACACACACACACACACACACACACACATTTTAAAGGTCTTTCTAACCATTATGGTATCTATATCTTTGATACAAGTATTTGTAAGATGAAGAAAAGTTTACAAAATTAAGTTTTGTAAAATTCGTGGTGAATTCAATTGCCACTGTTTTGGAGCTCAAATGACTTAATTTGATGAAAATAGTTTTAGATGTGGATAGATCTTTTTGAATAGGTAGAAAATGATATATTATATACGCAATTCCGAGTTAAAATGACCAAGTTATGGCGTTTTAAGTTGGAATTGTCTTCTATACGAATTTTGACGATCTTACAACATAGTTTCGATAAGTACAATAGAATCAACAATAAATACTCATTATGGGTATTCTTCTTGATTAGGTGATCCCGAGGAAGAGTATCCATACCCGGAGGATTACTTTGATTAGTGGATTGACCGATCGACTCATCCATAAGAGAGAAATATCGACACAACCAAGTGAGTCTACTCCCCTTATTTTTCATGCTTATGTTTGTGCTTGTAAATTTAGTTGCATTAAACTTAAGAAAAGATAAAATTGAAAATGTATGATAATGTGTTGAAAGAATATTAAGTATATCGAAGCATGGAATACTTGTAATAAATTGTATGCTTATTATCACATTGAAGTGTTTGAAATTGGTTGATCACTTGTAAGAAATTAAAATATAACGACTAGGCTTTAAATAAAAGTTGATGCATGCACTTCATATGTTGAATCACATTGTATTCTCTATTATACAATTAGTAGGACAAGTGTATGATAGTGGTGGTAGGTATAACCAGTATATTATATATTTAGCGAGTAGGAGCCGTTAAAAACTACATAAATTGGTTGGTGGTTAGTAGGAGCTAGTAATAACTACATGTTTTTTATGGCATATAAGAGCCGGTAAGATCTATAAAAATGGTTTTTAAAAGAAGTGGTGGCCATAATGGGCTGGAATACCTAACCCCGAATGAAAGGCGTAATTCATTCAACATATGATTCCCGAAAAATCATATGTCTTGTATGCTTACGTACTTGTTGCATCTCATTTGCTTGTTTAATAAACTTGGTTGATATTTTGTTTCAAGTATGAATTTTGAGATTATACTCAACTAAGCCCGTAAGTTTACACTCCTATAGATATTTGTATTCACAGGAGAACTTCTTTTCATACCCGAGGTCTCCTCTTATCCACGTAAGTTTTCTTTTGGGAGCTTTTGAAGGAAATCTACTTGAAGGGTTAGATTAGAATTTCTTTAAAATCTTTTGATGTAGTATTTAAATTATTGTAATAACAACTAATTATTTCGATCTTTGGAAATTTACCGGGGTATGCCCTTAAGAATCATGTAATAGACCTTTAATTGTTAATATTATGATCTATTTTATTTCTAGATTCTTGTATGTTCATTTTTACTTGCTTAAATCACACTTCCCAAAAGAGTCTCCTATTACCGTGTTAGACGCCTTAAATGTAATACCGAGACTTTCGCATGACTAAGGTAGTCATTCTTAAGTCTTGATATTATATGTGGCGGACTGCCACGTTTAGGATACCCTTCAGGGCATGACATCATTCATCATGACCTGTTTTGCAATCAAGGTATGCACTTGCCTAGTTTCTTTAATCTCAGCCCCAAAATCCTTCACCACAGATAAAAGCATACTCTTATCTCGTAAGGTAGTCTTGTCTTTCAGTGATAACAAAGTATACTTCACTCCTTCCTTTTTCAACTAATACACATTACTCTTACTCGAATGTCGTGCATCTACATCATATTGCCATGGTCTACCAAAGAGGAGGTGACATACATCTATATCAATAACTTCACAATACACAACATCCTGGTACTTACCTATAGAGAATGGAACCTTACAACGTTCTGTCACTTCAATTTTTCTTACAGCCGACTTAATCCACCCCAATGTATAGGGATTTGGATGCTTCTCCATGGGCAATTTTTAGTTTATGTACTGTCTTCCTCCCTATTATGTTCTCAAAACTACCGCTATCAACAATTACACCAAACACCTTACCATCAATAGTGCATCTAGATCTGAACAATTTGTGGTGTTTGGTATGATCTTCACTCTTTAGAGTCAACATCAACCTTCAAGCAACATACACTCCTTCCTCTTCTTCTTCATATCCTCCTCCTCATCACCACCAGCTTTACAATAGATCCCCTCATCATCCTCTTCTCTTTACACAATATTAAAAGTCTTCCTCTTAGGGCACTCATCAGATTTATGCCCCAGTTGACCACATCGGAAGCAATTCCCAACGATCGGTTTTGCATAAGGATTTTTTACTTTCTTACTTTCTTTATTCCATAAGATGTTTTTTGGTAGCCTTATCCACTGGGGTTCAATTCTTAGCACTATATCCATGATTCGTTTGCTCCTCTACCTCTTTATTTGTCTCCTTTGACCAAGTAGTGGATCCATATCCCCAAAAATTTTTGTTTCCACATTCTTGCTGCATCAACTTGGCTTTCAAGGCTAGAGTTTTTGCCGCACTCAAAGTGAATAACTTGTACCCCAATCATGTCCCGTAAGGCTAGTTTCAACCCTTCCAAACACTAAGCCACTTGGTGACCTTCAGACTCCAATATATTATTCTGTTCTACTAACCTCATGAACTCGGCAATAAATTCATGAACAGATCTACTTTCTTAATGGCATCTCTTATATTGCTGGAAAAGAATCTATTTGTAATCCAGCGATAGGAATTCCATTTTCATCAAATATATCATCCAGTAACAAGTATGAACTGGACCCTTTCCTTCCTGCTCCCTCCTGTATTGAATCCACTCCTACTATGCAAAAGCCATCCCCTGTAAACAGCATGCCACCAATCTAACTTGTCTTTCTAGAGAAGTCTCCACATAATCGAAGAATCAATCAACATCTACGACCCAATCTAAAAATTTCTCAATCCTCAGATTCCTATTAAAGTATGGGATATCAACTTTCAATCAAAAGTTTCTACCATCCCAATCATCATACCCATCTCTTCTATACCCGCCATATCACCCAATAGCGAAAATTCCCGGCGTCTTTATCATCAAAACCATTCCCTCTTTGACCACTATATGGTGGATTGTGAGCAAACCGAGGTGGTTCCACATCACGCTCTTCTGAGTCCTCATCGTAGACTGGTTGTCTACGTGCAGGAATTGGTATGTCAATAGGTTCACCATAAGCTACATCGTCCCCTGGTCTTCTATTGCCATTCCTTCTCTTGTTTGCATCGATCCCATAAGCATCCAGAAAATCCATAATCTCCTCAAAATGTTCCTTGAAACGCTAGAACATGTGATCCATCTGTTCCTCTAGATGTCGCTCCAACGTTGCAACGCCTCATCGCCCTAAGGGGCTCCACTCCCCTGCACTGTCACAGAGAGCACCGCTATCGCCGTCAGTAGCCATCTGGCTCTAATACCACCTGATGCAGCATAAAGTGTTCAAAGATCACAATTTGCAATAAAAATGCAAACTTTGTGAGAGAATTCTTCAATTAGGGTTTTCAAAATGTAAAAATAATGTCTAACTCTATCACGAGGTCTTCTAGGGTATATATATATATATATATATATATATGGAAATAATAAAACCCTAGAAAATAAAAGAATAAACAAGTCATACAAACGTAAGCTGTCAAAACAAAAAACAAAGCTAGCAGTGTTGGATCGTAACTTCGGACGGCTTTTAATGTACACTGGCAAAATTGGAACCAACACTAGCAGCGTATAGTCAATGTGCCCCTACTTTACACCCATGACAATGCCAATGATGGAATCTGGGCAACAACAAAAACCACAAACATCCTACCACACCCATGACTTGGCCCATGCAACAATCTGAGCAAGTATTAAACATCCTATGCCAGCTAAGCACCGATGGCATTCCTGTTAACACTACCAGCGTACCTTTCAACACTGGCGGCCTTCAACTGCCACTTCAACGTCCTTCATTGCTTGTTCGATAATTCCATGTTGTTCAAATAATCATCCATAAGCTCGTCCACATCAATAAGTTAGCTAAAGAGACTAAAGAGGCCTAAAACTATAGATTATTGAGGATAGATAGTGTTAATGAGAATTGAACAAACTATTGATGGTAAATGTAATGAAAATATAAATGAATAATTTAAATTTTGAATGATTGATTCCATGGTATTAAAACATATTGTCATGAAAAAAATCAAAAAAGAAAAAAAATGAAATATGTGCAAATAATAAGTAAATTATGCTCATATGAAATATTAAAAAAATACTAAAATTAATAAAGCAATGCCATTCTCTTTAAGATTATACATATACATATACATATATTTGTGTGTGTGTGTGTGTGTTTATAAAAAAATAGAACAAATTATGTTGCTCAATTTTTCCTTTTTAAAGGAATGCTCTAATCACGCACACACACATATATAAGGAGCTTATTATGATAACTATTATAAGTATCATAAGTTTCTTGGTTGTTTACATATCTAAAATATTGTATACAACATGAAAGATAAAATAGAAGTACCAAATAATCACATCTACTTGATAAAAATACTTTTTTTTCCTTTAAAAGAAAGAGAAATTATAACAGTCTTCAACTAAACTTAAAGTCTAACAATGAGTATGAATATCATCAAAACGTAAAATTTAAATTAAACAACACAATTTAGTGGTTTGGTATGATAATTGACTCTACTATTTTTCCTTTTCTAAAAAATATTAATAATGTTTATTTGTTGTGTAGAATTGTAAATGTCAAATTGATCATTCCAAGTGCTGCTTAAATTAAGATGTAGTACAATCCAAATTTAAATAGACTAAACCAAACTTATAGGTAATTTTTGTTTGTAGCGAGGATTCGTCCTCTTCATCCAAATGATCCTTGTGTTCCATTTACCACAATTATGTTGTACCCACTACAAGTAATATAATCGATACCCCACTCACCTAACCAGTGTCCATATCTTTAAGCAATGTAGACATGCTACAGTAATAATAGGTCATGAGGATAGTTAGAAGAGCTGACACCATGATCGGCCAATAGAGATTGATGAAATGATGGTAGGATAAAGAGAAAATAGAAAGAGGAAGATGAGTTTCACAATGGAAAGTAAACAAATTTAAAATCAATCATTATAGTAATAAATGTAATAATAAATTTGCATATAAAGCTATATGATAAAATGTGTGCAACCAATTAAAACTATCTTAGCTTAAATTAGAACTAGCAATCGACGTATTCTCATTGCGTCTGCATAAAAACAAAATTTAATACCATAAAATAGAGATGTAGCAAATTTTTCTTGAGAAAAACTTATTAGAAATGGAAGTTTAGATATAAGTATTATATTATATAGTTAGTTTTAAATTATATGGTAAAATTCGATATAAATAATTTGATTAAAGAAAAATGGTGATTTTTAATGAATTTATAAGCATTTAATATTTTTCCTTTTTCCAAAAATTAGAATGAGGACAAATTCAAATAAGACATAATAACTTTTAAAAGCTTACAAGTGTTAGCATCACTACCTTCAAAGCACAACTAGAAAAGTGTTATTATAAGATAGTAAAGAAATCCCAAAATTATTATTAGAAAAGGAATTTATCATTAAAAATTGAGGAAATTTTTTGAATTTAAAACCATCACCAAGAAGAGAATTCCAAATAACTTTCATGATATGACTCTTTAACAGTTTATATGAAATGAGTTATAGTAAAACATATTTGTACTTTTATATATAGATAATAGACAATGAAAATAACTAACATACACATAAATCAGTATTCTGTATCAAAAGAAATTTTTTTTTTTTGTTCAAAACTTGTTTTGAAAGATTAGGTGATATAATGACATCCAACTTAGAATAAAAAAGGGCTAAAAAAAAGAAAATTTTCATAAACTTTTATTTGAATTTTAAATAATAGAACTCCAACTAAATATATAACAATAAAACTCAATTTAAAAAAGATTTTTAATATTTAAATTCTATACCCCACAAAACCCATGATCAATACATAAGGAAAAACACACATGAGTAATGAAAATAAAATACATATATATATGCATAAGAATCAAAGATGAATATTACATTGCTTTTAACAATAATATTATAATTGAATTTTAAGATAATATACATATATATGCATAAGAATCAAAGAACTAGGGTTTCGAAGTACTTAGCTAAGTAAGTGGCATAGAGGAGATAAGAGTCTAGAGTGAGTGATTAGATTAGGCTTCTAGAAAGGAAGTATTGGCTTAGTGGGCCTTAAGTGTATCCAGGCCTTCACATTGGTGCTCTTGTTGAGAGTAATCGTGTTTTTTACATCATTATGGCACTTGATACAATAGCTATACAACTTGCTATTATGGATTTCTTGAAATACAAATTGTTAGCAATGAAAAAAAAAATTAGCAAGGTTTAATAGTTCGATTGAAAAAATTGGAATTCAAAATCAAGTTAATTCTTCAAATGGTGGTGCAAGTTTGAATGATTCATCATGCTTAGGTGGATATAATAGTTTTGAGGAGTTATTGAAGGGAATAAAGTTAGAAAGACTGAAGTTTTCTAGAGAAGATGTGTTGGGGTAGATTTTCAAGGTCAAACAATTTTTTTATTTCCATCACATTGATGGCGATCACAGGTTAGCAATTGCCTCATTCGCAATGGAGGGTGAAGTGTTGTAGTAGTACAAGTGGATGTATCTCAACCACCAATTATCCAAAAGAAGAAAACTTCCATTTTGAAAACAATCAGCACAAGGGTACTTTAATCTTTTTTACTTTTCATCATAGATTGGCTAAACTAGGGAAAACAAAAACAAAAATCACATTGAAATTTATTTTTCTTGACCACTTTGAATTGAAATCTATTTTTATTGACCAATTCAAATTGCCTCCCAGGATCTACAATTACCTCAAAAGGCCCAATATACACACATTATTGGAACTTTTGAAATAGAGTAAAGAAGACCTGCTGAAAATTGAACATTTTCACATAGAAGATATAAAACAGATATTGGACATTATAAAAATAGAAAAAGCATTTTTATGTAGGAATAGATTTGAAATACATTCCATTTAGTTCATTTTTTTATGAACTAAAAAAGATGAAATCTATATTAATCTTTGACTATAATATATATTAATCTTTCACATAATATATCTCTATTTAGAATAAATCCAGAAATAGTATAGATGTATCTAGAGAAAATTGACTTTGAAGTGATTATTCCCTAGATATACAAGTTGTGCTATTTTGTTTCACAATTGAATAAAGGACCTAAAGTTAGGGATTATCAATAGGTAATGTTTATTTCACAAAATTGACAAAAGTTTGTGGATGCATTATCTGCTCGCTTTAGACCATCAGCATACAAAGATGTCCAAGGTATATTGTCTAAACTAACTCAAACTTCATCCGTTGCCAACTACCAATCACATTTTAAGGCACTCTCAAATAAGACATAGGCTTATCTGAGTCATTTCTATTGAGTTTCTTATAGCCTATTATTATCAGAGAAGTTTAGATTAATAAGCGAAGAATATGATGGATACAATTTGGTTGGTAAAGATGAATGAAGATAAGAGGAATGATCAATATAATTCGTTTAAGTTAAATCTTTTGCCATCAATTTATTTTAAATGTACCTCAAAATTCAAACCATCAAATACTCATATTTCTAATTCGAAAACCAATGTTAATCCCATTAAATGACTTTCGAATGAAAAAATGCAAGCCAAGCGAGAAAAAAGTTTATGTTTTAACTGTGACAAAAAAATTAGTAAAAATCATAATTGTAAAGCAAAATTCATGAATATGTTAATCGATGAATCTAGGGAATGTAGTGAGGAGAATGTGGTTCATGATGAAGATGTAGAGGGTGACTTAGATTGTACTATTAGTTATGATGCCTTGAGTGGTGAAGTTATACCATGTACCCTTAGATTTAAAGGTATTATAAGACATTCAAGTGTATCAGTATTGATAGACTCAGGTAGTACACATAATTTCATACAACCCTAAGTTGCTCAATATTTAAGGTTAATTGAAACATCAACACCTAAGTTTCAGGTTTTTTTTGGTAATGGCCAACATTAATCGTGTGAGGGGTAGTGTCGAGATGTGGAGATTGAGATTCAGGGGTTTCATTGTAAGGTAACTTGTTATGTTTTGCCGATTCAAGGAGTAGAGAGAGTACTGGGTGTTCAATGGTTGTAGGACTTGTAGATAGTTACCTTTAATTACATAAACTTGGTTCTCTCTTTTGCATAAAGAGATCAGTCTGTTACTTTTTCAAGGGAGAAGACTACGAATGAAAGGTAGATTTCCCATTGTCAGCTAAGAAGATTACTTGGGTCTGAATCAATGGCTTGTTATTCCCATTTGATAGCTTAGATAGGTGAGTCATCATCAGATTTCACCAACGACGCTTCTATAGAAGAAGTGTTTAGAAAATTTCCTCAAGTAATTGAACCACCATCATCACTACCGTCACTCTATTCTATTTAACAATGAATTTAGCTTAAAGAAGGAACATCTACCATAAATGTGAAACCATATCAATACCCTCACTTTCAAGAAGAAGAAATCGAGAAACACGTGGAAAAGATGTTAGATAAAGGAGTGATTCAAGATAGTACTAGTCCATTTTCGTCCCCTTTTATTGGTGAAGAAAAAGGATGGGACATAGGGGTTCTATGTTGATTATAGAGCCTTGAATTAGGCTACTATCAAAGATGAATTCCCAATTCCAACAATAGATGAATTATTGGATGAGTTACATGCATCCCAAATTTTTCTAAGTTGGAGTTGCGAGTTAGGTACCATCATATGAGAATGGACCCTAAAGATATCGAGAAGATAGTGTTTAGAACTCATGAAGGTCATTATGAATTTTTAGTGATGCCCTTTGGCTTATATAATGCCCCTGCTACTTTCCAAGCTATCATGAAAAAGATGTTCAAACAGTCCTTGAGAAAGTTCATCATGGCATTTTCTTATGACATTATCATCTATAGTACTTCGTTGGAAGAACATATTACACACTTGACTTTGGTGTTACAGATTTAGCAGACAATATCATGTTTATTAAGAAAATAAGTATTGGTGGGTGTCGAATCCAACAAAATTTTATAACCTACTCTTAAAATTTTGTAAATAGTAGTGAGCAGGATCGTCTCCACAGGGACTGGGGAAAATCTATCTCTATTTTAATAACTAGCAAAAGGGAATAAAAATCGAGGGTTTTGTATAAACGATTAATTAGAAAATAATTGATTTCTAAAATTAACAAATACGTTTATTAATATAAATTCAATAGTAACAAGTTCTAACCAAAGAATTATCACGATTCAATTCATAAAGATGATCATTGATGCAAGGATTGTTATTCTAATTCATGAATAAATTGGTTATGACCTTTAACAAGCTCTGAAGATCTATCTCTCCTTAGAGTATCGATAATCAAGATACGATCTTTAATTATTCCCTTATTGACTAGACAATCCTAAATAAGCTCTTAAGATTTAATCTATCAATAGCATTACTAATTAGAGAGACTACCAATTCTAATCAACAGATCAAAAGCATGAACTATTTAAATTAGATCATAAATCACCATAACATAAATCAATCACTTATTCTGCAACCAATCATGTTATCGTATTACTTATATTGGAACAATCAAACAATTACGGATTTGACATTCCAAATAACAATAATCGCTTTGTCAATCAAACAAATAGGCCTAATTCGTAATGATCAATCAAAACAATTCTAATCATCCAAATAGATGAAGTATGAATATTCATAAACAAAATAAACTCAATAGTTCAATTGGATCTCACAATCTTTGATGAATTGATCCCGTAATAATACTCGGCTAGATTGAGTAATTAGTTACTCATGATCAAGAAAATAAAACTAGGGTTTCTTGAGAGCATCAATAACAAGAACAAACAATGAAAGAATAATGAATAATATCTTTTTCTCTCTCCTCTTTCTTTATATATGTGAGATAAACATCAGATATAAAGAGTGTTTTTCGCATGAAAGATGGCTGGAGACATATCGCAACAAGGCCGGCAGCTATTAATCTCGAAACAATTGGCGCACTCTTGATGGCCGGCTCCATGGCCGGCGGCCATGAATGTCCCAGTGCCGGCCATGGATGTTGACCGGCGGCTTTTCCATGATGGCTGGCAGCTTTGGATGTTCTGGACGAGTTTCGAACCTTGTATATCCTCCAAATGTGTTTGCTATTGCTATAGTTCATGAGAAAACTAATAGTAATGATAGCAAATCATGCCGAGTTTGGAATGAAATTGTGAGTACTTATGCATTCCATTGAAAGTGATATTGATCCATGAAGCTTGTTACAAACTCATGCCCAATTTCGCCAAACCGTTCCATTTACTTCATAAAACCTGAAACACGACATTAAACTCGATTAAGTATCAATTCTTTTGGGATTTCTATAAAATTAATAATAGGATTAACATATTTTACTCAATAAAAATTGAGTATATTACGTCTTAACAAATTCCCCCACACCTGAACCATTGCTTGTCCTCAAGCAAAACAATTAGAACCACAATTGAAATCTATCATAGAGAGTGCTAACTTTCACTTTTAAAATTCCAAGCATCTTTCTTTGATTATTCTTATGACATGTAGTTTAAATGCCTACCGCTCTAACCAAACTGATTCCATGCAATTAAAATACTTCAATCAAAATTCAAAAGCTAATCTAAACAAAATAAACTTTAATCCATATGTTTAGCAAAAGATTCTTCCATTGAAAAGTAAATTCTCAGTTCAGTAAGGAAAAACACCCATTTGGACTTCATTGGATATTTAACAGATATATACTCCTCACAACATAAAGTAAAAGCATATGATATCAACCATTCCCCTAGATTTTCTCCATATTCATTGTAAGTCTTATTTCAATGATGCTTTAGCATTCATTTCTTTTTTATTTCTTTAAGCATATATTGAGTCTTCAGAGAGTATTCTCTGGACGGGTTTTCGCCCGCTTCTTTTCAGCTCTTTTCTTTTTTTTTTTTTTCAAAGCTCATATAGTGAACTTTTGCCTTTCCTCCCTTATCGTTATAGTGAGTTCATCGAGTCGATACATCCCGGGTTCATCACCCAAGTGACCGGGTTTTAAAGGGACCCCTAAGAACTCTCTCTCACTCTAACATTCAAGTTTAGATACTCATAACTCAAATGCTCAAGTCAACGGAGTAGTGGCTATGCTTGTTTCTTTACTTTGAATGCAACACACATAAAAGACTTTTTTATCATGGATCACTAAGTAAAAAGTGTCATTTACCTCTTTTACTATTTGTTGAAAAATTCTTGTTTTTAAAAAGAATTCAAGAGGAGTATATACATGCTAATTTATTCCTAGAAGTAGACTTGTTTATTTTTCACTTAAGAACTCGACCTACTCTTAAATTTCCGACTCTAAAACTAAATACAAGGTAAGTTTATTCAATAAAGATTTTGCTACTCAATTTTTAACCAAGTATTATGATCACAACAGTAGGTGAGTAAGGCATTTTAACAAGTCAATTTCCATATTTATATAGATGCTATCACGAATATTCATCACAATCTCCAGATTTCATAAATTGTTGAAAAATTTGGCCTGAAATTGCCATATAGTGCTTGAGGACAACAATCTAACAGTTCATAGTGTGGGTGCAAACATTTCAGATCAATTCAGATATCCTGTATATGCAAAGTATAGTCAAATTTCAGATTTCAGCAAGCAGTAATATTCAATTCTCATCATGTTTATTCCCTCCCCCACACCTAGTCTGAACAGTGTCCTCACTGTTCTGAATTCAGTTCAATTGCACACAAAAAAAATTAAAGGAAAAAGGAGTAACGATTCTTCCCTAGGTTGTTGCACAATATAGGTGCAATTTCGAGTTCCTTTAGCAATTCAGATCGAGTGCTATGGATCCTGTGATCAATCGGATACAAAAACAAAGAGATAGTAAAAGCAAGGTCAAATTGTAGAAACAAGTCATCATAAGTCTACCCAAAGGTTTGGGTGCTTAAACGGATATAAAATGTCGGCAAGACAAAAATCAAAGTCAGCAGAAGATAAAGCAGCTAGCAGGAACTCTAACTATCAGCCTCAGGGTCGCTGTCCTCCTCACTGGAAGTCTGGTACTGAAACTCCGAGACATCTGTAGATGTATTGCAGGCAAAAGCGGACTTCAGCATCTGGAACAGGGTGGTTCGAAACTTCTTGTTCTTTTTCCGCTCTGTCCTGTTCCGTTCTCGCTCTTTTTTGTTTTCCTCTTTGAGTTCCTTGATTTCTTGTAACAACTGGTCATATGAACTCGCAGGAGGAGTAGTCCGGGATGTGGATGGCCTACTGACGGGAGCCATCTGAAGGGCCTCGATCTCTTCGGCTTGATCAGTCTTGTTGAATCCCTTTGATAATCCCCATAATCTGAAAGGGGCGTCAGATATCATTTTGCAAGGGAAGCCCTCATCTCCCTCAGGCTCTCGGAAGATACCCATCCCTTTCAGTAGAGCTGTGATATAGCCCCCACAAAGGATGACTTTGGTCCTTGTATCCGTGCTTTGTTTATCCAAATAATTGGCGACCTCCATACCCAAGTCAATTCTGTGGCTAGTGGTCAAGCTATAAAGATAAAACATATCAGAGTTGGTGACCTTACTATGGCTGGTTTTCTTACCGCTGATGGTATGAGCTAATATGTGATGAAGTAATTTGTGTTCCGTAGCTGGGAAGTCAGTGGCGTGAGATTTGGACGGTTCAAATGGCTTGGTGCTAGGAGCTGTAAGCTGAAGCCAGAATGTTGAAGGATCCATATTAGCGGGCCAGGAGTTGGGTAATGCCATGGCAGTTTGTGGATCATCATAGAGTCCTAACAGGTATCCCACACACTTCACATCAACCCTATGGACTTCTCCATATTGGGAAGACTTAATCAACATCTAACAATTTTATCCTCATTTTCACCTTGATGATAAGGTGGTTTTTCATGGGAGGGAGAAAGATGTTATAACCCAAGTTCAGCAAGTCAACTCAAAAAAGAGGAATCTACCAAGATAGGCTAATGATTACACAAAATAAGTACAAGTACAAGTAGAGTTCAATGTTCAGTTTACATATAACCGTTGTCAACTATAGAAACTTAATGCAACTGATATATGAACAAATATAGCGTATTTATTACAACTCTATAACTTATCTAAGTAGCTAGTATCTATATTATAAATAGTGAAAAAAAGAAATAAAAGGGAGGAAGAAATACATTCTTTAAATAGGGTTTGAAGAGCCTGACTAGCTTGAATCATTCAAGTGGCATTGATTTCCTTACCTACATCATCACAAACACATAAACATAAGAGATTGAGTGAGTTAGGCAATCAGTAAACATTTCTATAGTAGAGAAAGTAAAGAACTAGGGTTTCGAAGTACTCAATTGAGTAAGTGGTGTAAAGGAGATAGGAGTCAAGAGTGAGTGATCAAGTTGGGGTTCTAGAAAAGAAGTATTGGCTTAGTGGGCCTCAAATGTATACAGGCCTTAATAGTATATGTGTGTGTGTGTATTATACAATCTTTAACTTTACTATGCTATTTAATTGAGCAATTATGAAGATTTTCTTAGTGCAATTCTTTTTGAATTGCAATATTGTTTTATTTAGTGGATTATAGACCAATTATGGATTGATGAGTATATGCTTACAAGATTTATTGGAGTATAACTACAGTACATATGCTGATAAATTATCATCAAGCTTGTGCTTATTTTATTGCTGGCAATGCAATTATTATTGGTAGTAATGTTTTCCACTTGTGCTGGTAGTCATGATATTATTTAATGATTCATTTATCGTAAAAGTATCATTTTGCAAAATTAGGTTGAATAATAAGATTCTAAAAGTATTGAACACATGGTGTAGAAATATTATAGAATGGATTTTTGGGGTCCTATACACTGCTCATATATTCATTAAGTATATAATTTTTATTTCTTCATTAAATTGTGTATTCCATATTAGAGTTTCGATAGTAGAAAGATTATAAGTTACCTTAATAGATGATAATATTACGTAATTTTTGTAACGATGCTTATGAAATTTTGCGACATTTCACATAGAGTGTCCACATTGCTAAAGATCCAACGATGAGCTTGGCATATATTGTGGAAAGGGAAAAATTGTGGTTAAATGGTTTTTTTTTTTTCTTTGACCAAAGTAGTTAAATGGGTTAATGTGACAGGATGTGTGAGTTCGATGGATATGGTTTAAAGTTTTTAATTAGCCCAAGATATATATATATATATATATATTTTGTCCAAGTAGTCCAAAATATATTTATTCTTAACAATAATGATAATAGTGAGAGTAATAATAATTTTAATAAGAGTAAAATAGGTTCATGCTTCAATAATTTGTAGTGAGAAAGTGGATAGTTGGTCTTTATATACAGTGAAACTTATCTTATTTTAATCCACCAATTAACCTTAATTTTTTTAAATTAATAGACCAAAAAGGGACTCATTAATTAATAATTAAAAAAAGAATCACTTTGTTACTTTTTTATAATTGTGGAAGTTCTTATTATGAACTTGTCCAGTCACGTACTGTTTCACTACCAATATTATAATTTCATCAATTAAAAAAATTAAGAGTTTCGGGAAGAATTCTGAAAGAGTGATTTATTTATTACATATCCTGTGGAGTCAATGATACAAAATTTTTGTATGACTTCAAAATACCAGAAAAGCCTTTTCTTTTTATAATTAACAAACAAGCGACACGAGTCTTCGCTGATATGTAGTGATGTATCTTGTTAACTACTACCTTGTGGAAAGATTCTTTCATTAAAAGATGCCATGTGACACACGGTGAGTTATGTGATGGTAATGAAATTTTTTTTTTTTTTTTTTGGAAGGGGGCCCAAAAGACGGTTAATAATTCTGAGAATTTTTTCATATATTGTTTTTGTTATTTCCTTTTTATATATCAAATAATATATAATCATAAATATAGATATAATGACAAACATACAATAATATAAAAAACAAATAATGTATTTTAATATTAATTTAATTAAGAATCTATCTCTTTAAGACATTAACACTAAGCCAGTGTTTGGTTTCCCTTCATTTATGGGATTGGACAAAACTAAATCTGTATTCCCCTTCTTTCTTTCTTTCTTTTTTTTTTTCCTTTTTTTTTTTTTTTTTTTTAGCTTGGGACTGAACAAAAAGCTCCAAAAGACTAGATAACAGTTTAAAAAAATTGTCTCCGTATGAACAATGGGACAAGAGCTTGATTCACAGAACAAATAAACCTATTTTTTCAAAAACCGAATGGGGGTTTTTGCATATTGTATTACTTTCTTTTTCTTTTTCTTTTTTTTTAATAAAATATAAGTAAGTTTCGATATGTAAGTTACTATCTTTCTTTACCTGAAAGCCAAAGATAAAAATATATTGAAAAATGATAACAGGTGCTACTTGTTAGAGTGGCATAAGAAATTTTGTATACTCTTACATTTACATTATGTATAGTTAATATTTTAGGAACTCATAATTTCCTTGTAAAGTGGACTTATAAAAGGTAATGATTAATGAGAGTGAGAAACGGAATAAATTATTGACCAAGCAAAATATTATTAGTATCAATTTCTAATAAGTAATTAAGTTGGTATTATCATACTATTTTTACATTTATATTGATATAAAATGACATGTTTTACAAGATTATACAAATAATTAAATACGAAAATTAAATCAATCAATACCATGGATGGATGACAAAAAAAAGTTTGGCTACTTGAAAAGTTACCTAACCCCCCTATGCGCATTTAACATAGTGAATAAAGCATAAAGAATTGAAGTCCTTTACCTAACCCACTATATGCATCAATCATGAATATAAAATTTTTAGCAGGCATAAAAAGGAAGTTTAAAAATTTTGTTATAGGGATCCACAAGCAAAACATAAATCATGACTTTAAATGAATAAGACGTGTATGGGAATTATTATTAGTAAATAATGTTGCTAATTTTTTTAATTTAAATGAGGTATTTTAGGAGAAGAAAATCGATTTTGTTATTAATAGTTTTAGTAATTTATGGCTATTAAATGTCGTTGATAATAAAAATTTATTAATTATAATAGCTATTCATAATGAATAAGAGTATAGTAAAATTGCAGCGAATATTTTTGTTAATCAAAATTTGTTCAATACCTATTATTCTATATATAATTACCTTTTTTAACCATCATCTATCCTTTTTTTTTTCCAAACTATTGTAATTATAGCTATTAAGAGTGGAGAATTGAATATGATGAAACCAATATTCGTATCGCTATGCTCATCCAACTTAGATTACCATATTAACCAGAAGAACAACATTATGGGTGTGGTTCATCTCTTGAGATCAATTATTGCTGTCTTCGTTCTCTCGTCAACTGTAATGGTTGTGCTATGGGTGTATTGGGAAGGCTTATATGCATGTAAAAAGGGTTGAGCCAAACCCATGTGGGACAATCCTTCACGCCATGCGTAGCAGTGGTCCCCAAAAGGCTGTGCGCGAGAGGATTCTTCCTGGTAAGGACTCCAGGGCCCACAGATGAGGGCGATGCTACTGTGAAGTGGTAACGCTGGGGAAGCCCACATGACTTACACCCAACCCTTTTTACATGCATATAAGCCTTCCCAATACACCCATAGCACAACCATTACATATAGTCTGTAAAGATAGCGAAAGGAATGGGAAAGAAAAAGAAATTTATTAGAAACAGAGTAATCTTTAAATATATGATACATACCTGCTGGAATTAGTGAAAGGATATAATAACACAAAAACCTCAAAAATATTGAAAAAATAATTGGAAAAGACAATACTATTGGGCTCCTAAGGAATCACCTAACCTCCCGATGAGACTTGCCGACAAAGAAGAAATAAGAAAACGGAAAGCACCAAGAAAGCCCCACGAAAATGAGACAAAGTCAATAATATACAGCTTCTAATTTTATCAATAATTGTTAATACAGATCATGCTTTTACACTTCAGCCATTCACACACTCTCCGTCTTCTTCACTATCTGCAACTTTAAGCATCTTTTTGGTCCTGAATTTGCTCTCTGTTTATTACCCAAAAAAAAAAAAAAAAAGGAAAAAAATGGCAGAATCCGTTCTTTTTAATGTTGCAGGTAATATTATTGGTGCTCTTTCTTCATCATTTTATCAAGAAATTTCACGGATAAGGGGTGTTGGAAATGAGCTTGAAAAACTGAATAACACGGTTTCTACTATAAAGGCCGTGCTGCTTGATGCTGAAGAAAAATCTTATAAGAACAAGCAAGTCAAAGTCTGGCTTGAGAGACTGAAAGATGTTCTTTATGATGCTGAAGACTTGCTTGATGAGATCTCTGTCGAAACTCGACTGAAAAAGCTGAGGAGCCAAAACAAGTTTGTGAAGGAGGTCCACACTTTCTTTTCAAGCTCAAACCAACCCATTCTCAAATTGAAGATTGCGAAAAAATTGAAGGATGTAATAACGAAGATAGATGCCATCAAAGCCGATGAGCCGCTTCACCTGGAGAAGCGCACTAGTGAAGAGGGAGGGGAGATTAGACGAGGAACACAAGGGCAACTGCACTCGTTTATACGTCAAGAAGTGATTGGTAGGGATGATGACAAGGGAAATATAATAAGACTATTGATGGACGCCAATTCGGAAGAAAATGTTTCAGTAGTTTCAATTGTTGGGATTGGTGGATTGGGAAAGACAGCACTTGCTCATTACGTCTACAATGATGAGACTATTCAAAAACATTTTCAACCTAGAATGTGGGTTTGTATCTCTGACTTTATTATAGAGACAATAGTTGCAAATATTATTGAAAGTGCAAAAGAAAAGAAGGAAGAATGTGTTGGAATGGTTCAAATGCAAAAAACTCTTCAGAATGAAATTAATGGGAAGAGGTATCTTTTGGTTCTTGACGATTTATGGAATGATAAACGGGAAGATTGGCTCAGGCTTAAGAGTTTGGTAGCTGGAGGAGCTCCTGGAAGCAAAATACTTGTCACTACACGTAATCCTGGAGCTGCAATGACTGCTGGCTCGATGCACTGTCATACTCTTCATGGCCTATCAAGCGATGCATCTCTGGAATTGTTTATGGCAATTGCTTCTGAGAAGACTCAAGAGATAAGTGAGCCGGAAAAAGTTCTTATTGGGAAAGAGATAGTTGAGAAGTGTTGTGGCGTTCCTTTGGCTATTCGAGTTATCGGAGGTATGTTATTCAAAGAAAGAAAGAAAGCTGATTGGCTGCGTTTCAAGGAAAACAAACTGCAAAATTTCACACAAGAGGAGAATGACATAACAGCTATTCTTAAGCTAAGTTATGATCATCTCCCATCGCACTTAAAGCAGTGCTTTGCATTTTGTTCATTATTTCCAAAGGACTACCCTATTCAAAAGTCTACCTTAATAAATTGTTGGATCTCGCAAGGATTTGTCCAACCAAGTAGCGATCTTGATGCCGAAGATGAAGCACATGAATATTTCATGGATCTTCTACAGAGAAACTTTTTTCAAGATGTAGAAAGTGATCGGTTTAACAATGTTAGAAGCTGCAAAATGCATGATTTTGTACATGATTTAGCTTGTTTGATGGCAGGAGAAGAGAGCTGTGACGTAAAAAAAGCCCAACAAAAAACTCGGCATATATCTTATGGGTCGAATGGTGATTTATCAGATCAACTTCCAAAACTTTTAGGTAAAAATACAAAAGTGCGGCTATTATTGTCCACTGAAAATTGGTCAGGTGTTAGGTTAAGTGAATCTGCATGCCTTAAAATCTTATCGAATTTTAGGTGCTTGCGATTTTTGACCCTCTGTAAGACTGACATGAAGGTGGTGCCACACTCCCTCTGCAAGTTGAAGCACCTTTCCCATCTTGATCTTTCGGATAGTAAAAAATTGGAAAAGCTTCCTAGTTCCATTGAAGCTCTGCAAAATCTGGTGACATTGAATCTTAATGATTGCTACAGTCTCAGAGAGTTGCCCAATGACATTGGGAACTTAGGTTGCCTTAAGCATCTATATCTTGATGAGTGTTTTAGCATGAATCATATGCCGCGTAGTTTGAGGAAACTAACCTCCCTACGCACGCTAACACTTTTCATTGTTGGAGACTGTAAATCCAGCCCCAAGAATTCTCCAAGGTTAAGTGACTTGAATGGCTTCAATAACTTGAGAGGAAGGCTCACTATATGGATAGTTGGTCGCATAAAAAATGCAGCTTCGGAGTCCAAGAAAGCAGAGATTAAAGCAAAGCATTTTTTGGATGACTTAGAAATAAGATGGAAGGATACAGAAGGAAGTGGATATAAGGAAGCCGAGGTTATTGAAAGTCATGAAACTATACTAGAAGAACTCCAACCACATACTGGTTTACGTTCTTTTACAATAAGTAATTATAGGGGAGCAAGATTTCCTCGATGGATGATGGAAGATCTCTTACAGAGCCTCCCAAATCTTGATACATTTATATTAAATGGATGTAGAAAATGCCAATTCCTTCCACCACTTGGCTTAGTACCTCTTCTTAGGAGCTTATTTCTTGTTGATCTTAGTGCAGTTGAATCCATTACTTACAACAACAGTCCCTCATCTAGCAATTCATCTGCTGGGCAGTCCTTATTTCTTAGTCTCTCTAATCTGTATATTGAAAAGTGCCCGAACCTGAAGTCCCTCCCATTAATTCCGGATCTTGAGAGTTTAGTGCTTGTTGATGTGAGTGAAGAGTTGTTGAAGCAATCATCTCGTCTCCAAAAATTGAAATTTCTAGAAATCAACAAGATTCATTCTATAAAGACTTTGCCCAAGACTTGGCTCCAAAGTCTCTCTTCACTTGAAACCCTAATCATTAGACATTGTCCAAATTTAACCTCTCTCTCATCCGGCATGCAATACCTGTCCTCCCTTGATAGACTTAGTATTGTAAATTGCGAGGTGCTTGATCTGTCCATAGATGAGAATCACAATGTGATGCAGCACCTAGATCAAGGCCTTAGGAGGTTGCGCAATATACAATTATGGGGGCTTCCGAAACTCAAGTCACTTCCAGATTGGCTTTTCCATGTCACAACATTAAATTCACTCAGATTGTCTGATTGTTCAAGCCTAATGTCGTTGTCGAATCGCATGGGTGACCTTACATCGCTTCAAAGTTTAGAAATTGTTAATTGTCCAAACTTGACATCACTTCCAGAAAGCATGAGTCAGCTTAAGTCCCTGAAGACTTTGAGAATCGGCGGATGTCCAGAGCTGGAGAACAAGTGCAAGAAAGACAGTGGAGAGGAGTGGCGCAAGATTGCTCATGTTCCAGATGTATCGCACGAGCTCTATGATTGGGAGGTAAGTCAAGTTCCATTCTGCAGAGAGATTTTGATGGGTAATGATTAGCCTTTGGTTTGGATTTTTTGTTGAAAGCAAAGCAAACAAGGCATCATCGTCTTGCCGTTATACACCAAAGACATAGTTTTCTTCTTTTTGTTTAATCTTAACTTTACTACATGTAATGTAAAAAATCTTTTCTTAAAAATAAAAATAAAAAAAAGGAAAACCTTTTGTTTTATCCTTACTAATTCCTTTCTTTTCCTGTAAAGTTCTTCCTGATCTCATTTCTTTATTCTCTTTTTTGTTGGTGCTGTCTTTTAGATTGACCTCTTTCCTTGCGTTCCTCTTTTCGCAATCGTCATGACTCCTCACTCGGTAATGTCCCTCCCTCCCTCTCTGTCTCAAAAATATATGTATGTGTGTGTGTGTATTTTTTTTTTTTATTCTTAATTTATGTGGATGTTTTAGTTTCAGCTGTATAATTAAGTTGCAATGTCCAAAAAGAAGATTTTTATCAAAGGAATATAATTCTTTTCTCTTCTTTTCTTTTCTTTTCCTATTAGATATTTCATCTCTTTAATTAATTAATTAATTCTGGGCTATGAACAGAATAAAGTTTGGTGAAGATTATTTTTTTGGAAATGGGCTTTTGGGCCATTTGAATTTTGTCCCTTTTGGTCGTTATATGCTGAAAATCTTGAACTTATTGTGGTATATTTTCAATGTTAAAAAGTTTTGAGCTCGATCAAGTTACGAATTTTAAGGTACTAATGCATGGTCTTTCTCATGATTGTCCCGTATGATTTTTCTTGTCTTGGATATGTAAACTTGTGTTATGGAATGATCAATTGGATGTCATTCAGTAAAGAATTTAATTTGTTATAAATGATTCATGTCCTCGTAGTATTTTCTCACCTGTTAAACAATTCATGGAGAGGATAATGCAGGTCCAAATCTATCTTAGAGTCTCAAAAGGATTCACGTTAAGTTCGGAATTTGTGTTAGCTTTCATTGGTTTTAAAGTACAGTGCTAACAAAATGGAAGTTTCCGTACAATGATATTGTAACTGCTCTCGCATTTCCATGGGTCTCATATACTGATCTAGTATATCACATTCTATTTTCTAATATGATATGATGTCCATATTTGTTGAATGATGATTTTGAATAAATTTCTAATGTCCGTATTTGTTGTCCCAATTAGATGCCACTTGTTTCAAAAAGCGTGTAAAAAAAGTTAATTTAATCTTTGATGGTTTGAAACAGTAGTCCAACATAAAAATAATATTTTTTTTTTTTGGTGAATCCAACTTATATTATTTGCTGAGCATGTTTAAGTATGGCATAAACCACTATGCTTGAACAAAGATTAATTCCTCCAAAAAACCATTTTTTTTTTCTTAATGTCCAACTGAGCTTTCAATTATCGTATAGCTCATGGATCTATCTAATAGAGATAGGTTTGTTTAGTGAAAAACAATCTTATGTTCCCGTAGCAGGCATTTCTTGTTAATATCTGATATGATTTGTCATGACACATAATCTATTTGTATGTTGCAATGATGAGATTTGTATTCTCTAAGGCTTCATATTTATGTCCATTAAATCTTTACTAATGCAATCAATAAATCGAAATGCAGTGAGTTCATACAGCAATTCTGTACAAGATCTACCAATCTTTTGGCAATGGCTACTGGATGTGGATTGGAAAGCTCAACTAATGAAATAAGGATGCATATGACCTCAAGTTCTTGTGTCTATGTAGATGAATCAAACGATAAAATTCTTATGCTGATTGACGATTGAAAATTTATACAGCGTATTCAATTTTTAAACTTCAAGTTAATAGATCTTTTCCATCTCTTATCTATTTATTGCATTCCATAGAACGTTGTGATCGTTGTAAAACATAATTTCACTACCCTGGTGTAATATATAGTGAGAACTAAGAAGCTATTTCACTTTTTCCTTATAACTTTAGTTTATGTTACCAATTAACCATCCTAGTCGACATGTTCACGTTCTTAACTTAGATCACTGCATTTACTCTATAATCATTTAGTGATACTATGCTGATCATGCAGAAGTACTAAGTTCATGATTTAAAACTGATAAAACTAAAAGAAAGAAAAAGCACACTAGCATCCGTGAAGCTTGCCCCACAGGAAATTTGCAATGTACCGTGAAGTCTTTTGAAGGTTTTGTACGCAACGGAAGCCTAATTAAAAAAAGATAAATATTGAAATCTGTTTATCAGATAACAATCTTCTACTTGTTCTTTAATTCAAAAGAATGTCAAAACATATGGGCATCAAAAATTCAACAATAAAACAAATTTTGAGAAGAAAGAAAACAGAAGCATGACTTTGACTATTATTACAAAACGCCAAAACTGAATATCTAATCCTGAGGTGTATGATTTCTATCAAAACCTTAAAATTTGCTTAAAAAGGAAAAAATACTTAAATAGTTCTTAATCATAAACTAAATAAAATGATATAAAAAATGGCACAAACAGAATTAAATTTCGAAACTCCTACTAAAAGTAATTACACTTTGAAAACTTCCCAAAAATAATAAAAACACAATTTTAGAGACTAACAATAGAATTTAGCTAAAAAACGAATTGCATCACAAGCAAAGCTTGTGTGTTTTGATCCTGGCCCATTTTCTAGATTAGATTTTGAACTAAAAAATTTTCAAACTTACAAAACTACCACTTGTTAATTTCTTTTCTATTATTGCAAAAAAGCATCCACAATTTTTTTGACCACATCAATATAGAAGTGAATAAGAGAGAGGAACATGACTATAATGTTTAATGGTTTAGCTTAAGTTTCCTATGCATATTTGTCACATGTCAATTCGGGTACGGTTCTATACCCAAACAGTTGGTTCATACTTTATAGGTCTCATCTCGATGGAACTATAATTGTACTCGTGAAGGTCAAACCAATTCCCCATTCTTGGAAATCAACGGATCTTACAATTCAATTCCTGTCCTATTGAAACGGTGAACCATTTGGTTTTTTTCCACAATTTTTTAGAAAATTAAAGATAAGTATAAATAAAAAAAAATGCCTCGATACTATACATTTGAAAAATGAAAGATAAATGTACATCTAGATAATGGTGAAATATGTACATGATATTTATTTTTTTCCAACTAGTACAAATAATAGATTTAATAAGTAGGGATGGGCAAAAAAACCGACCAAACCAATCCGTAATCAAACTAAACCAAACCGAAAATATAGTTTTTTTTTTTTAAGTAATATGGTTTAAAAATTTTTCAGTCTGAACTAATCCATAAATTTATAGTGGTTTGATGGAGCAGACCAAATCAATCTGTTAAACAAAATCAAACCATTTTAAATAAATATAAAAATATTTTACTTGTCATTATAAGTTTTGTTATGATGGTTGATTAAAGGTCATATATATTCTTATGATTTATTATAATATTTATGATATGATGATAATTGGTTGATAATAACTTGTTATTATTTTTAAAATTGTTTTTTAGGTTCAAGATATATTCATTCAACTCCGTTGGTAACTTAATGTTGTTTTTAATTAATCATTTGAACTCTATGAAACATGGACTTTATTATTTAGTTTTGTCTTATCATGTATTAATTTTTCATTATAAATTTTGTTAACTGATCACTTTTATTTATAAAGGACTTTTGTTGGTATTTTTTTTTTCCAAATTTGTTAATAGATTTTTTTTCTACCATTTTAATAGATGGTTGACTAGATAATTTTTTAAAGGACTATAGATTATAATTTACTATGTATTAGTTAAAGAGTGTGCTATGTTAATGACTAAGTGATTTTATGAAGAAGTATGGATTATGAATGTGATGGATTTATAAAATATTTTGTAGAGATTTACAATATAAACTTTGTAAAATGATTTCCATATTGAAATATCAACACAAATGTACAATATTATAAGAAAAATTTTTTTATTAGAATTTTGATCTAATTCATAATCTAAACCAAACTAAATTGTTATTTAATGGTTTGAAAATTTTCTAATCCGAACTAAATGGTTACTTAAGATTTCTTTTTTTTTTTTAATCATGAACAGATTAACCCACCAAATCTTTGAATCAACCACTGAACCAAGATCCAAGGTTCATGACCCACCTAAACTAGTGGGTTTTAGGTACCACCTACCAAACCCAACGAGTCTGCTAGCGGGTCTAAACCGCCTCTTATGAGTTAGTTCCCAATTGGGGAACCAACAGTGCTGAACCAAGTTAGTTTCCAAGTAAAACCCAACCCGTAATGACATCTACCAACCCATTATTTTTACTAATCAAATAATCATGGCCTCAACAGATAATATCTCATAACAAAATAATAGATGACACAGTATTATAATCTATAGCTTGCAAATAAAATCATTAAATGCAGATTTGGAGAACTAGATAGATAACATTCATTGAAATCCAAAGATGGATTGTCTTTCATTATTTCAAAGCTGAGTTAAACGACAAGGGAAAAGAAAGAACAGTGCAGATTTTAAATCGTTGTGTTAATGAATCGTGCATAAACAAAAGTTGAAATGGGTGGCTTAACCTATAAACACACATGATTGGCATTATTTTAATCCCCTGCAGCTAATTTCAGCAATAAAATTCATTAAAAATGAATACCTTTGGTCGATTTTGATCCCGAAAGGGGATGATCTTGAACACGTACCTCAAACTGAAGGACATATTCAGTATGTGCGCAAGATGGAACCAATGTCATATTCAGACATCTATGATTTAACCATAATCGCGGGTAGTAGAATATACACAGAGAGCTCAAGACCATTTTACACTCTTCAAATTAATACAAAATTTAGCAAGGAAAAAGGTGTTATTCCCCTGTGCCTTTACAATATCATATCAACTGCTTCTCAAACAGAGATGCACAGAACTTGTGGACAGAACGCTATGCATTATGGCAAAAGAATGGGTATACACGATTCGGCATTGATTGCCAGTATACATGATAAAGAATATATGTCATCAATAGTCCAAGGAAAGCTGATTCTTTTAAGATCTAATTGTTCACCACTCTCTGATCTCACATCCTATACTGTGACAGTGAAGAGATAGACCTTTAGCACAACAGAAAGGGCCAACTGCAACAGAAAAATTGCTGCCACGATGAAGAACCACTGTTCTCCAGCTGACTTGATATGGGCTCGTAAATTAAGTGCTACAAAAGTTGCTGACATGAACCCAGCTACACCTGCTATGACCCATCTGAATATTTCCAGGGGCACAACTGAGAGACACTGAAAACAAAATGGAGTTAATTTCTTAGTTTTCTTTACCGCAAAAAAGGCCACATCACTAGACCACAAAAAAGATTTCGAACACAACAAATCGATCAGATGAAGCACGTGAAGTTGAAATATTGCATAATTCATTGGAGTTCTATTCTACTTGCTTGAAATTCAGAGGAACGCATAGGTATCTTGCTTATTACGTTCCATAGCAATGTATAATGATTGGAACGACCAAAATCACATTATAGAAAGATGTGAAGTAAAAATGTTAATGGCCTGTCTCCCAAGTGGCCAAATGCTCATTTCCAGACTTGTTCCTAAGTTCTAACAGCATGGTCATGGGCTGTAGAACATCATTTGCCTCAGTAATTTAATCTAATCAGAACCTCTAAAAAGGCCAAAGCATGCAATTAAACCAATGTATTAAGCAAATTAGTTTCAGCACTCATCTGATGAATGAATAATTTATATATGAATATAAGAAATCCTTCATTCTCCATCAGACTGGACTTTTTTTTAACTAGAGAGGAAGGAAAAACTTACCAGTGCTGGAATGAATATAAAAAGGGAGTAACCATAGAGGCAAAATAACTGGACAAGGCCTGACGGGACAGAGAAATACTTCAGGACGACATACAATGCCAGAGGAACGATGGTGACGTATCCATAGAACAAACCTGCAGACCAGGTCACAATATTTATGTCATAGTTCCACTCATCTTTTTTCAGCTTGTGTGCCACATATGTAACAAATGTGCCAATTGCCGCAGCTACAAATATAAGGGTGCTGCATATCCAAAATGGCCCATACCTGTAGAAGAATATAATGTTCAGTTAGTCAAGAGACGTCACAACAATCAAGAGATTGATCTGATGGTTACACTGATGAGTACATGATTTACTCCACTTAGTTGTAGAGGATAATGTTTTAGCCTGATGATGGCATGAAACCACAGTGACAAATGAAAGAAAAAGGTTGAAACCTAGCCAGCAGAAATTACACAGTTCATCCAAACCCTGGAAAATTAATAGTCTATCAAGTGCATAACAACAACAACATGCTGATAATGGCTATAATCAACTGGAAAGTACAGACCTAAAAATGCAGCAAGCTCAAGTCTTCATCAGCATGTACAAATTAGAGAGACAAATTTATGCCAGAATCAGCAATTTTCAATAGGGATTTCCCTACTGCTACAAGGTAAGAGATGGGTCCAAACATGGTACCAGAGCAGCATTTATTAGCAAAATATGAATGCAGGTCTCCTCCATTTATTATCAAGATAAAGGGTAAGAAGACAGCAGCATGCATTAACATTACTGGAAAGAATAGCAGATTGTGGCTAAGAACGCTCTCAAATTAATCAGTGCAAGGTTTTATTAAACATCACCCAGTCTAATACCACAGGTCTTCTCCATGTTTTATTGAGATAAAGGGTAAGAGACAGCAGTATCCACTGCCATTACTGGGCAAAATAGCAGATTGTAGCTGAGATTGCTTGCAAATTAATCAACCAAAGGTTTTATTAAACATCATCCAATCTAGTAACACAGATTTTTCCTGTTTTGTTGTTAATACATATGTAAGAGCAGGCTCCTCCATCTAATTTCACCCCTTTGTAAAGATCAAAAAAAGATCAACCATAAAAGTTGTTCAAAAGATAAATATTAGAGGATTACTGACTGCATGTGCACTGGTGCAACCCCCCAGCCTGCCCAAAGGTAGAAAATTGCTATTATGGTGTTTAGTTATATAACTAGATAGAAATTTGTACAAATTACTATTGTGCAAAATATTAAATAGAAATCCATGCCCCAACCGCCAAGAATTGCTATTCAATGGTTTATTCACCACTTTCTCACTAATACCTTTACCTTGAAAAGACCACTACCACTAGACTAATGTTGTTAGTCATTAATGTAATAAACATTTTACTATTATGACAAAAAATGATAGCTATGTTACTTTTATTTTAATATAATTCTTTACCTTTTCTATGTCAACTAATATTGTGATAGGTATGCAATAGCTATTACAACTTTATTGATTTCTTAGGAATCACAATTCTACATACACCCCCCCCACACACACACACCCCACCCACAACCACAAACAAAAACACACAAAAAAAAAGTCCGTATGGTGAAATGAATGGGTCATGAGAGCCTAACAGACAAACAAAGAGGAAGATCCAATGAGTTTTAGAATATGAATATTGAACTAACCAACCACAAACAGATTTTCATCAGCATTCTAATGTAAATAAAATGCTAAGAGAACAACTCACAAATCTGGATTGCTGGCGGTTTTCTCATTAAAGGTGCCTCTAAATGGGAAAAGAGAATCCTTAATCCTTTCCAGCACATCTGAGGTGTCAACATCGAAGTATGGCTTGTACGAGGAAACTTGAAACATCGAAAACCAACCACTAGGTTGGGGATCATCAGAGCCAGATCCAGTTTTTGAGAATGTATCTGTATGTGAGAGAAACAAGAAATAATTGATACTTCTTTCTATATGAAATCATAAATGAGACAAATGTAATTAGCATGTATCAAATCAAGCACATGAGTATGAAATGATTGCAGTACATAACCAAATGTAGCAATCTTTTCTTTTAGTAATTTCAATGTGGCATAGTTAACTGACAGAACCTACCCATTATAGTCAAAAGCTAGGGGATCTTTAAACATATATCAGATATTCTTTGAGGAAGTCAATCAACACTTCAAGGATCGGAGATATGAAAGGAAGTGGTAGTCACAATTGTCGCCATGATCATCACTCAAATTTCTACCCTTTTTACCACAAAGCTGTTAAGCCACCCTCTCATCACTCAAATTTCCATGGTTTTTCAAGGAGTACAATGGGGGGTGAGGGATTCGAACTTGATCCATCTTTGTTAAGCAAAGTTCATGCCACTAGACTATAAAGCCCTAAGCCAAATTTCCATGGTAGCTCTACAAACATATTAATCTTAGGTTCCAAAGAAAATTGTGAAGGGACAACACCCAAAGACAATAAATGCAGTGACACTTGTGATTTTAAATTTCATAACTCACATTTGATTTTGTTGATAGGTATCATAGCCAAATTTACAATTCCCTCAAGGGACTATATATTTCCCCAAAGGGCCGACCATCATTCTTTGACAGATTAAGGAACAAATTGTCCCAAATTCTCCTCCTTTGAGAAAGCAATGCAGAGGAGATCTTTGGAATTCACTCACACTATGATATAACATAGATGAGAAGAAATACAACATTCAACAACAGGCACAAAAAAGAGGCCAGAGGTAAGGAATGAAAGTGCTTAATAAGTGGACTGGATAGCATACTGCTCAAAGGGTAAACAGACAAGTAGCTCGCAAATTGATCACTGGTCTATCTCTATTAAGTATGTAAGCCAAAAGATTTCTAATAAAATGCAAGCGATCAAAACAGGAAAAAACATTGAGAAAACTGGAGCCATACATAATGTAAATATCAAAGGTAATTAGAAATTCGACATACCATCTGCATCACGTGGAGGTCCAGAGCTACCAGATATTTTCCCCTTTGCATCAGATGGAGGAAATGTCTGAAGATTTGAATCTGAAAGAAAAAAACAAACCTACGTTAGAGTCAAATTATTACAAAGAGAAACTACAACAACTTCCACTAATAAGTTTCAATATTACAAATCCCCCTTGAATACAATTTGATATAACCCAAAGCTTCTTGGCATACTGCTAAAGTGGCTAACAGATTAGTCAGACCCAACTCAATTCTTCATGATTACAATAAAAGAAAATTGAACCAAACTTGAACTTGAGAAACAGAGAGTGAAAGCATAAAGACCAAGTTTTGCCAAATCAACAAACTTCAGTTAAGTCTTCATTGATACATTCCACCGGATACAGAAACCATATCGAAACTTAAGAAACAGAACATCAAAGTGTAAACATCAAGCTTCGGTGATTACCAAACTTGAGATCAGTGTTCATTAACATGATCTCACATGCAAACACCAAATCTGAGGTTAGTTAAAGAACATCAAGGATAGATATCAAATTTTGCATAAGTAACAATATCAAACAAATGAAAAAAGTAGAGATATTCTATGGAAACAGAACTAAATGGCTGAAACACTTCAATTCGAACTCAGAGGTTCTAATAATCTGGCTTACAGCTATACAAACAAACAGATTTATGAATCAAACCAGAAAATACTCAAGTCTCTGTCACAGCATTCTCCAAAATTGAAAATTCAAACTTAAGACCAAAAATTCAAAACATTAATATTGAGTTCAGATTAATTACATAACAATTAAACAAATCAAAGGATAACGCCATTCATTATTGACAGACACATGGTAAAACTACTCGAATGCACTTCAACAATAAAACAAGGAATGATTCTGCGAGAAACGTACGGGATCAATGAATTTGAGTCAACCTAACTAGACTTAAATCTTCATTACCACATTATCATCAAACTGAAGCCAAATCTCAACTTAATAAACCAATACGTAGTCTTCATAAAACGAGAGCCAGTCAACAGAAAAAATAAATAAATAAAACAGCTCGAGAGCTTCAAATCCAAAACGAACAACGGATACATGAGAAATCAGTCATTAAACAGTGAATTCAGCTGTAAATCATTAAATTCCACCTGATTCGCCATATCCAATAAAGAAATAAATGTTTAAATGAATAAAAGAGCTCGAAGGCTTCGAATCCAAATCGAACAACGGATACATGAGAAATCAGAGAGCAAAGAGTGATTTCAGCAGTGAATAATCAAATGCCACACCACATAGTTCGCATTATTCATAAAGTGAAAACAAGTCGATAAAAACGAATTACAACAGCTCGAACGCTTCAAATCCAAGATGAAGAACAAATCCTCAATGCGCGACAAGAATCGGAGAGTTACCGGTGAATTTAACGGTGACATGGCCCGAATCCGGAACGGCCTGCAAAATCACACGAAACAATATATTATAACAATAAGATCCATATAAAACGCGAATCGACAAAACAAGTATGAGATTGTTCGTCACGAAGTGGGGGAGATTCCGAGATTACTTACAGGTACAGATCCAGAAACCTTCTGGTTATCGATGCTAGTGTAGTTGCCGGACATCATCTTCTCTGTCTCTCTCTTTCTTCTTTCTCCCTCCTTCAGATCTGCGTTCCCCGGTACGTAAAACAAAATCTCCGTGCACGACGATTGGATGTTTGTTGGAATTCTATTTCTTCCTTTTTTTTCTTTTTTCCTTTTTCCCTTATTGTTTTGCGTGTTTTATAGGGAAAAGAAAAAAAATATTACTAATTTAAAAAGAAAATTACGAAAATACGACTAAAAAAAAATATTTTCAGTTTTAGACAACAAAACCTCATTTTTAGAAGAGATGAGGTCAAAATCTTGCTTCCATCTCGTTTCTTCAAAAGAAAAGGTGACACACTTTAAAACCTCGTTTGTTGAAAAGACAAAATCATCAGTGTACAACCTCGTTTCTTCAACAGATGAGGTTGGTGAGGACTTAAACCACGACACGGCTCCGTCTTCCTTATTTTAGCATGTGAAAAAACTCTCAAACACAAAATCCGATTACGAAACCCTAGCCTCCAAATTCCCAATTTTTCGATTGATGCAAAATCGGGGCATCCGTTAGAGTTTGATCGATTATTAGGTGTTTGAGAAGTGATAAGATCATGTCCAAGTGAATTTTTGTGTAAAAAATCCCAAACTCATGTTGAAAGTGATAGGTAAATTGATTTCTAATTTTCGCGTGATTTTCCAATTTTTGTGATGTTGTATTTGATATTTGAATCCTACATTTATTGTTAGTATTGTTGCATTATTGTATGGGTTTGGGAAATGAGCTTGGCGTGTAGCTTTGTTTTATTTTTTTTTTCGTATCATGTTCTTCATTCTTTTCGTACAGAAGGACCAAAAATTTTTTTTTTAATATTTTTCTATTGTTTCGCTTTTTCTTTTTTTGTGTTGTAGTTTTCTCCGTACAATTAATGAAATGATGATGTAATTGTGATTGTAGTATTTAGTTTTTGAAATTAGGAACGAAATCATGAAAAAATCATATATTGTATACATCATACACATTGATAATATACCATTACAAGACTGAGGTAAATATAGTAGCATTACTAAATATGCTTAAATATTATATGAATGCGATAGATAAGTGATAAAGCAAATTTCATGTATTCACCTTACGTTTTATGAGATAATAGGTAGGTGAAGAGAGGAAATGGATAAGGCAAGTTTGTACTATACGCTCATTGCAACATTGTGGAGGGGTATGATGACTTCGGTTATGATAAGCGGCCAGTTGTGGTAGTCAGTATTAGTAGAAATTCAACATATGAGGAAATAGTTGGTATAATTTGTAATAGAATTAAGGTAAATAGGTCTACACATCGGGTTGAGCTATATCATAGAATAGTTATTAGAGATAGACTGCTATGCTATGATGTTATTCCAGTGCCTGATTATGAGGCTACACATGAAATGTTGGTGTACACTGAGGGGTTAGAGCCTATGTATGTGCAGATATTTGTTTGGTTCATGTCATTTCTTTTTGCTACATCTAAGTCCCATACTTCATGTATTCTTGATTCTTTTTTCACTCATGTTCTACTAACACTACTCCCTAATTTCTTCATTACAGATGGATCTAGGACCACTAGATGATTCCATCCTTACTGGGTAACATATTCATATATCGAAGCTGGCATGGAAGGGACAGGTAAGATTATATCCTCATCCAATTACTTATATCATCCACACATAGATCGAGTGATGGATTTGTTTTCAAATGCAGGAGCATGTGGTGTTACGTTATCGCCATAGAGAGGCGAAGACCAGATGGCAGGATGGCATGCCTATAGACTTAGATGAGAGACTTGTTCCACTTCTATCGTATGCCAGTTTCATAGGTGCTGCTCAGTTATCGTTTGTGCAATTAGATTGGCAGCTTATTACAGCTCTAGTGGAGAGATAGCGCCCAGAGACACGCACGTTTCACATATCGACGGGAGAGTAGACTATGACGTTACAGGATGTTGCTGCACTCAACAGCCTGCCTATTGATGGCCATGCAGTTACCAGCACGTCTCGGATTGATTGGTCAGAGTTATGCCACCAATTACTAGAAGTTAGACCACAAGCCGATGTGGACATGGATGTTGGCCGGCTGAAGATGTCATGATTGGATACACACTTTAGAGAGCTACCTAATCATGCAGATGACATCACTCTCCAGTGATATACTAGAACATATATTCTACTGCTCCTGAGGGGCTTCATTGTTGCTGACAAATCATTGAATATGGTTCACGTTATGTACCTCCAGCTGCTCGATGACTTGGAGAGAACAGGGTAGTTCGCATGGGGAGCAACTTGCTTGGCATGGCAATATAGATAGCTATGCATGGCTTCTCATGTAGAGACGAGTGATATTGCAAGACCCCTAGTAGTCCTCTAGATATGGGCATGGAAGCACTTCCCACACATCGCTCTGCTGAGGCGATAGATCACTTCAGTTACCGCGGATCATCCACTGATCAGTTATTGGGGTGCTACTTTCAATGTCACTTGATCTCCCACACATTTTCTATTCGAGTATAGGGGGTTTTTTTATAGACAGATCCCTAGCTAGGTATCAGTTCATATATTTAATGTATTCACATGTATATAGTTATGTCGTATTTACTTACTTATCAATACTATACTTTTATTTCTTGTACAGGTTGTTTGGGCCCCTATGCCATTATTATGGATTCCTTCCCTGTTTACTGCCGGGCAGGGAGTGACATATGGCATGCTCGAGTCCTCCTGATTTGCTTTCACATTGTCGAGCACTACTACCCATATAGGGTGCTCAGACAGTTTGGTGGTTTCCAGAGGATTTCTGACTATCCAACTGATATGAGAGCCCTAAATGAGATAGACTTACGAGGGAGTTCCAAGTGGAACTGGGCGTCAAAGCATGCCAGGTGGATAGTTGAGTGGGATAGTAGGCAAGATCCAGGTACCTGTTATACCCACTGGCACATCTATAGATTATTTTGACTGGTATTATGTGATCATCAGGCATTGGATCAATCGTATGGGGGCCATTATTCGGTATATGGTAAGATCACTAACTACATAAACTATATATGGATTTAAACTATGTTTATTGTTAACTGATCTACTTGTTTCCCATCACTTGCAGGCAAATTCATCTATAGAGTCCCGGACATGCCACTAAAGGATACTTTATCCACTGCACGAGATGTCATACGTGTAGTGGATGAGTTTATGGGACTTAATTTGAATGATCCATCGCCAACGCCTAGTCCAGCACCTGCACCAATACTAGGACCTGAAGACCTACAGCATCGGCCTTTGCAGAGACGGTATCCAACTAGAGAGAGGCGTGAGTGAGGATAAGGACGAGGTCAAGAGCGAGGACGAACTAGAGGTATACATATGAGAGATGAGCCTTTGCCCTCGCATGAGCACGTATCGAATGAGTCAGGCCTCCCACATTTTCTTCATTCCGAGTTTGGTCCATCATCTTCATCAGATGTTCATCTACATGAGTCCCCCATAGCAGATATAGTATACGTCGAGTTCTACACCCCCTCGCTCTACAGAAGAGGTGACTGTCACCATCACATGATATGGGGGAGGGACTCACCCAGGTAGAGCCAGATCCAATCCCATTTCATCCACATGGTCCTGATGGTGGAGATAGGGATGCCACACTCACTCATGTGGATCCTACCATGAAGCTTCATCATCAGGGTATCCACCAGTGTACACCATTCCCTCGGACTTTTTTTAGGCGAGGACGAGGGAGGAAGGGCGCCCAGCAGTAGCTATTGTATAGATTTTTATCTTTTTATGATTCTTGTATATAGATTCTTTTTTTCTCTCATTAGTGCTAGTAGTTAACAAAATATTCATATACTTAACACATCATTCCTTCCAGTCTTCTATATTTTGAGTTTTTTTATGTTTGCCATGAGTGATTTTATAATTTTGCTATGATAAAATGAATTGGATTTGACACTTAGTTTTTGATGGATTGGGTTTAGGAATACTTTTGTGGTTGGGTTATGAAGTCTACAAGTTGTTTAGCCATGGTGGATGATGGCTAATGAATGATTATATGGCTCATTCTATATGATTTTGACAAGTTATAATAATTAATATGTAATCAGGGGCTAATTTGTCATTTTCAATGAAGATTGGTGGTGGTGGGCCTGACCTCGTCTCTCTATGAGACAAGGTCATTGTTAGAATGAACATCGTTTTTTGAAGAGACGAGGTTGAAGTGAGATATTGACTTCGTCTCGTCTAGAGACGAGGTCATGTTGCCTAAACTGCGAATATTTTTCTTTCCAATGTCATTTCCTTAATTTTTTTTAAATTAGTAATTATTTTTTCCTTCTCCCAGTTTTATATATACGAATATTGAGTAAAAGGAAAAATAAAAGTTAAAACGGTCTTTTTGTAGTTTTCTGGTGATGTATAGTGCACATACACGTGCAGACAACTGTTCCTTATTGGGCTGGGCTTAGTTGGGTCAGTTGCTTTGTGTTAAGGATTATTAGTTGATTTCATATGCCTCCAATCTATCATGGGTTTAAATGGAAAATCTAGTTATAATCCTAAGATTTATGAATTCTTAAATAACATTTGAGTATTAATCCATTATATATTAAATGATGGGTGTTAATTGTAATTGCCAGTTCAACAAAGTGATTTGATAAAATCGCAACGCATAGTTGCTATTGTGTTTTATGTACACTTATAAATTTAGTGAACTCAATTAATGATTACATGGTCTATAGGGACTGTTTGGATTGTCGGATTTTTATATGTATCGTATCTGTATCTATAACTTATCTATACCATATATGTATCATAGTTGAATCATATATGTTTAATCAATTTATGAGTAAAAATGTCAGTTTTTCATTGATATTTGTTTTTTGATAAATATCTGTTTGAAAATGACAAAAATATAATATCAAAATAATGAGAATATGATAAAACAATCAGACCTTAGTGATTTGTATGTGCATGACCAATTGAACCCACAAGTTACAACCATGTACAAATGGATGGTTGTCTTATACTATTGTATGAAGTTGTTTAATTAGATACTTATGTTGTTGTGGCGACTTAATAGGCCATTGACACGAAGATACCATGTCTAATATGAGCCAAATGAAAGAATGCACTACTTGGTGGAATGTGACATCAACTAGAATGCTGTAATGGATCTTACTCCTAATGGCTTAATAACACATGTGATAAACTCATGCAAAACAAAGTTGTACCTTCCGAATTATTTGTGATACTAATGTATCTATGATTCTTGCTGCATTATATTGTTGCAAGTCTTAAGCTACGATTCTATCAAGGTCTTGTTGCATGTTTTGACTAAATATAAATAAACATATCTTAATGAATATGCTTGTTACATATAATAAGATATAGGCCTATTGTGATATATGTATGTGATTGCACAATAATTTTGCAATGGGTTCTTCAACTCACCCCTTCTTAAGATATATTTAAAATAATGTAGGCAAAGATAGGTTTACAGAATATAGATGTGGAACTCGAAGATGGAAAAGGAAAAAATGCTAAAGCATTAAAGGAACTTTATAATATGTTGTTCTATGATAGTTTCATTAGTGCAGTATTTTGATTGTTAATATTTATTGAAATATAAATTGTTAAAAACAAAAGATATTACTATAAGAACTTCAAGGATGCTAAGTATTCATTTTGGTGTTAGCAGATTTTGCATCTTAGCATACCAGTTCGGAATGAACATGTGGCAGACTATTAACATATTTTAAAAATTTAATACGTGAATTTTTGTACAAGTTGAAATGTAAAAATTCATAACTATATTAAATATTTCACATATGTTGGTGCATGTTGACAAGAACATAGAATGGTATTCAAAACCCAGATCTCCATTTGAAAATAGTGTTACATGGACAACAAGGGGTAATTTAAGCCTTCTCACCACCTTAGTAATTTCTCAAATATAGTTTTATCATCAATAAAGGATATCATCTTGGATCATATTAATTGCAAATTTAGTATCATTCTCAAGATAAAAGAAAGGATTGATTTCGATTGAGTTAGCTTTGTTTAAATCTCCTATTCTAATTATCAATATTGATGTAAAGAAAGAAAGGAAAAGAAAGCCTTCTTTATCTTGCACAACTCACTTTTAGCTTGGTAGCTTACTAACTATTACGAATGACTTTGATCACTACATCTAATTCACTTCGCCGTATAGAATAAAATAAAAATTAAATTCTAATTTCGTAAAGTAATAAATGTAATGGATTTTTTAATGTTCACTTGTTGGTGGTGGTGGTGGTGGTGGTGGTGGTAGTAGTAGTAGTAATAATAATAATAATAATAATTCAAGTAATTATTAAAGTAAAAGTAAAATATCTATAATACCACTTATTTTTATTACAAAAGATGATGTTTGTATAAGTTATATTTTTAATATAAGGGTAGTTATTACAAAGATTAAAAGATAAATAATTGAATAATAATTCTTATATATATATATATATAGAGAGAGAGAGAGACATAAATTAATATTCATTGTTTTACATAATAGCAAATCATTATGAATTGCTATTCCCCTAGGTTAAACACTATAATAGTGGCTTTATGTAGAATAGGGAGTGAATGAAAATTTTTTTCCTTAAGAGAATGGGTTGCTGATGTAAATATTAGACAGTTATTATTGCACGCATGTATTTTTTACAAACAATAGTTTGTTCTTACCAACTTAATCAATGCTTGTTATACACCTTGTGTGGCACTACAGTATTATACTCACAAACATGTTCTCTTCGACAAACTAAAGTCCATTCCTACCAACTTAGCCAACTTATGCTCAATGATTGGTATACATATGGTGTGGCACCATGGTATTATACTCACAAACATGTTCTTTTTAACAAACCGAAGTTTATTCGTACTAACTTAGCCAACTTATGCTAACAATACAAACTAATATAACAGCCGTTTTTAATTGCAACTGGTCATGATGAGAGGACCTATACTAAGGCTTTTCGATAAAAATTTTACTTCGAATTAATTTTCATACCCATAACTACGTGTAGGCACTCAACCACTAATCTGTTGTATATAAGGTTAATTAACAACTTTTAAGATTAATCATACCACATAAGAAAAATAGAACATGAAAGCTAACTAAGAATGAGATAACTACGTTTCTCATCATTTTAGAAGTGCACCCGTACTTTCTAAGCAAGTTATTGACGTACTTGTGAATGCAAGTATAAAAGAATTAGCATTGCTCTTCTACTCAAGTTATTACTATACCATTTACTAGACATGAATAACTATTCATTTCTTTCTTGTTCTACACAAAACTACTATTATAATGTTCACTTGAATGGAATGATAATTCATAATAAATTGCTACTATATAAAATGATGAATAGTAATCTATGTCCATATACCATGAATTATTATTCAATGGTTTATTTTTTAATTTTGTTATAGATACTTCTATCTTCAAAACATCACTTATACAATTATCCTCTCTAATAATTACTTGTTTTAATAGTCATTTCAAGCCTATTACATTCCTCTTGAATTGAAATTCAATTCTCCCCTTATTTCATATAGCAAAGCGAACAAGTGGCAAGTAAGTGGGAATCGACAGGATGTTAAATTGGCACAAAAGGTTGTACCTCCGTGCCTCTTGCTCCACTCATTCAACATTAAGACATCCGGCATTCAGCTTGGCACAGAAAATTGGCTATGGCTGGTGCATCTTCTGCTTGGGCTCGTGCGTCACTCATACAAGTTAAAAAAGAAAAGGATATGAAGACAGAATCAGCTAATGATCATTAAGCAATGTAGACAGACTAGCACGAATCATGACAAAAACTTCTCATATATGCCAAAAAACCATGTGTTTTGAATCAATAATCTGTAACGAGGATCTGATAGATCCAAAGGGACTACCTTGCCATCAATCAAAAGCTGCATAACCAACAACAGATAGATATCAAGGGACAAACCCCCATTTTAAAGTCAAAATGATGGCCCAACCTGATTTCAGCTCTCCAGCTTAAAGGCTGCTCTCATGATTCTTATTATAAAAGGGATAAAAAAGATTAACAAGGTATGCAATACAACTGCTTCAAGCTAAATCTTTTTCCCGCAAGCTTGTTCCTCGACTATGGTAAATTGAATATTATTTTCCCTCAAGTAAATTACAGTATTTGTGGTCTACGAGATTGCAGCCCTTACCGCCGTTATCATATTTCTCCAATAAAAATTCCAAATCCCAACCTACAAGATTTTTGTCTGTTGTTACGTACATCAGTTTTCCCTTCTTGCCATATATGATATTTGCATCAAGCAGCTTTTAGTCTACCCCTGGTAAGTAAGAGAGACCTTCGTAGTCCAAGCATAAGAACCCATGTGGTTGCGCTGATCTTTTCCTTGATCATTAAAAGCAATGCAGAGCTCAGTACGGTCTTCAGAATTTGAGCTCGCAAGCCCTTGAAAAAACCAAGCAAACCCTCACGTTGCCATACAGCCAAGACAACCCTCATTATAGTCTTACGCGATTTGGGCAGAGCTTTATCAGTCTTTTTATCCTCTGCATCTACTGCTTGAATCATAACCTTACACCTACGTGACATAAGAGTGTCAAAAGAGGATTGGCATGTGGAACGGTAATCTTACAAAATTTAAGAGCCACAGCATCACACCTGATTGCAGGATATGTTAAAACCGTTGCAATGCTTTTCGAAACAGCACCTAAGACAAAAGCTGAAAAGGCAGAAAGAGCTACCATGGATGAACTATTATCTTTTGTCTTCAGAAGTCTCTGCTTTATCTGATCAAATACCGTATACTGCAAGACAAAATTATTAATCATGGTTCAACTCTGTTGGCTATGTTATAAGAGAAAAAGGTGCGTAGATCCATACAATAATCTGTATTGACTAAAAGAGGATAGTTACCTGAATTGCAGGGTTGGATGTGAGCAGAAGAGATATTCCAAGGCCATCAAATGCATCATTCAAAGTGCCCTCAGTAAGAGTCCTCCAAAGCCCCTTGGATTTTCCGAAGGCACTAGTTTGCATTCTTGCTGATGCTGTATCAAGGGGCTGCAAATTAATAAACCAAAAATAAACTGGATCAATATTGTTTTCCTTTTCAGGATCGCAAAAATTTAGAGGCAGATAGCTAGGAATTTGCAAACGAATTTACAAATAGCAAATTAGAATGAACTCCAATTTCTGTACCAGAGTCAATGATTTTGAGTTTATTCTAACTATGTCCATTGTTATTTTTGCTTAAAGAGTGGAATTTCAATATCAAGCAGGGATTGTTTAATTATAAGACAATTAAGAACATAAAAGAAGCAGGCACTCAACAAGGCTTACTTAAGTAACTTAAAAAATGATGAAGATATTTTGCCGTCACAGGTCTCTATGATTTTACAGTGGCATAACAAATGGATTTCATGTATTCCATTCAGTATATTATAAGGGGCAACAGGACCACATGGATAGGTCAAAATCAAACTGATATACGTATTTTATAAATGAATGCATGTACATGTGCATCAGCATGTCTTGTCAGTATGCTTGCGTATCGTGTGTTCATCTGGGTATGTATTCTGAATGCAGGTAACATAGACCATTTACGCCTACAGGAAGGAAATGATAGCAACAGAAACATGGCAGATGATAGCTGACCTGAGTAGCAATGGCAGTGCAAGCTCCAGCGGCAGCAGCAAGAAGCAAGTTTGCTTTTGTGCCAACTGACTTTGAACCACTCCTCTCGATATATAATCTTTTGAAATAGCTATACCCATAGAAGTAAATAAATTGAGCTATGAACGACTGCAAGTTTTTTGTTCCTAGGCCTTGGTAGAGTGAAAGAAACCGACCAGTAGATATGGCCTCAAATAGAACATCTGAAAGATGCCTGCATAAGTCAAAGCAAACAGATTTAGCTGACTGCATCAATTCAGCATAAAAATCACTGCAAATAAGACACCACAGCATGCCCTTCCAAAAAGTGAATAAATATCAACTAACAGAAGTATAAGTTCTCAGCTCTTGCATGTTATGGAAGAATTACCCGAAACCTACCTAGCAAGGTTGGGTGCAACAAACTATCCATTCAATATTTTATATTAGAAGGTTATTCATTTCTTTGTTTAATATAAAGAAGAGACCACGATTCCTTATATGTAAGTAAAAATAAGTTGATTATGTCGCATTTTTGCTGATTAAAAACATTTTCATTTTTTCCTCCAAAAGCGGGAAAGCACTATTGACTCAAAGTCACAAAATTTATTTTCAATTATTCTACTATATGAAGCCTTAAAAATATGGGTTCATCAGTTGAAAGAAAGCACGCCGGCAGCAAGACATAGTGGAAAACATAAGAAATAAAAACACGCTCATTGCTGCACATTCCAGAAAATGGATCTCAAACCCAATATGCAAAAAGACAAGAACACTAATGTTGCATTACCAATATGCACTATATGCCACCAAATCTCAAAGCAAGAAAACTCATTAAATTCAGTTTCTCCACTGCAGGGCTAGTATCCCCATGGCAGCAACTAATTTGGGGAAAGGGCACTATTATCCAATCGATGCCACAAATGCAATTCGAAATTAGGGAGTACCATTATTTATGTGCATGGAAGAATGGTGCTAGGGGAAGCTAATAACAGGGTCAAAATATTACACCATCACAATAGATTAACTTCACGGGAACTTCTACAGTTGCATCATAACGCAGTCCCACCCATAATACTAGTATTAATTGATTATAAAATGTTAATATATAAAGAATATTAGAGCTCAATCACAGTTGAAATAGATTTAAACCGTTCATTAATTATAAAGAACAGGTCCCATTAAAAAATAAATCTAACCATAGAATTTCCCTAACTTCACGTATCAATAGTAGTTTTCATAGTGTGACTTCCGCAGGTACAGATGCTCATCCACTGATATCCACTCATATAGACACACATTTACCACCTGAATTGCATTGCCGAACACAAAGGGAAAGAACCGAATTCCCAATAGCAGAGAGATCGAGCTAAAGTGAATTTACAAACATAATCACAAATTACTTAGTTAAGAGAATAGCAGGGCTTTCAATTCAAGTGGATTACGTGATGCAAGACCAATAAGTTCGATGAGTAAAAGTACTTGTAACACTCCGCTAAGGATATTCTATCACGGTGGTCAAGTACCAACCTTTTATTTGATCTTGCCTACTGCTAAGAATTAGACATGACATCCAACCACCCAAAACTAGAAAATTTTTTTAAAAATTCTCCAATCTTGGTGATAATTTTCAAAAAGACCGCCTTTATGGGTGCAGCACTGCCAGAACATGACCAAAAACTCGACAATAGCAGTGCACGGCTAAGTCCATCTCTAGCCCATCAACCTCAACACGCAAGACACCCTCTTTGTCATCATGCGCCACCTAAACTATGCTAAAACCCGCCAATTCCGTCTAAAAAACTCAAATTCTATACACAGATAAGCCAGTTGATCCAGGTGGTTATAATTACATTAAAGGCCAAAGAAAGAAAATTTGAAAAGAAAATATAAAAAATCAAATTTATTATCCAATTTTTTTCCCTTTCTCTTTTTATTTAATGTCATGATAATTAATGAAGCCAAAAGAAAAACAACGAAGCATTTCACCTTTATGGTGATCCACCGACAAGTAGAACACAAAAACCAAAACCCATCATTAAAACAAACACCAGATCATAAAAACTCAACAATAAAGGATCATCCTCCTCCTCCTATCATATCCATAATCAAACATGTTTACCTGTACTTTTGTTGACCATGGGCACGAACCTCGGCTTGGTACTTGGTTTTACATGTGTCAAGAGGGTACAAGATGGTGGTGCTCAACAGTGATCCTATTGCACCTGATGTTGCTTCTGATAAGGATTCCAGATCAACACCCATATCTTATTTAAAATTAAAGAAAAAAAAAAGAAAAAAGAAAAAAGAAAGGAAATCGTTTGTAAAGAGAGACGAGAAGGAGAGGAAAATGAGAAAGAGAAAAAGAAATCGAAATATAGGAATGACGTGTACTGTAATTAATTAATATTTATAGGAGGAAAAGTAAGGGAGGGATGTGAAGTAGCGATGGAAGAAGAAAGATCCAAGAAGGTTGGTGTGTGTTGTGTAAACTTAGGTTGGCTAATTACTAAGAATGAATATGTGATGTGTCCATTTTCCTGTATTTGGGCTGTTCAAGCTGATCCTTATAATGCATCGAGAATTTTAATAAGCTATATTTATATTAAGCTATTTAATTTATTATGTATTAAATGGAATACTGATATAGAAAATATTTGTTGATTGGAGGGAACGGCTACTTGTGTACGAGTTGAAATGTTTTAGGTAATATGTTTTATTTAATATTTAATATATTTTAATTTTAGGTGTAAAAAGTGATAATTTGATATATTTGTTTTAAATCAATGTATTTATTTTAAATAAAAAAAATGTTAAATATGTACTAGGACAGTATATTTTATCCCGAGTGTAACATAGCTAAAAGCAACCAGGGATCGGTGGCAGATGCGATTTGGAAATATAGTATAGCTAGTTGTGTTGTGTAACACGTGATGAGACACCATCAACGTTATGGGTTTGGTTTTTCTAGGGAAATTAAAAACGTGAAGCATCATATCTTTTCCTCGCGCCATCCCGCTGGACTTGGGAGTCAGACGGCCTGGCTTGCCGGCTAGTCCGAGCCTTGCATGCCCGCTTTGGATAAAACCTCTCTTCTTAACTGTATTTAATATCCAATTTATATCTTTTAAAATGTAATGATATTTTTATTTTATTTGCACCTTAGGAGTATCGATTTTACATTTCGTCTATATCCGCTAAAGTTTGATTTTTCAAAAAGATTAAATTATCTTCTTTTTTTATTTTATTTGTATCGTATAAATATAAGTTTTATATATGATCAATATATGTATAAAGTTTAATATTTAAGAATTGTATATTTTTTATTTGTATTTTATAATTAAAATGCAGTGATTAAGGTGTAAAGATCATAATGTGAAAATTTATGTATTTTTAAGAGAAAAAGTTTAAAAGGATATCTTATATATTGAAATGTAGCAAAGCAAATACAGCTTTATAAAGATTTATTAAGTATTTAATTTTAAAAGAGGTTAATATATGTGTGCAATTTTATGTTTGTCATTTTCACATCATTTTTTTTTTTTCATAAAATAGTTTGCCTAAGTGAAAGCTAAAAGAAGGAACCGGATGAATAAAAATAAGACCAAATGCTTAATGCCTAGGTCATCTTTAAAATGTGCAGTTTTTTTTTTTTTTTTATCTATATTTATTTGTCTAGATTTAGATCTTTGCATTTACTTCATGTAAATAGACTTAAGAAAAATAAAAATATTATGATTTAATTATTGGGCTTGACTCTTTAGGTAAGTGGTAAAACTTGAAGAGTCCAATCCTCATTAGGATGATTAGAGGAGATTTGCCATGATGGGCTTAAAATAAAACCTGTTAAACTGGTTTGTCTACCATTTAATCTTTCTCAGTTAGACTATACACTAAAAGAGACTCCTTTTAACCATCGATTGTCAAAATGATCCAACAAATGACGTTGATGATCAAAATCTATAAATACCCTAAATCCCTCCTCATTTGAAGAAGGAGAAAATTGGATAGAAACACTAAGATGCTATTGAATTTCTATCTTAAGATATCAAACACTTGTTCATCAGTACGAGTAAGGCTTCATGCTTGATAGTTCCTCCACCTATCATAAGTACACTTGAGACGTTGAGATTGCCTACTTCTCCTCCTCCTCCTCCTCCTTATTTAAGCTCTCTCTTGACCACTCTTGATGTGTCGTTGTGTTTTGCTTCTCACAAACCATGTGTAGTGCGATATTCACACAGTACACATGTAACTATTCCAATTGAATCTATACATCTACACTTTCATCCAATATTTCTTAATTTATTTAGATTTTTAAAATACTTTATGACGTTATACTATAATTTGATTACCTATATCAACATATCAAGGAGATAAATTTTTAAAAATTTAGTGAATATAAAATTAGAGTTATATTTCTATTCAATTTGTATATATTTGAAATTGATGTCTAAAAAACCATTTGATCCATATGATTTTGTTTTATAGTTATGGATTTACCAAATATAAGAAAAGAAATTCAAAAGACATATTTTCTATTTTAGGAAAAATTAAATTTTTTCTTTGTGAAAATAAATCATCGAGGATTGATTAGATATTTAATTATATAAGATGGACTGCGTGTCTTCTCTAGACAAACATATGGTTTCAAAATAGTGCAAAAAAAAGTACAATAATGAGGGGAAAATGAAAAAAAAAAAACAAACAAAATAAGCCCTACTATATGTTATCTCTTATGTGCCGATTTACAAATTTTAGGTTCATAAATTTCATAAGGCATTAGAAAGGATGAAACTCATTATGTCATATTTTAATTCAGAAACAAGTTTAGTGTTGCATCATGTTGGTGTCTTAGGTTGTAAATACAGTAGCTTAGATTTGGGCTTGTAAAATAACAAGTGGTCAGTGCAGTGTAACACTTGGGTAAACAAGTTAGTATAATGTTAAGGTGATGAATAAGTAAAACGACAAAGAGTGAGTTAAAGGTTAACAACTTATCCTTAAAAGGATGTTCTAGAAAGTATTGACTACATGTGGCAATGACAATTACATGTGGATAGTTACTAGATTATAGGAGTAGTGGCGAATCAAAAAGTTATCTGCTTAGTAACCAGCGAATCACTAAATTACTCTCTAATAATATAGGAGGTGGTTCATAGTAGGTAAAACAAGTCGGTTCACATGAAGAGTAGAGGCTAAGCGGATTAGGTATCCAATCAATCCAGCTGGTTTTCTCATAGATGACTCATGGATGACTAAGTCACATATAAAGATTGGCAAGGAAGTGTATAGTCATCCTATCTGTGTTATGGTTAGGTTAGATCAAGCTTAAAGAGCCATTGATTTAAATAGGTCTATCAATAAAGAAAGCATCCTTATTATACTAAAAAAAACCCAATTGATAGTGCAAAAATCATAATGTAAGACAAAATGTAATATTTCTTAATAAAGACCCATATAAACACTTACATTTACATCTTATCAACACTACCAAGTTTAATGGCCATCATTACTACCACTATCACCATAACTGCTATTAGGCCTATTACCACCAATTTAACTAGCGTTGCCATCATTATCACCACCATTTTTATTAACACCATTACCATTAGATTTCGCCACCATTAATACAGCACTAACAATAAGCCCTAATCACAACGCCATGTCATTACTACCATACCACTAATGACACTACAATTGGTATATCTAAATCAGGCTATTGGCATCACTACTTATGTTAGTGGTTATTATGGCGGTAATAGTGTTGACAAACACAATGATAGTAGTAGATATAATGATTAAATGAGAAAGTATGATCGAAATAAATTACAATGATATTTATATTATTAAAGTGAAAGGCATCACTTTGATGTCTTTATTGTTTGTATTATTTCTTTATTAAATTATGATAAAAACCCAATATATATATTATTTTACTTAAAAAATAACTATAAGGTGAAAATATTCTAGAATCAATTGCACAAGCTCTAATGGAATGAAAGGAATACGTTCGAATGCCTAAAGCTTCTTGCAGCTCACCCGGATGCACTCGAGATCAGTTTCTTTAGTAACTTTTCTTTGTTGATGCCTAGTAGCACCAACATCCTCATAGACGACCTGCTTGGGTTTTTCTCTCACCTTGGGTCTCTTACCTTCTCTAATCCGTACCCTTTAAGTACTTGGCTTATGGAACCTACTATTGCTTGGCTTCCCCTTTTGAAGCCTCTTAAGCACCAAATCCCCTCTCCCATTAACATGACTTGCAAGTAAAGCATAGACAAAAAGAAAGTCAATAACAATATTATCCGAGCAATAGCAAAAGCCACTACAAGCATACTACAAGGGGTCACCCTTGACATACTAGTTCTCGTTCATTGGCCCCATATTGAAAATCATATACGCCAAATAGCCAAATTATACCTTTAGAATCGATTTCTCTCTCCTCGAAATAAGCTCAAGGGATGAAGCACAAATCCTAATATCGATAGATATTAACAACCTTCCTTGCATCAAGAGGACCAAAGCCAAGCTCACTTACAATTCCTGAAAAGTCAATTATTTAGTGGCGATTTCCTCATCATTTGGGCCCAACTCACTCGACTTAGTTGGCTTAGGTAGATTTACCCATCGAATGTAAAATCTGGGATCTCGATTAAGCTTAACAATGATATATCGTTATTTCCAATGTTTCACAAATGACTAAAGTGTTGCAGCAATTAAGGAGTGGGCTTTCAACGCAAATTCACACACAAAGCCTCAAATGCGAGTAAATGCCTCTATAAGTTCAACATCAACTAGTTGCAACTCTGGTAAAAATGCACTAAGCACTCCTTTTAAAAATTAGACGAGGGAAAACCTAAGCCAAATTCCAAACATTTTGTGTATACAGAAAACCTTCATCCATAGAATAATGTTACATGATCATTTTTTCCCAGAACCATGGTAGAGTACTTACTCGATGTCCTTTCAAAATATTGTTGTCTATTATTCAACAAGTCCTCCTCTTGAACCACGCTCTCAACATGATTGAGGTTTGAACCATGATTGCTTAGAGATGGGACACGAAAAATATCTCTTGGATCTTCTCAATTGATTATAGTAACGAGATAAATATCCTTTGGCACACTCTCTATAGCAGAGTAAATGCCCTTATTATTATGCAAGGATTTGAAACAATCTTTAACAGGGATTCCATATTGCTTAGCCCCATTTGTGGCCATACTTTGAACTTTTGGCGTTAACATGGTTGTTGATGTGGGGAGGCAATCTTCTTAGAAGTATTACTTTCGGTAAGATGAGTGAACATATGAAAGAACTGCTATAACTCCAACGTGGCATTTTTGGAAAATGTTTTTGCAAAATGCTTCAAAGCTCTAGAGTAATTGATGGATAATGGAAACAATAGATTTGCGAATGATGTTCCTGAAAAGTTGATTAATGAAGTCTCTAAATTGATGTGATGGTTATGGGGTTATCTTATTGCCACCACCCCCAGTGGTCAGACGCATGCTTGTTTCGATCCAACAGCTAGAGCGTTAATGTCGTAAAATGTCATGCCTTTGTCAAAGTATGGATGTGAGGATAGACTTCCTATAAACTCACAACGTGTGGTTATGAACACTCATTCCTGATAATTCAAAGAGTTGTAGCTTCTTTAGCATGTTTTGACTTAAGATGATCCATCAACCTAATAAAACCAAGTGGATTGTAGATGCAGAGTAAAATTTTTACCTAAACAAGCCTACAATCAATAACATTACACTTAACCACTTTGAGCATGTAACAACAGAGATGATTTATGATTGGGAATTATTAATGAACCTCAATTAGCAACTCAAACTTAACCTAATCAACTCATCCATTTCCCCTCTTTGGTTCTCGAACAAAGAGAATAGAAGGGGCAAGTGTTGATGATCAAATATAGATTATGAGCCTCCTAGGCCCAATCCTACCCATTATTTATTTGGGTCGGCCTATGAGGCTCAAACTTGAGCCACTCTAGCTCATTTTCGAACTTCACTAAAATCTTGATTTCCTTAACTTAGGAAGTCAATTTATCGAATACTATGGTCAGGTAAGCCCCGAGCCAAGGTCACCTTGCACATTTCTCCTAGCCATACCAACCTCATGTAGGGGCATGATGAAATTTGGATTAGTGGTTTTATCCCACATCCCTGCTAATCACTACTATTCAATGACCCCATGATTCGCATAACCGCTCGAGATCTTCATATTGTATATACCATTGTTGTGTAAAACTGGCAATGTAACATCTCTTTAATACCTCCATATCTATCTTAACTTTTGTACCTTTAAGATGTGAACGAACTTAAGCATCTAAGTGGTCGTGCTAGACAACCCTCCAATGTATCACCAACTGTGTTCTATTTTGCAAGCTCAGCATAAAAGTCCAAATCAAACAATCATTTTTATCTTTACTTGATTAAAACTAATGGCAGGAACATTGTTAAAATATATGGTTGTATCCAACAAGTTAAGTGACAATAAAGGTTTTATCATCATATAAGCAATGAAACATAATAGAGAATGGACCATCGAAACCTTCTCACAGCCTAGCAAGAGTCTAGTGCATAATGGTCCAATGACAGTGATACAATTGCGTGTTGGGTTTCTTTTAGGACTTAGGTTTGAATTTTAATGCTATACGGTCCAACATTCTTTGTAAAATATCGATTTAAAATATGAAATCCACAATTCCACATTAATTAAGCATAATTTACTTAGAATACTTTTAAATTTAATAAATAAAAATTATATATATTATAAATTATTACAAATGGTGTAAATATCATTATAGTTTAATACATAAATACAAACCATATGTTAGTACCTTTGTATTACTAGTAGAGTGAATTGGATTTGAGTTTCTTAGCAAGTGAACATGCAAAAAAAAAAAAAAAAAAAAACATATTAGTAGGCACCTCGAAGTTATTTGGTGTGGTCACTATAGTTAATATGATGTTAGAGATAATGGGTAAATAAAGTAGCAAAGTATTAGCTAAATGTTGCCGGTTCGTCAATAAATGACATCTTAAGGTGATATTTATAAGAGAGTGATGATTAGCTATTACTGTAAGTAGTTGCATGTTCATGGACTTAGTTGAATGTGTAATGACGACTTTTAGAGTAGTGATTGCTGAGCCATTAAGCCACTTCCTAAAAAATATAGGGAGTCAGATGGCTTTATCCGAGCCGAGTGAACACATACCGAGTAGGACACTTGTAGTTAAGCAACTTGGTCATTACATTAATTTGCTCAACATCGTTATGGGTGACCAAGCCTGTTTTAGAGGTCTGCTAATGGATTACTAAGTTCCAATTAGGTCAGGCAGCTCTTGAAGAACCTTAAGTTTGATTTTATCAATCTATACCATAAAATTGTAATCTTACATGGTAATTGGATGATATTTATCTTTACATGCTTACAAGAAATATATTGTATAATTTTAAGAGTTATTAGAATGAATAAATATAACATTATGAATGTTAAGAAATAATAATTTACTTTGGTTAAAAGTATATAAAAATCTAATGAGACAACTTTATGAGGTACATAAATTATTTGTGTTGTTAATCATAACAATACATTTAATGCAATAAATAATAATAATTTTTCATTAATAATATTGAAAATAGTTTAAATATTCTTTTAATATTTATATTTTTTTTCTTTTTTAACTATCCTAGGTTGCCCTTTTTTTTAATTTATAATTTCAGCTAATGAAATCATATATACAGACTTTTTTCTTTCAGTGATTTAAAACTTTCATTCAAACAAAAATAGGAAGGAAAAAAAAAAACAACAAGACCAAAGTCTCAACTTAGTGACCATGTAAAAACATTGAAGCCACTATGCCCCATCATGGGGTTTACATCATCCGAAAGTCTAAAAACAGAACAAAACATGGCAAAATAAAAATTGGCTAAACATGAGGAATCCTAGGAAATTACTTTGAGGCCTATCCTTGCAATGTTGTTAGCAAAATAATTAGAATCTCTTGGAATGTAGCAAACTTAGTACTTGTCTGGCCATCGTAATTTATCCCTGTAAACAGATAAAAGGTAACAAGTTAGAGGGGGAAAAATAAATACCATGGATCAGCTTTACAGCAGACAAAGAATCGAATTCAAAGATAACTTAGGTAAGGTCATTCTCGATGCTTTTCTTGATAGCTTCAAGAATGAAAAGGATCTCTACTTCTAATGGGGATGACCAAGCAATTTGTTTTGTAGAAGCCTGTTACAATTTGCTCTTGAGAATTTCTACAGAACCCTCCAATAGACGTTTTTCTGATTCCCCCGATACCTTAGCATTACAATCAAATTTGTACTAACCATTAGGTGGTTTTTGCTAAGTTTTATCAGGAAGGCTCTAAGAAGTGGAAGCTTTTCTTTTCTTATGAAAAGTGTACCATTCAGAAGCCTTTGTTCTAATTATTTCATGCCAATCATAATATGGATCGGCATAGATTATCTTATTTCTTTCTAGCTATATACCCTAAATCATAAAGGTAAAGAGACAAGACTTGGGGCGTGTGGGGGTGGTCTTGTTTTTATTCGTGGATGATCTAGTAGAGGCATTCCTTTCAAGCCATGTCACGAAATCCAACTATAATGTATCTTGGAACCTAGGAAAATTATTGAAAACCTTCCACTATGATTTTGATACTATATAATCACGTAGGATGTGTATATCTATTTCAAATTCTTCACTATGAAGCGGGTATATTACTACATTCACATTCATTCCTCTTTTTTTTTTTGTAGGTTATCGTGTGTAGGAAGTGCATTATTTAAGGTTCATCAGATGAAGATCCTGATTTTTGGATAACAATGTGTTTTCTACACCCACTCGCAGCTTCTATCATCCTCATCATGGGTTCCGATAAGATGGTCTTATATATCCCTAACCTCAACACTTCTCCCTTTACAAAAAATCCAATTTTGTGTGGCAGGTTCCTTCTTTTCATCATCTAGATTCATGTTTCCAAGAGACTTTGCTACAAAATTGTCTATCAGGTATTAAGTGATCTCCTCATTCTAAACTCCAAAGCTACAATAAGCCTCACGTAGGGTAGTATCTGAAGCTTGTCTGCTCAAAGGTCTGAAAGTCCAATTCATCAGGAGACCCTTGATGTCCCATCTATCTTGCTAGAAGAGAACATCATGCCCATATTTTTAGGTGATAGATGCTTCTTGATTAAGGAAATTATCTACTTTCCAAAGTACCTCTATAAGCATTGATCTAGATTTTTGTTATCTTCCATTTCTCCCACTTTGCAGTTTCCTTTTTAGCAAGGAACTCCATCTAAACTATCCTATTTTAACCTTCCAGGTAATTTAATTAGCCAAGCTTTATTCCTAAGCTATAAATCGTTCAAAACCAAGCCTCCTTTCATCTTCCCTTTCTTCATCTTATTCCATTCAATCCACGATCTTCCCTTTTTTCTTCTGTTGATCCCCATATGAAGTTTTCGCAAGATTTTTCAACCTCATTCGTTATCCTTTTTAGGATAGTTAGGAGATGATCGTAGTAGTTGACTATGCTCTCGATTGCAGTAGCTATCACAAGTCGTCTTCCCTCCATGCTAAGGAATCTCACCTTCTAACCTGTTACCTTGCATTGGACTTTCTACATAACAAAGTCCAAGTCATTTGCTTTGAGAGAATTGCATTCCTTAATCGAGAGTCTAAGATATTTTCCCAAGTTACTTCCTATGCTTATATTCAAGATTCCTGCAATACCCATTTTTATTTTAGAAGGAGTGTTCCTTGAGAAGATGATTGTAGATTTCCCTTTGTTTATCCTGTGACTAGATAAATTCTCCAATAAATGCATCACATTTTTCATGAACCTAGCATTCTCCTCTGTTGCTTAGCCTAAGAGCAAGTCATCGTATGCAAACATGAGATGTGTCAGTTCCAAACCCATTCCTCTTAGCTTCATCAATTTCCACCATTGCTTATCATTACAGAAGAAGATAGATCTACTCAGGATTTCCATGTTGAAGATAAAGAGATATAGGGAGATCGGATCCCCTTGTTTGAGGCCTCTTCTCAAAGAAAAAGGGTCCAGGATAGTACCATTAAATAGGATTTCATAGACTAGGCAGCCACTTATGAGATCGACCCATTTCTTAGGGAAGTTTAAAATTTTAGGGCACTATATACAAACTCTCACTCCATCCGATTTTAAGCTTTTTTAAGGTCTATCTTTAGCATCAGCCATCTCCTTTCACCTTCTTCTTTTGCATCACATGAAGAGCTACTTGGAAAATAACTAGGCTATCTAAAGCAGACTTACCTAGAATGAAACTCTCTTATCATGGGCTTATTAGGTCATTTAGGCATGGTCTAAACCTATTCACCAAGATTTTTTGTCACTATTTTTATAAACCATTGAGCATAGGCCGATTGGCTAAAGTTTTTTAGCTTGTTTGCACCTTGGGTTTTTGGTGTGAATGTAATTAGGCCGTGATTAAAGTCATTAGAGATCTTCTCCTCAACAAAACACCGTTTGACCCTTTCACAAATTGAAGGCCCAACAATGTCCTAGTAGTTCTTGTAGAAAGAGGGTGCAGTAGCCATCAATTCCTAGTGCCTTATTGCTACTAATGCATGATAAAGCGCTCATAATTTCCTCTAAGATGATTGAAGGCTCAAGGTTAACACACTGCCCCAAAGAGAGGTAGTTCCATTATCTTCCTAGGTAACCAGGGATTCCATATTGATAAGCTTTCTTGAGGCATACAAATTTTGAAAGAAAGCATTTACATTCTCTTTCAAGACATCTTACTTAGAGATCCATTCGCCCAGATCACTGAACATGCCTAAAATTCTAGATTTGGATAATCTAGCAATAGTCAAGTAATGAAAGAATCTTTTGTTTCACTCTGCATCAATTATCCACTTTGATTTGGCTTTAGTAACACACAACTTCTCTTTAAAATTTAGGATATCTTCCTTTTCAGCCTCTAAAGACCTTTCCATTTTCAAGAGAGATTGGGAGGGGCACTTTTGGATGGAAGCTCTAACTTCCTTAAGTAGAGCACTTAGTTAATCCTTTTTCTTAGGAACAATTTCAAAAACTTCTTTATTCCATTTCTTAAGAACCAAAGTAAAAGAACCTAAATCCTTCAGGTACTGAAAGATAGAGGTTCTCCGGTTGTCTTAGATGAATGGCCTGAACACTGGGTGTGCCAAGGGTCTTTTATTCCTTTGTCCTCCTTGAATTAGAGGGATAGTTGTTACCATAATGGGAAGTGGTTAGAACAAATGGAGTTTAGATATAGAAATTTTGTTTCTAGAAAAAGGGATCTCGAAATCCCGTTAGCCCAATCCTTATCAAGTATACATTATATAAGCCTATTAAGGTTGTTGCTTCTATTTGACCAAGTAAATCTTAGTCCCATAAAGCTAAGATTGGACATACCACTTATATACATACATTTCTGACATAGGTAGGCCCTGCTGGGATTTACTAAACAGCCACCCCATTTTTCCTCATTTGTCAAAACATCATTAATTAGAGACCATGAACATGTTCTAACATATACAAGGTGTCTTCAGAGATCCCTTTCTTTTACCCTAGTCAGGACTTGCAAAAATAGCAGACTAAAGCCGAGTAAAGTTTATTACCCCAACCACCACATAAATGACTTGTGCCTCCATAGCCACTTTCCTCCACCCAAACAAAATATGGGTTCCATAACAACATGATGCCCCCGTTGAAACCATTAGCTTCAACGTAGATCATTTTAGAGAAATGGAGGCTTCGCTTCAAATTCTTAGCTTTTTAAATCTGTTAATCCTAGTTTCCACGAGCATAAGGATATCTAGGTTATGAGTTGCAATCAATGTTGTTAGAATTGAACTAGAGTTTGACCTAGACATGCTAGGAGGCTAGGGGTCGAATCGAGATCACGAAAAAGGAAAAATATATGGATATTTTAATTATAATATAGACAAATATGTATGATATCACTTAATTAAATCTATGTTTAGATCAAATTCATCAATCAATTATTAAATAAACAATACGTAATGATTATAATTTATAAATTCATAATATAATATAATACATATTTAAATTTCTAGTTTTTTTTTTCTTTTGGTCTGGTTTGATTGTTCAACCAGGTCCGACCGTTTAGATCAACCAGTTCGATAACTCGGGTCGATTAAGTTAATCCGGGTGAATTGAGTGAACTAGCCCAATTTTATGGCCGATACCAGTTGAACTAGGTCGAACTAGCCGGTCCGATCCAAGTCTGATAACATTGCTTGCAATTATCTCCAAGATCATCTGTTTTCTTTTCATTGATTCTGCACCATGAACATTCCATCAAAAGAACCTTGAAGGGTATGTTGTTACAATTTACCGATAGCACATCGATCAAATCTAAGCCTGTCGAAGTACAGCTAAGTTGAAAGAAGTCAGATTCCTCTAGTCGGATTCTGTTGACTACCGATCTAAGGGAGCAGAGTCTAAACCGAGCTGGGAACATCGTGGAGTTCCTTTCCCACATCGGCATCAACCATTGTCTCGTCTATCCTACCTCCATCCGTTGATCGAATGAAGGGAACCTCAGAACGATGGGAGTTTCCATTTCCATCATGATGTAGGTCGATATCCCTTTGATTGTCCATTTCGACATGCTTAGTCTCTTTATCCGATGTCTATTTTAGCAGTACCATTACTACAAGAAGTTTCCCCTCGTTGACTACTTCAACCCTCCCTACCGGAGATGCCATTATCCTTCCTCCCATGTTGGTCCATCGGAAGGTCAGCTTTGCGACTCTCTCCTTATTTGGTTAGTATCCAGTTCATGTTTGTTGATTATCTTTGCCAGGATCAATGATCAAAATTTTTTTGACTAAACGATCCAAATGTTTTGACTGGGGTTCAGCTGGGGGGTTGGTGAGCAATGGCTAACGAGTTGGAGAGAAACCTCCGGTTTGTAGAATAACGCCACGACCACGAATATGAAAAGTAGGGTATGACACTTTTAGGGTCTGTTTCTTCTTTCTGTTTGAATGCGAGGATCGTTCTCCCTCTTCTGTAGTGAAGTTAATAACTTTTGGTTGTTAAGGCTCTTTTTTTTCTTTTTTACCCAATTAAAATGTCCATCAGAGGTGGGTTCCTCGGTAGTCTCAAAAGGTATCCTAATAGGCAACCTTGTCTCATCTTTAACGAAAAGAGGACAATTCCCATGAGTCGTCTTATTACAGTAGAGGTGTTAAATTTCCCTCCATATTTCCCTTTATTATCCTCTCTCTTTTCATTAATAGGTTCTCCTCTTCCCGATGGCTTTTCAACCTTCCTCCCCATTCCCTTTTTTCTTCTACCAACCAAAATCTAGTCTCTCTATGGGCTATATCTCAAGTCTACCTAAGCCCTATCATTAATTATGTTTTGTGGCCTTCCAGCTTCCATCAACCCAGCTCTTACCAACCCCTTCCTTTCTTCCTGGTCCTCTGCTACCGTATGTGGCAATTTTAACTGTTCTTCCACCGAATTATTTGGTACCTCAATGTTTGCACTCTTTTGTTGATTAATAGTAGCTTCTTTGTCTAATTTGGTATCCTTTGCTTTTTCGCATGTTTGTCTTAGGAGCCCCATGCAACCACGGATTTGACGAACGTAGGACAGACCTTCATACTATAACTGGTAGCTCTTTCCTTTAATCACCATTATATGGACCAGAGGTTGATTCAAATTAAGCTGGGCACATAATCTTGCGAACTCATCTCTATCGATACTTGCAGTGTAAGCGTCATATTTCAACACTGGACCTATGGATTAACCAATTTTTCTTAAGGCCATTGAAGAATAATACTCCAACAAGAGTCCTTGTATTCTGACCCACATAGTAGCTGAATCAAGTTCCGTTGTTGAGGGCTGAAAGTTCAGCTCCTGCTTAATGGCTAGATAAGACCCATTAATGAACCATGGACAACATAATCAATAGAATCTTCAAAGTGTACCGGATATTGTGCTAGCCCCACATGAACTATTTTAAAGGATTTTAGACCCTTCTAGATATTTCTCAATCTTGCTTCCATTACTTTAAACCCTAGGTTTATATTCATAAGTTTTACAAAAATAGCGTTCCTCCTAGGGGCTCAAATATTTTCAAGCGCCGTCTTTGTAAAAGATACAACTCTTATTCCCGGTTGGTATTCTCCATTCACATTTTCATCTACTTCCTTTGCTTTCCCTTTAGTTTCCTTGCAATTCTTGTAGATGACCATTTGCTTTTCCTCCCAAAACATATTTGCATATGTATCGAGGACATGTGCACATAAAGAGTCTTTGTAAGATTTCTTTTGCCTCGCTTGGGGTTCAATTATAAACGTATCTCCTCCCAAAACTTCTATATCTGGGTTGATATCAGAAACTAGGCCTTTTTTTTTTTTTTTTTAGCTCCAATGAAGCGTATCACAGACTTTTCCTTAATTTGACTGAAAGGAGGATGGCTTTCTCTTTCACTTATGTTTTTACTCATGGCTAAAAAGTTGAAAATTTGCGAAATACAATTTTGCCTGTTATATATAGCCGAATTCAAAGTTTCATAACCTGTTATTTGATCATTTAGAGTGGATAGAAGCTAGTAAATTTTGAAGGAATGGTTCCATCTTTAGCAACTTTATATATAATTATATTCCTTCGTTCTTGTAGGGTTACATTAAGTCAATATTTTTAACTTCTTCAAGGGGAAAAATACTAGAAGAAATTAATTTGATACATATAAATAAAATACAAGATTTTAATGAATAACTAAAAACATAAATAACTTTAGTGAATTATCATAATCTTTCAATGTTAAAAATTTGTTTAATACATACATATACTCATACATAAATATATCTAGTTGTAGTTGTGAAATGAACAATGTGATACTATGAAATACTCAACACATGCAACTCTTACAAAGACAAGATAATACTCTCACATTGTTAAGAAACAAAAACTCCACTTTAGTTAGAATTTCATAAAAATCAAATGACATAACTTTTTAAACACATGCAAGCAGATGACGCACTCGCGATGAGTAGGGATGCAATCGCGGTGGGTTCGGGACGAGTTTTTTGAAACCCGAACCCGACTCGAGTCCTTAATGGGTGTCCCAGAACGCGAGAAAAACTCTATCGGGTTTTTTTTGTCAATCCCAAAACCCGACCCGCTAAGATTTAATGAACCCATAACCCAACCCGACTCGATCCGACCAGGCTCCAAGATTTTTATTTTTATTTTCTTAAAAAAAAAAACAAAAGAAAGAATTTTGTTTTAAGTTATTAATGATACAAACACTTATATTGAAAGAATGAATTTTAAACAATAATATCATATAAAATGATGCAAACACTTCATTTCCACTAACTTTTATATACATATAATATAAATGGGATCCTTAATTTAATAACTTAACATTTTTAATTTTTTAATATTTTAAATTTATGTCGGGTCGGGTTTTCCTAACGGGTTACATAATAAACCAAAAACCCGACCCGATAATTTATCGAGTTTTTTTTTTTAATCCCAAAACCCTATAGGGTCAAACCCTATAGGGTTTTTAGTCGGTTGGGCGGTCGGGTACCCTATAACGACCCGCCCGCTTGCATCTAGTGTGCAAATAAAACAACCCAACATATATAATTAAATAGATATATTGTTTTGAAGATGACAACTTTAATTAGTCCTAAAAATTAGGAAATTTATTATAAATCATAATTATAATTGTATTTTTCATAGATAACTTTTCCATGTTTGGTAACTACTATGCATAAATATGGTATCAGAGCTTTAGATCGGTATATAAAAATATATGCTTAGGCTAAAAAAGGAAAAGACAATATCTATTCAACCCTATTTAATTCTATTTCAAATCCTATTTAATTTCATGATTTCAAGGATACCAAAAATATTTTACGCCCATATGCTAAAAAAGGAAAAGACAATGTCTATTAAACTCCTATTTAATTTTATTCAAACCCTATTTAATTTCATGATTGTAAGAATACCAAAAATATTTTAAGTGGAAAAGACTATATCTATTCAACTCCTATTTAATTCTATTCAACTCCTATTTAATTCTATTCAAACCCTATTTAATTTAATGATTTCAAGGATACTAAAAATATTTTACTCATATATGCTAAAAAAGAAAAGACTATGTGTATTCAACTCTTATTTAATTATATTCAACCCTATTTAATTTTCATGATTTTAGGGATACGAAAAATATTTTATGTCCATATGCTAAAAATATTTACACTAAAGAGGATGATTTTGCTTTAATAATATAGATATTAATTATATTGTTAATCACAACAATATATTTAATAGGGTAAATAGTAATAAATTTTTACTATTGACATTGAAAATAATTTTAAATTTCTTTATATTTATATTTATTTATTTTTTCACTTTTTTTGTTAATTTTTTATAACCCATATCGAGGTTTATATATATAGTTCATATTTTGTATCCACGAGAAGTAGACAGGACACATGATTATGAAAATGGAATAATATTGCATTTGATATATTGAAATTTTAATTGATCATTTATTTACTTATTTATATTTTTAGATTATCGATTTATATATAATTTTTCTTAAGTCTTTTAATTTCGTATGTGCTAATAGGATATTTAGTTGTATATCTAATAGCCTATTTTAACCGACTGCAATTAATTAGATATCTTACACAATTATTTTGATTAGGATATTTTACTATGATTTTCAATCACAATGCTCAATCAAGCTTTTAAACTATCTTGCGTTCTTTTGATAATACATTACCAATATTAAGAAGTTTAATCAAATATTAAAATTAATAAATTGAAAATATAAAATAATTAGCTAAATGATTAATCAAAATTCAAAAATGTCATAAACAGTTCACATTTCAACAAGTAGAGAAAGTTTTTAAAAATTTTATTAACGTTTTTACAATGATAAGTAAACAACAGTGAATCATCTAAAGCAATGCTTAACATGGTTAACAACATGAAATGATTTCAACAAATTAGAAAAATAATTTTCTCCTTTAAAACATTTTTCAAAAAAAAAAAAAAAACCTTGAAGAGTATTAATGATCTCATTTTCTTAATTTCTGTCTTTTTTTTGAATGAATTTTGTGAAATTTTATAATTAGTGATTTTTTGAAAACAGAATCTTTGGCTACTTTTCCCTCTCTCTCCCCCAATTTCCTCCTCCTTTTTGCCGACCGCAATCAAAACTCCACCGCTTCCTCCCTCTCTCTCTCGCTCTTCCTTCCAATGCAGGACATCTTCGGTTCCGTACGCCTTCGCTCGTCTTCCGTCCATCACCGGACACCGCTGCCGTCGGTAGCCTCAACCTCCACTGCCACTGCGATCGTCGGAAAGATCAATTCCTATATCCGCAAATCAATAGTGTTTAATAAACAATCTCCTTCTCCTTCTTCTCCGTCTCCTTCTTCTTCGTCTGCGTTCTCCAACGCCAAGGAAAATGCCACCGCCGCGATCCGATGGAGGAAAGGTGAGTTGATCGGTTGTGGCGCTTTTGGCAGGGTTTATAAGGGACTAAACCTTGATTCTGGAGAGCTTTTCGCAGTTAAACAGGTTTCAAAATTTAATTCGATCCATTTAGTTGATCTAACTACGTTTAATTGAATACTTGGTTGTGGTTTTCGAGTTTGATTTCGAGAATCGTCTCCTCAAGATTGATTTGACTTAGAATTGAATATTTAAGTACGGTACGTGATTGATTATCGAGCTCTCTCTTAGTCTACAAGTAGTTATAGATTTATTTTACACAGACTTATTCTTGTATTGTGTTTAGCTTGATTCCTAGGATGTTTTAGTAGTGCTTTTTTCTTTCCCCCTTGTATGCTATAAATAATTTTGGCTTAAGTTCCTTTAGATGATTCATTGTTTGGCTTAAGTTTCTTTAATTTTAGTCTGCATTGGTTGTTTTCAATCATCCAATGGATCGAATCTGGTTCTTCCATTAATTAGTACAATACGCAATTTTTCTCTTTTGCAGGTTTTAATTGCAGCAAACAGTTCCTTGAAAGAGAAAGCACAGGTTTTAAACTTGACCTAGATTTTGTGCATTTGATTCCATCTTATTTGGAGTAGTAGTACATAATCACTCACACAGAGAAATGAATAAGCTTCAAGGTTTGATTTAAGTTGGCAACGTGGAGGTTGTAATTGAGAAGAATGAACGATGATGAAATAATGATACTGACGGCAAACGATTCCCTTGAAGATTTTGGGTGAAACATGCGGGCAAAAAATTCTTTTAAAGCTTTATGAGTCTCGAGAGAGATGTTGATAAAATATTATTTGAGCTTTGTTGACAGGGTTTTTTGATCTAGTTCATTTTTGGGGTATCTACACGTTCATTTTTGTTTCTGAATGTTGAATCTCCAGCATTTTGCATGGATAGGCAGCACTTCTTGTTATTGTTTAAGTGAGGGTTAAGTAATGTCTTGCTAGATTTATTTTTGTGATATGTAGACCCATATAAGGGAGCTTGAGGAGGAATTAAAACTTCTGAAGAATCTCTCTCATCCAAACATAGTGGCCAGTATATTTCTTCTGTTCCAAGTTGTAGCAAAGGAGGACCATGGTCCTTTAAACAAAATGGACAATGCAATTTTAATTACTCTTTAGTTGTCATGGTTTTTCTCTCCAATTAGAGATATTTAGGTCCAGTCAGGGAAGAAGACTCCTTGAATATACTGTTGGAATTCGTTCCTAGTGGATCCATATCATCGCTTCTTGGGAAATTCGGAGCTTTTCCTGAAGCAATAAGTTTCAATCGGTCAACTCATGTTTTTTCACTTAGGTTACTGCTTGCTTATCTTGTAATCAACATGAAAAACAGGTTGTAAGGACATACACAACACGACTCTTATTAGGACTTCAGCATCTTCACAAGAATAGAATTATGCATCGTGACATCGAGGTAAATTTTATTGGGTTGGATGCTGCACAAACCCTGAAAGAAAACACAAGAAATTGAAAAATGACAAGAAGCAGTTTCCATTCATTTTAGGGAGCAAATATACTTATGGATGATAAGGGGCAGATCAAGCTTGCAGATTTTGGTGCCTCAAAACAAGTGGTTGAGTTGGTAAACACTGGAACTTGTTGTTCCCTTTGTAGTTCATACTCTAGTGCTTTCCAACTATTCTCACTGGTAAATCCATATACATCTCCAGGCTACGATTACAGGTGTCAAGTCCATGAAGGGTACTCCATACTGGATGGCTCCAGAAGTTATTCTCTAGATAGGCTAGAAGTTATTTTAGCCTAGATGAATAAAACTTGATGTTATGAAGTTTAATTCTCTTTGAGTAATTTTTTTGGATATAACTTCTGGAGCTATAGCCTGTTTGGAGAATAACTTCTGGAGCCATCCAGTATGGAGTATCCTTCATGGACTTGGGACTGTAATTGTAGCCTGGAGATGTATATGGATTTACTAGTGAGGATAGTTGGAAAGCACTAGAGTATGAACTACAAAAGGAACAATAAGTTCCAGTGTTTACCAATTCAACCACTTGTTTTGAGGCACCAAAATCTGCAAGCTTGATCTACCCTTTATTATCCACAAGTATATTTGCTCCCTGAAATGAATGGAAACCGCTTTTTGTCATCTCTCAATTTTTTATGTCTTCTTTCAGCGTTTGTGCAGAATCCTAGCCTAAAGAAATTTAGCTTGATGTCATGATGCATAATTCCATTCTTGTGAAGATACTCAAGTCCTAATAAGAGTTGTGTTGTGTAAATCCTTACAACCTGCTCATCATATTGATTACAAGATAGTCAAGTAGTAACCTAAGTGAAAAAAACATGAGTTGATTGATTGAAACTTAGTTTTGGCTTCATTAGGAGTTTCATCTTTAGGCATAGCTTGAGTCAATTTTCCCTTTTGGCTCTCCCTAGCCTCTTTCTTCTAGTTTCCCTTCCATGAGGTAGAAGAAGTACCTCTATAACCATACATTCCCTTTCTCTCAAGTTGGGCCTTGAACGTCAATGCCATCTGGTATATTTCTTCCAACTCCATATAATGATATAGCTTTACTTCATCTGCAACCATCCAAAAATCTAGCCATAGTCTCTTTATCATCCTCCTTCACATCGACCTTCAACATGAGCATCTCTATCTCCATATGATATTCTTCTACACTCCTACTTCCTTGAGTGATCCCCTGCAATTGACAGTATAATCCCCTATTGTAATGTGAGGGAACAAACCTTTTTCTCATGATTTGCTTCAGCTCTCTCCATGTGCTAATTGGCTCCTTTAAATTTCTTCTCTTATTAATGGTAAGTTGATCTCATTAGATGTTGGCATATCTACCGAATTCTACAACAACCAATTTGACCTTTTTCTCCTCCGAATAATTGTGGTAGGCAAAGATCAACTTAATTTTGTGCTCCCACTCTAAATAAGCATTCAGTTACTGCGGGCCTAGAAAGGTGAAATCTTGAATTTATAGAAGTCAAGTAAGTATCGATTTTCTCACCTCCTCAATTAGTGCTCTCCCATGATCTACTCTGCCTCTGGTCTTGTCATGCATCCTATGATCTTGCTCATCACTAGAATCCAACTCTCCCTTTGATCTCTGCTGTTCAAGGCAGTCCATTCGCATCGTTAACTTCTGTAACATCTCTAATGTTTGAGCCATATCACTAGTCTCTTCCCTCCTCCTTCTTTGAGATGCTTAGCATCCTGTGATGTTAAGAGATAACAAAACAAAAATACTAAATGGGAAAAAACCTCACTTCACTCCCTCATGTGTATCACTCGCAAAAATATGACACTCAACCCTCATGTGTCACTCAAACTCAATAATGCACTCATCACCTTACCTTTCAATCCTTTTGTCTTATGGTTCTTTATCGAGCTTGCAACCTCAACTCGTAAATTTCTTTTCCTGTGTTGTTCCTCGCGATACCTCAATTCCTGATAAGTATATAACCTAATAGGATAAAATACTATAGGAAACAAGATGGACTACAAATTCACTTATGGTCTTCTTAAACACAAAACAATTCCTTCAATTTCAATTTTTTTTTTACACTTCTTCTTCTCTCTTCTTCTTCTTCTTCTTCTTCTTCTTTATAATCCTTTTCTTTTCCTTCTCTCTCTCTCTCTCTCTCTCTTTTTAATTTTATAATAAGACACTAAAGGAACAAAAGCAAATCAACAATTAATAAGATTGGAATACAATATATGGATGAACTGAGTTAGGATTTAGATGTACAATCCTCAATTCGAACTAGATTGTGGTGATTCTTAGAAATCCTTACTTTGATACCAATCTGATGTGTGCTTAGCATGGCTTTGCGAATTCCAGGACTCTAAGAATTGAACGTAGACTTTGACCCAATAAAATATCCAGAATAGAATCATAAATATGATTGAATGTGACCTAGAGCTAAGAATTCCACGAACCTTGGTGCGAATGATGGAAGAACCGCGATCTGTTGGTTGAGTAATCCTAAAAACCTTAATATAGAGATCTCAACCATTTAGGAAATATTGACCAAGAACCTTGGTATAAAGAAAGAACATAACAAGAATAGTAAATTCTTGAAGAATTCGTAAGCTTTCTAAAGAACTTAGAGAAGAATTATCTCTCGAAAGGATTTCAATATAAAAAATGTAATGTGTCTCAAATAAACCTAACATTACATATTTATAGTCTTTCAAATAACAAAAGACAAATAAAAAAAAAACACAAAATAAAACACAAGGATCGCACGAGGAGAAAGGTTAGCAACTTTAGGATGAAGGCTGATGGCATTGATGATGAAGGTTGGCGGCATTGATTGAAGGCCAATGGCATTGGGTACCAAAGCTGCCAGCTTTGGATCGGCTTTAATTCTGCTAGGTGCCATTCGATATGATGAAGTTGCTCGAATTTTTGCCATTTCGTCCCACAATGTTGAACAGCTTCATATCTCCTTCCACATTCTATTTGACGTGCTTCATTCAATCCTCCATGAAGTTCTTGCAGCAACAATTGAACTCATCCCAAAGTTTCTTAGCTCAGTTTCATGTGATCATGCTTTCGGTCACTTAAACCTGTTATGGCAAGCTTAGCATAGGCAAGTCTTCATCACATCTTAGCTGCCGATTGTCAATGATTCAACAGATGATGTTGATGGTCAAACTCATACCCAAAAATCACTCCTTATTTGAAGAAGAAGAAATTGTATAGAAACACTGAGGTAATGTTGGATTTTTATTTCAAGATATCAAACACTTGTCCATCACTACTAGTGAGGCTTGACGCTTGAAAGTTCCTAAACCTGTTACAAGTGCACTTGAGACGTTGAGATAACTTTGTCCTCTTCCTTATTCAATATCTCTCTTGATTACTATTAATGTGTCATTGTGTATCGCTCCCCATCGATTATGTGTAGCACAATACTCACGCAATATGCAGTAGCTATTTTGATTGAATCCACACATCTACACTTTCATCCAATATTTCTTAATTTACAAATTAATGCTTAAAATTGTTTAGATTTTTAAAATACCTTAGGACGATTTAGTGTAATTTGAACACCTGTATCAACATATTAAGGAGATTAATTTTGAAAAATATAGTGAATGCAAAATTAGAGCTACATTTCTATTCGATTTGAATATTTTTGAAATTGATGTCTAAAAAACTATTTGATCTGCATGATTTTATTTTATAGTTACGGATTTAATAAATATAAGAAAAAATTTCAAAAGATAAATTTATATGTTAGGAAAATTTTAATTATTCTCTTTGTAAAAATAAATCAATGGGAATTGAATAGATATTTAATTATATAAGATGGGCATGCATGTTTAGACAAACAGATGGTTTCAAAATAGTGCAAAAAAATTACAATAAAGAGGGCAAAAGAAAATGAAAAAAAAAGAACAAACAAAATAAACCCTATTATACCTTATCTCCTATGTACCAATTTGCAAATTTTAAGTTCATAATTTTTTTAAGATGTTAGAAAGGATAAAACTCATTGTGTCATATTTTAATTTACGAAACAAGTATAGTGTTGGATAATGTTGGTGTTTTAGGTTGTCAATATGGTACCTCAGATTTGGGCTTGCAAAATAAAAAGGGGTCAGTGTGCACCAAAGGGTTGTTCGGTGTGACACTCTAGCAAACAAGTTAGTATAATGTTAGGGTGATGATTAAGTAAAATGGCAGAAGGTGAGTTAAAGGTTAACAACTTGTCCTGAAAAGGCCGTTTTGGAAAGTATTTATAGCATGTGACGATGACAATTACATTTGGATAGTTACTAGATTACAAGAGAAGTAGTGAATCATGGGAGTTATCCGCTTAGTGAACAGTGGACCACTAAACCACTTCTCGATAATATAGGATTTGTTTTATCGTAAGTAAAACAAGTCGATTCACATGAAGAGTAGAGGCTGAGCAGATTAGGTATCCTATCAATCCAATCGATTTTCTCATGGATGACTAAGTGAATTATGGAGAATGGCAAGGTAGTGTGGAGTCATCTTATCTATGTTGTAGTTAGGTTAGGTCAGGCTTAAGGAGCCATTAATTTAAATATGTTTATCAACAAAGAAAGCACCCTTATTGTACTAAACAAAGCCCAATTAATAATGCAAAAATCATAATATAAGACAAAATGTAATATTTCTTTATCAAGCATATAAACACTTACATTTGATATCTCATCAACACTACCAAGTTTAATGGCCATCATTACCACCACTATCACCATGACTGCTATTAGGCCTGCTACCACCAATTTCACTGTCACTGTCATTGTTATCACCACCATTTTTATTGTCACCATTGCCTTGGGTCTCTCACCTTCCCTAATCCGCATGCTTTGAGTACTTGGCCTATGGGACCTATTATTGCGTGGCTTCCCCTTTTGAAGCCTCTTAAGCACTAGAGCCTCTCTCCCACCAACATCACCTACAAGTAAAGCATAGAGAAAAGGAAACTCAATAGTAGTATCATCCAAGCAATAGCAAAAGCTACCAAAAGCATACTCCAAGTGGCCACCGCTAACACATTGGTTCTCATTTATGGGCCCTACATTGAAAATCACCCGGGCCCAATAACAATATCTAAATTATACCTTTAGAATTGATTTTTCTCTCATTGAAATAAGCTCAAGGGACGAAGCACAAATTCTACTCTAGATAGATATTAACAACCTTCCTTGCATCAAGAGGACCAAGTTTAAGCTTGACCTGCTATTATGAAAGCCTCGCTTACTTAGAGCATCCATAACGCTAAGGACCTTTATAGGGTCCATAGGATGCCACATCAGCTTCTGAAGGACCTCTCCTTTTTAAGAACCTCACCACTTTATCCCTAGATTTTTTAGACAAGGTTGTTCATAACTTTTTAAGATTTTGGAAATTTGGAAGATTTTGAAAATTCGTGGGAATTTGAAAAAATACACCATATGGAAAATAAGAGGCATTTTTAAGGTATTTGAAAATTTTGTGTCTTATGGATGATTGGAATGTGATAATTTTTTAGGATTATTGGGATCCATATGTAGCTAAACTATCAACTATGAAGTAATTTTTGAAGTAAAGTAGGTTTAGTAAATTTTGTTGTGAATGATCAATGTCAATTTTCACATGTATAAACCGTTCTGAAATTTAGAACGGCTAAAAAAAAAATAGGAACGAGCCGTTTGATTGTAGATTCAGAACAGCTAGAAAAAATAGTAGAACGGCAACATTAAGAAATGTAAACCAAGGCAAAGCAAAGCAAATAAATGGAATCCTGCACCGAAACAAGAAAAAGAAAGTGGTTAATTTAAATGAATATAAAAAGCAAAGCAAAAAAACAATAAAATAAAAAGAGAAGAAGTTCTGATCATTTGGCAAATAAATGGAGATCATATAAAAAACAAAGCAAAAAAACAATAAAATAAAAAAAGAAGAAGCTAAAGTATCGGTTCTTGTCAAAGAACCTTTTGCAAAATATAGGAGCTCTCCCATCCCACAAGGATCCAAGTTGAGATCCTTCGCACCTAGTGATTCCCGCTAAGGAGCTCCCGTTGGGGATGCTCTTAGTGGTGATCTTCTAATCATTTAAGCTCAACTCACACAACCTAGTCGGCTTTTGCAGATTCAACCAACAAGTGTAGAATCTGGGATCTTGATTGAGCTTGATAATGATATATTGCTATTTCCATTATTTTATAGAAGACTCTAAGCTAGTGAATAAAGTTATCTCTTTCTCCTACTAAAGATTGACCCATTAGCTCTCTTGATATCTAATGGTGAAGAAGTGTTGTAGCAATTGAGGAATGGGCTTTCAGCACAAACTCATTCATAAGGCTTCAAAAGCGATTAATAACCTCCATGAGTTCGGCATCAATTAGTTGGGACTCTAGTAAAAATGCACTAAAAACTCCTTTTGAAAATTAGACAAGGAAAAACCTAAGCTGAATTCAAACATTTTGTGTATACACAAAGCCTTTGTCTGTAGAATAGTGTTACGTGATCATTTTTTGCTTGGAACCATGATGGAGTACTTACTTGATGTCCTTTCAAAATATTGTTGTCTAATGTTCAACAACTCCTCCTCTTGAACCATACTATTAACATGATTGGGGCTTGAACCATGATTGCTTAGAGAAGGGACATGAAAAATATCTCTAGATCTCTTCCATCGATTATTGTAATGAGATAAATATATCTTAACACATTCTATAGTAGCGTAAACGCCTTCATTATTATGCAAAGATTCCAAACAATCTTTAGTAAGGATTCCATATTGCTTACCCCAATTTATGGCCATTCTCTTGATTATTGGGGTTAACATGGTTATTGATGTGGGGAAGTAACCTTCTTACAAGTATTACTCTCAATGGGATAGGTGAGTGTATGAGAATAACTACTACAACTTTACATGCCATTATTGGAATATGTTTTTGTAAAATGCTTCTAAACTATAGAGAAATTGACAGATAATGGAAACCATAGACTGAGGAATAATGTTCTTAAAAAATTTGATTAACGAAGTTTCTAATTTGATGTGATAGTTATGGGGTAATCTTATTGTCACCACCCCCAATAGTTAGATGCATGCTATCTTCAATCCAACGGCTAGAGAGTTAATGTTATGGAACGCCATGCCTTTATCAAAGTACGAACGTAATGATAGATTGCTATAAACTCGCGACATGTAGTTGTGAACACTCATTCTTGGATAATCTAAAGGGATGTAGCTTCTTTAGCATGTTTTGACATGGTGGATGTTATTTTAATTAACACTCGTCATTCTTCAAAGCGTACATGCACGCATCCCTTGGTTAACATTACGTTCGACTCAAAATGACTCGTTAGGCTGATAAAACCAAGTGGATTGTAGATGTAGAGTAAAATTGCTACCTGAACAGGCCTATAATCAATAACATTACGCTTAAGCACTTTGAGCATGTAACAACAAAGCAAATGATTATGATTATGAATATGAATTATGAATGAACCTGAACTAACGGCTCGGACTTAACCTGGACAACTTGTCCATTTGAGTCACTCCTTTCGTTAATTCTCAAACAAAGAGAGTAGAAAAGGTAAGTATTGATGGTTAAATATGGATCATGAGTCTCTTAAACCTAGTCCGACCCATTATTTATGCGGGTCAGCTTATGAGGCTTAGACTTAAGCTACTCTAGCTCATTTCGGAACCTTACTGGAATCTCGATTCCCTTAACCTGGGAAGTTGACTTGCTAAATATTATGGTTAGGAAAGTCCTGAACGAAGGTCGCTTTTCACATTTCTCCTAGCCATACCAATCCCATATAGGGGCACGATTAAACATGGACTAGTGGTTCTATCCCACGTCCCCAATAACCAATGCTAATCACCACTATTCAATGACCCCGTGATTCACATGACCTCTTGAGATACTTTATATACCATTACCGTGTAACACTAGCAAGGTAACATATCTTTGATATCTCCATATCTATCTTAACTTTCACTTTTTAGGATGTGAACGAACTTAAGCATTGGAGTGGTCGCGCCAGACAACCCTCCTATGTACTACCAACTGTGTTATGTTTTGTAGGCTCAGCATATAAGTCCAAACCAAACAATCGTTTTTATCTCTACTAGATTGAAACTAATGATAGGAACGTTACTAAAATATATGGTTGTATCCAACAAGTCAAGTGACAACAAAGGTTTTATTATCATATAAGCAATGAAACACAATAGAGAATGGACCATTGAAACCTTCTTTTTTGCATGGCCTAGTAGGAGTCTGAGTGCATAGTAGCCCAAAGAAAGTAATACAATTGCGTGTTAGGTTTCTACCAGAGCTTGGGTTTGAATTTGGATGCTATATGGTCCAATATTCTTCAGAAAATATTGATTTAAAATATCAAATCCTGATTAATTAAGTAGAATACTTTCAAATTTAAGAAATAAAAATTGCATGTGTTATAAATTATTACAAAAATGGTGTAAATATTATTATAATATAATACATAAATGCAAACCATATGTTTGTACCTTAGTATTACTGATAGAATAAATTGGATTTGAAACTCTTAGCAAGTGAACTTGCAAAACAAAAACATATTAGTGGGCACCTGGAAGTTATTTGGTGCAGTTGCTCTACAGTCAAGTTAGTATGATATTAGAGATAATGGGTAAATAAAGTACCAAAGTATTGACTAAATGTTGACAGCTTGCCCGTGAATGATACCTCAAGGTAATAATATAAGAGAGTGACGATTTGCAGTTACTATAACTAGTTATATGTTCATGGAGTTAGTTGAACATATGATGGAAATTCCAACGTAGTGGATGTTGAGCCATTAAGCCACTTCCCAAAAATATAGGGATTGAGATAGCTATGTTTGAGCCGAGCGACCACATGTTGAGGAAGACACTTGTAGTTGAGCAAACTGGTCATTACATTAATTTTTTCAACATTGTTCTAGGTAACCGAGCCAGGTCTAGAGGTTGCTTAATGGATTACTAAGTTCAAATCAGGTCATGTAGCTCTTGAAGAACGTTGAGTCTGATTTCATCAATCAACACCATAAAATTATAATCTTACATGGCAGTTGGATGATCTTTTTCTTTACATGCTTATAAGAAATATATTGTATAAATTTAAAAGTTATTAAAACAAATAAATATAACATTATGAATGTTAAGAAACAACAAATACTTTGGTTAAAAGTCTATAAAAATCTAATGAGACAACTTTTTAAGGTATTATATTACTTGTTTTGTTAACCACAACAATACATTTAATGTAATGAATAATAATAATTTTTCACTATTAATATTGAAATAGTTTAAATATTCTTTTACTATTTATACTTATTTCTTTTTTTTAACTTTCTTAGGCTTCCCATCTTTTTTAAATTTATAATTGTGGGTAATGAAATCATGTAAAAAACAAACTTTTTTTTATGGTTTAAAACTTTCAAAAAAAAAAAAAAAAAACAAAAGCTTAGGCTGGTAACCGTATAAAGTTATCTAAGCCCTAAGCCTCATCATGGGTTTACATCATCCGAAAGTCTAAAGACAGAAAAAAAAAAAATAAAAATAAAAGGAGAAGAGGGGGGTTGGGGTTTGGGGGCAAATTTTGGCCAAACGTGAGGAATATTGGGAAATCCCTTCTATACCCATCCTTACAATGCTATCAGTAAAATAATTGGAATCTCTTGTATTATAGTAAACTTGGTACCTATCTAGCTGTCGTAATTTATCCCTATAGACAGATAAAAGGTTAAAGAATAGGGTGGAGGGGGAAAAACAACACTATTGATCAAATTCACAACAAACAAAGAATCTGATTCAAAGGTCATTATCAATGCTTTTCTTAATAGCCTCAAGAATAGAAAGGATCTCTGCTTCTAATGGGGATGACCAAGCAATCCGTTTGCAGAAGCTTATTACAATTTCCTCTTGAGAATTTCTATAGACCCCTCCAATGGATGCTTTTTTTATTCTCTCCGATATCCCAGTGTCACAATTGAATTTCTACCAACCAATAGGTGGTTTTTGCCAGGTTTTATTAGGGAGGCTCTAGGAGGTGCAGGCTCTTCTTTTCTTATGAAGAGCCTACCATTTAGAAGCCCTTTTTCTAATTATTTCATGACAATCATGATATGGGCCAACATGAATTCTCTTATTTCTTTCTAGCTATATACCCCCAAATCATTAAGGTGAAGGTGGATGGATGGAGGGAGTCCTATTTTTATTTACGAATGATCTAGTGAGGGCATTCCTTTCAAGCCATGTCATGAAATACAACTGTAATGTATCCTAGAACCTAAGCGAATTATTGAAAATATTCCACCACGATCTTGATATTGTGCAAACACATAGGATATGTATAGTTGTTTTAGGTTCTTCACTACAAAGAGAGCATATTACATTTACATTCATTCCTCTTTTTAAGTTACCATGTGTAGGGAGTCTTCCTGTAAGGTTCGCTAAATGAAGTTCCAAATTTTTGGACAATAGTATGTTTTCCACACTCACTCTTAGCTTCTATTATCCTCACCATGGGTTCCCATAAGATGATTGTATATATCCCTAACCTACCACTTCTCCCCTTATGAACATCTAACTCTATATGGTAGGTTCCCTATTGTTGTCATCTAACCATGCTCCTAAGAGAGTTTGGTATAGTATTGTCTATTGGGTATTGGATGATCTTCTCATTGCAAACTCCAAAGATACACCAAGCCTTACATGGGGTAGTAACTGAAGCTTGTCTATTTAGAGGTTCGAAAATCTAGTTCATCAGGGAAATTTGTTGTTCCATCCATCTACTAGAAGAGAACATCATTCCCATTTTTTGAGGAGACAGATGCTTCTGATTGAGGAAGTTATCTACTTTTGAAGTGCCTTCGTAAGCATTAATCTAGATTTCTGTTCTCTTCTATTTCTCCCATTCTACAGTTTCCTTTCTAGCAAGGAGCTTTGTCTAAATTGTTCAACTTCAACCTTCTAAACCAATTTAATTAGCCAAGCTTTGTTCTCAAGGTGTAAATCAGTCAAACCCGAGCCTCTTTTCATTTTCCCTTTCTTCATCTTATTCCATTTAATCTAATGGATCTTCCTTTTGTTCTTTTGCGATCCATATGAAGTTTCTGCAAGATTTTTCAACCTATCTTCTTTAGGATAGGTAGGAGTTGAATATAGTAGTTAACTATGCTCTCAGTTTCAGTAGCTATCACAAGTCGTCTTGCTTCCATGCTTAGGAATCTTGCCTTCTAACCTGTTACCTTGCATTTGACTTTCTGTAGAATAAATTCCAGGTTGTTTATTTTGAGGGAATCGCATTCCTTAACCGGGAGTCCAAGGTATTTTCCCAAGTTATTTCCTATGCTTATATTCAAGATTCCCATAATACCCATTTTTATTTTAGCAGGAGTGTTTCTTAAGGGAATGATTGCAGATTTCCCGTTGTTTATCCTCTAACTAGATAAATTCTCAAATAAATCCATCACATTTTTCATGACCCTGGCATTCTCTTATGTTGCTTCACCTAAGAGTAGAATGTCATCTACAAACATGAGATGTGTTAGTTTCAAACCCATTCTCTTAGCTTCATTAGTTTCCACCATCCTTTATCTTTACAGAAGAAGATAACTATGCCCAGGATTTCCATGTTGAGGATAAAGAGATATGAGGAGATCAAATTTCCTTATCTAAGGCCTTTGCTCCAAGAGAAAGGCTCTAGGGTCACGCCATTAAATAATATTTCATAGCTAATTATGAAATCAACCCATTTCTTAGGGAAGTTTAAAATTTTTATGGCACTATATACAAAGTCTCACTCCATTCGATCGTAAGCTTTTTCAAGGTCTAGCTTTAGCATCAACCATCTCATTTCACCCTTTCTTATGCATATCATGAAGAGCTTCTTGGAAAACAGCTAAGTTATCTACAATCGACTTACCCATAATGAAACTTCCTTGTTTTAGGCTATTCAAGTCATTTAGGCATGGTCTAAACCAATTCACTAGAAGTTTTGTCATTATTTTGTAAATTGTAAAGCATAGGTTAATTGGTCTAAAGTCTTTTAGCTTGTTTGCACATTAGGTTTTGGTATGAGTGTAATTAGGGTGCGATTAAGGTCATCAAGGATCTTCTCCTCAACAAAATACCTTCTAAACCCTTCATGAACTGAAGACCCAATAATGTGCTGGTAATTCTTGTAGAAGAGGGTATGGTAGCCATCAATTCTTGGTGCGTTATTGCTATCAATACATGACAGAGCCCTCCTAAATTCCTCTAAGGTGATTAGTTGCTCAAGGTCAACATACTGCTCCAAAGAGAGGCACTATCCACTATCTTCCTAGGTAGTTAGGGATTCTACATTAATAATGTAAACCCCTCAATTCCTAGTGTAAAGTTGGAATAAACCCCGACTCTAGTCAAACCGAAACTTCAAAAGTCAACCATGATGAAGGCAAACTAGCAATTTTAACTTTGGTAATCTCGTGCTCGAAACCTGAGGACAATAGAAATGAGCTAATGGTGAATTATAGTTCAGAATAATATGAGGAAGCCTAAAAAATCAGATTCGTCGAGAATTTGATCGTTTTGAACTCGAACAAGGTCGGTTTCCAAAAAACGTGCCCCAGTGCTCGGAATGATTAAATTTTAATATCACATTCATCGAGAATTTGATCGTTTTGAACTAGAACAAGGTCGGTTTCCAATATTCTAATAATACTGTTAGACTCATCATTATGCAATGATTTCAAAAATATCAGTTTTGTAATTTTTTGGTAATTAAAAATATCATATATAACTTATTTACGTGATTTTCTTTACTGCCGATATCTTAATTGTCTAGTCTACTAGTCATTGTACAATTTCTACTATTCAGCACTATTCATCCATCTACTTTATCTTACTACCTATTCTTACAACCTATATATCTACTTCTTACAATTTTCATTTCCAATACAATTTTTTATTAAACTTCTTTTACACTTTATTACTTTTCTTTATCAAATCAATTTTTTTTTTATCACTCCCTCTCTCCCATCTCCCCATAGCCGGTGCTACTTCCCCTCCTTCTTCCTCCATTTTATTTCTTTTTCAATTTATTTTATTACATCTAAAATCCTTCCATATTTATCTATAAATATCCCCTCCCCCTTCACTTTTTTCACACATCTTATAAAACATATCAAAACTCTATCAAAATTTCCCCTAAACTTTTCTCTCTAAAAATTCTCTCTCAAACACTCTTTATCATCCACTTTCCTTTAAGAAAAATATCAAACACACTATTCATTTGTTTTTTCTACCTTCAAATCCTCCATTAACCTCAGGTAAGATTCCTAAACTATCTTCATGTCATGTAACTTAATATGATCATGGCGAATGTTTCCTAAACCTATGAGTGTTATGGAAGCAATATTATGTTCATGCACAAGAATTTCATTATGTTATTGTATTGTTATATTGTTATTATTGCTCTAATCTAATTTCATATATATATATATATATTATGTATATGTATATGTATATCTATATTTGTTAGAGCCTATAAGCTTACTAACATAACTTTTATTTATTCATTCTCTTATATTTCTTGCAATTTATTTTGTCTATTTCATGTAATTTTATTAAGACTAATTATTCTAGTTTTAGACTTGTCCTCATCAAGTCAAAACGTCTTATTTTTCTTTCTTTAAGACTTGTCCATAATCTAAGTCTGATAAACCTGACATAAATTTAAGACTCCCTTTTTTTAAAAATTATTTTCTGGCTTTTCTTTTTGGAACTAGTCCATTCTAAGTTCCAGAAAACCATGATGCAAGTTAAGACTTCCAATACTTGACTTTACTTATATGCTTATTTAATTTTCTATGACCTTTATTTTCTATGTACATTATTCTTTTTGCATAATTGCAAGTTTATTTTCATGCATGAATATAATGTTGTTATCTTGATAAAATTTTTAAAGAAATAAAAAGAGTTATTTTCTCTCACTTAAAAATAAGAACTAAAAACATGATTTTAACACCTAGGAAAAATTTCCATTAAAACTTAGAATCTTGATTCAACAATATTCTTTACAAAAACCTAAATAAATTCATCATAAAATTTTTAAGTGTTGATAGTATGTAAAGATTCTTCCAAACTTAATTATGAGATTCTCTTACTTTCTTTTCAAAGTACTAAAATAAACTATTAAATCTTCAGGTTGACACTTTTTTGTTATGAGAAATTATTCTTAAGAACTTGTTTATAGGATTTGCACTCATATATTGAAAATATTAAGAATTAAATAATTTCTCTAAGACAAGTTTAAGATCAACTCACTAGTGAAAACCCATTTAGAAAATAATAATATATATAATATATACACAACTAAGGAAAATGGTTCAACTATAATCTTTTCAAACTATTAAAATAGGATCATTATAAATTTTAATGTTGATAATTCTTTGCTATGCAATATTTTCTTAAAAAAAAAACTTATTTTATATCAACAGCTTGAAAATATTAAGAATAAAGCAACATTTCTAAGTCAAGATTAAATTACTAGTTCAACATCCACTTAAGGAATTGTAGATAACTTAAAGAACCAAGTCTTTAAGAAATAAATTTATCCTTGTAAAGTTAAGACAATATAAAAATGATAGTTTTATAATAATAAGCATTCATTAGTAATAAACCCAAAATTTAATTTTTCTTCCAATAACTTAAAGAAAGATTTTGAGAATTTCACTTTTCCAAACTTCCAAAATTTAATTTCACTTTTCTTCCAATAATTTTTCTTTAAATTGTTTTATGAAAAATCCTTACTAAGACAACATCACTAGAATCATACATACAATATGAGTATATATCTATATTAAAGGGTTTTTCAAATTATATAAATAAGTATGTGTTGTTATGGACTTTTTGGATGAAGTAAGATTTTGAAAAGTTACAATTTAAAGGCTGAGATTTTCGTGTCTAATCTGAATAGACCGGTTTCAAAACCTAAGAGGCTTGTGATGTCAAAAATAACCTTAGAAATAGATAGATCTTTTCGAGTAGGTAGAAAACGATATCTTATATGCGAAATTTTGAGTTAAAATGAGCAAGTTATGACTATTTTAAGTTGGAATTTCCATTCATCCGATTTTTGACGAAAATAGTGAAACGGAATAAGAAAGTTTAAGTAGAACTTCCGTGAAAAACTCACTCTGTGTATTTCTTTCATTTAGGTGATGATGCTTTGGAGGATCCATATCAAGAGGACTTTTACGAATGAAAGGATTATTTTTGCAAGGACGGCCGAATGAGTTTATCTCCTACTTTTACATACTTATTTGTGCTTATAGCTAGAGGCACTAGAAGTAGGAAAAGATGAAAACATAATATGCATAATAATGTTGGTTGAAAGAATACTAAGTATATCGAGGTGTGAATTGTTGTTAATTAACTTCATGTTTCATTATAATGATGATTATCTGCAAATTCTATGATCGCCTTTAAAATACCTTAATCTCATGTCAAGAATTATATTAATTGATTCATGCATATCACAAAGTATAGTAGTGAGGAATTCACAGAACCGCAAGACTGCCAAGATAGCCGAATAGGAGCCTAAAAGAACTATTTAAGGATGGAGTGAGTAGGAGCCTGAAAGAACTACAGGTTGGATGATAAAGATGGGTTTTAAAGAGCCCGAAACTCCTAACCCCGAATGGAGAGGTTAAATCCATTCAAACATATGATTTTCGACTAATTATATGTATTGCTTGCTCATGTGTTTGCTGCATTTCATATGTCTATTTAATAACTTGCTTGATTTTCTTGATACGAGTACGCTAATTCTGGAATGTTTTCACTAAGCTAGTTGAGCTTACACCCCAATAGACTTTTGTTGATGTAGGGACAATATCTCTTAGACTCGAGGACTCTCTATATCCGGGTAGAATTATGCTTTTGAGAAGCTTTTGGGGGAAATCCTTTTGAAGATCTTATAATAGATTTTCTTTAAAATCTTTTTTATTCTAGTATTGTTTTAATGCAAGTCCAAGACTATATTTCGATCATTGAATTTATCGAGGGATGCCCCTAAGATGATGTAAAGAACATATTTTTATAATTTTGAAGTTAAATATTTATCTAGATTCTTATGCTATATTTACTATCTCGAACTACACTTCCCATCGGTGTCTCTTATTATTGTGATAGATGCCTTACATATGGTGTTGAAGCTTTTGCATAACTTCAGGAAGTCATTCTTAAGCTTTAATGTCGTATGTAGCGGATTGCCATGTCTAGGATACCTTTTGAGGTGTGACAAATAATCTTTCCTGAAGTGCACAAATTTTGAAAGAAAGCATTCGCATGCTCTTTCAAGACATCTTCCTTAGAGATCCATTCACCCATATCACTAAATAGGCATAAAGTTCTAGATTTAGATCTTCTAGTAATAGTGAGGGTATGAAGAAATCTTGTGTTTTGCTCTCCATCAATTATGCTCTTTGGTTTAGCTTTAGCAGCCTACAACTTCTCTTCAAAATTTAGATTCTTGTATTTTGATAATTTTGAAGTTAAATGTTTATCTAGATTCTTGTATTCTATATTTATTATCTCGAATTACACATCCCGTTGGTGTCTCTTATTGTTGTGATAGACGCCTTATATATGCTGCTGAAGCTTTTGCATGACTTCAGGAAGTTATTCTTAAGCTTTAATATCATATGTGCGGACTGCCACATCTATAGTATCTTTTGGGGCGTGACAAATAAGCTTTCTTAAGGTGTACAAATTTTGAAAGAAAGCATTCGCATGCTCTTTCAAGACATCTTCCTTAGAGATCCATTCGCCCATATCACTAAATAGGCATAAAATTCTAGATTTGGATCTTCTAGTAATAGTGAGGGTATGAAGAAATCTTGTGTTTTGCTCTCCATCATTATGCTCTTTGGTTTGGCTTTAGCAGCCCACAACTTCTTTTCAAAATTTAGGATATATTCTATTTCAGCTTCCAAGGACCTTTCCCTATCCAACAGAGATTAGGAGAGGCCTTTGAATGGAAGCTTTAGCTTCCTTGAGTAAAGCATTTAGTTCATCCTTTTTCTTAGGAATAATTCCAAAAACTTATTTATTCCATTTCTTAAGACTAGAAGTAAAAGAACTTACATCTTCCAGGTACTAGAAGATAGGGGTTCTCCAATTGTCTTGGATGAACGACCTAAACTTTGGGTTGGGCTGGAATCGGAATGGTCTTTTATTCCTTTGACCTCCTTGAATTGGTGGGACAGTCATTACCATAATAGGAAGATGGTTAGAGCCAAGGGAGTTTATATGTAGTAGTTTTGTCTATGGATAAAGGGATCTCCTGATCTCGTTAGCCCAAGCCCTATCAAGCCTACATTGTATAAGCCCATTAAGATCCTTGCTTTTGTTTGACCAAGTAAATCTTGGTCCTACAAAGCCAAGATAAGATATACCACATATATCCATGCATTCTTGATATAAGTGGACCCTGCTAGGATTTACCTGATAATTGACCCATTTTTCCTCATTCGTCAAAACATCATTAAAGTCACTAATCATTAGCTATGGACCACTAACATGTTCTAGCAAAGATACAATATTTCCCCATAGATCCTTTCTTTTTCCTCAATCAAGACTAGCATAAACAGTGTGTGGGTATGAATCCGGATGCAACGATCACGTGCGTGTCGCGTGACTATCTCGCTACGCGTGACCTAGGGAAACAACACGTGATAGGATGATCAAGAGATTGTCGTGTAGGGAGGAGGAGTAGGCAATCTCAATAGGCTCTAACACACGTGTGACAGGTGAGGGAGCTAAATAGCATCAACCTCACTGAGTACTATGGATTCGTGTGTGTTCTTGAGTAAATTAAGTGTTTAATTCACCAAGATGGAAATCCGGTATCACGACGGCGTTCGTCCAAGATTTCACCCTCATCCAAATGAGGTAAGGACTAAGGTATTTATAGAGAATCTAGCTGTCGATGTCGTCCGTCAGATGAGACAGACGACCGACAGCTAGGATGAGTCCCTCTCATTATGGATATGGATGTGGGCTCCCTTATGGACCTAGGCCCATAAGGCCTTCATTGTAATGTGTGTGAGCCAATTTGAGAAAGGTTGGAATTGGGCAGGCCAATTCCAACGGACCCTACTCCAAGCCTTCCATGCCAATTCTCCCATGATCATCCCAATGGATTGGGTCTAACTCCTTAAGCCCTGTCACATTAGCCCAGAGAGTTAAATCCAAATAAGAATTAGGCTCAAGGCCTTTGTAATCAAATTTGTACATCTACATTTTGCCCCCTGACCAAAGTCCTTCGGGTCTCATCGGAGGGGTTTGGGCATTATTTTAAGCCCTTTCGAATAACCAAAGTCTTGCCCAGCGCATGTGTGCTATAATTTAGCTACACTGCTGCTTGGTGTATCGATTTCTTAATAGCTCGCGAATAGTCAAATTTCCTTGGAGTATACCTTTATGACATTGTCTTGTCTACACAAATTGCCCCATTGTTGTGGTGTCGCTTTTAAGATAAAAAAATGTTAGCATGCCTCTTTTGATGATAAAAAGAAAATTTCTTCACGTTCATTAACTCATCCTCGATGTATGATTCACGTAAGTAATACTCATCCATGAGTGGTAGCAACTCGATTGTATTATAAAAATCGGTTTGTATAACTTGTGAAGGATTGTCCTTTTGATCAAGTTGGATCTTCACTGTATGTGTATCAATACTTGCCCAGTTCAAAACTTTCGAATAACTATCCCATGTGTATAATGCTCTTCTTGATCATCTCACTTGAAGGACTGCTTGCAGTAGTTTTGCTTCCTTTTTCATAGTCAGTTGTCTGTGGACTACGCTGATGAGAGTCAGCTGGGTCATCACCATCAATGGAACTCTCAGTAGAAACTGAAGCAGTGACAAGATCTCCATCTAATTCAGACGGATTCGCTTTGCTACCAATACATGCAGGTCTAGGAAGATGCAGAAATAATTTTGTACTTTTTTCTGATCGCGGCTTTGTGGTTATGCTAATTCCAGAATCTGTTCGCCCAACTCTTCCCGGCTGTAGAGGTAGTGGAAGTGGCTGTGCATGGGGCCTTTCATTAAAACTTTGACGTCGAGTTACTAGCTTGGATGGAGAAGGTGATCTTGATTCAACTCGAGATTGAGAACCCTTTTCTGAGGCTGTATCATTGCAATGCCTCCGTGATCCTCCTGATCTACCACTTAGTTTTCCTTCAGATAGGTTTTTTAATTTGCATGGTAATAGCAAGGTGTCGATAAAGCTTTCCTTACTTGGCTTCTTTTTGGCATTTTTTGATGATGATTTCCTCCACCATGAACGCATATTCATTAGCAAAATTTTGTAACACCGGCAATAGCTAGATTTCATCCCCATTTATCATAGAATGAAATTCTCGGACAGAAGTCCTTGCAAAATCAACCACAAGAAAGTGAACCATTGAAGTTCTGAGTTTATTATACAGTCCAATATCCTGCTATTGCTTCTTGAAAGATTGAGTAAGATGAAAGGCTCCAAAAAGTAAAGGCCAGTAGAACTGAGCAATTGTAATTGATACACGCAAGTAAAACAGCTCGAGAATTGAGTGATTAAAGAGCATGACAATAGGAATTGCCGGCCTCCTGTGATGATCTTTTGTGCCATTTGCAAGAATTCATAAATAACACAAGAACAAATGGGTAAAAGGATAGCTAATGGGTTATGGGGACACTCAAAGAAAGAAAATCTCTATCCCGAAGGAAAGTCTAGTTTGTCATGAAGCAGCTGGTATTAGACTTTCCTTTGCATCATTTTCGACATATTGACCCTACAAAAGATGTACAACAAAGAATATAATAGTTTCATTTACAATGGTTGTTGTCTATTAGCGAGTCCGAAGTGTCTTTCTCCAGCCCCTAGTGACTGCAAAACGCCGATTTCCCAGTTGTATAATACTGACCGTAAATCAATCAAGTTGATATATAAAAAAAAAAAAAATAAAATAAAATAATAATAATAACAATAATAATAATAATTGGTTCCAAGGAAAATCCCCTCTACTATAAATTATTTTATGAAAATTGCGGCAGAGTAGATACCGCAGACTCTCTTGTTTTCATCACCATCTAATGACAAAGAAACAAAGGGACTAGTCACTATTATGATGTGAAGATTTCAGCTAAAATAGAGAAGAGATGGTGTTTCAATTGTGACCACCTCCCTTATCTGCTGCACCAATGTTCAAATGATTCATCGAGAATCACCATAATAGATAAGGATAAGGGAAACAGATATTAACCAGATGGACACAAAATAAAGTAGAATGGCCGGAGGTCACAGTTTCAAGCAGATATCATAATGATTCCGATTGAAAAAGAAGTAGATGCAAAGATAGTTACTGATGATTCTGGTGGACCTTTGTCCATGTCTCTTGAGGGATTGATTCTCTCTGATATTCTCTCTGATGCTTCCATCGCAATATCTGTCAGAAATAGTGCAGCTTATGTTATGAATTTTGTTGGGATAAGCAAAGTTGGAGAGTCAAAGATTTTTCAGGTCAAGTATGTGGAAGGCTTGGTCATTGTCCTGACAGTGTCACACTGGTTGCTATTGTAGTTACCAGATCGATGGCGTTCATGATTCTTCTCCTGCTGGGACATTATACATGTCTGCTCAAGATATGAAAACTCCTTAACTGGACATTGGTATGAGCCACATGTTCAAGAACTTGGAAGTACAAGGATAGACTCCTTGACAGATACGGTGCAGTCACTAGCACTTACAAGGTTCCAAATGCAGGAGAACTAGATGGATTGGTATTGATCTCATACTTGTACAAGGATTCCAACTTCGTACTATGGTGATGGGACTATGCTATATAAGGATTTCCACGGCATTCTAGTGTTGATGGGACTATGCTATACAACTCATTAGAAAGTACATATATGTAGTTACTCAATGTTCATCCAGACTTTTCGGAGAAGTTCATACCTGATGGCTTTTTTATCAACGTTTTCTTCGATTTCGGCTAGAATTAGTTGATATAGGAGAACATACAGAGCCAATTGATGAGCAATGGAGTTAATGTAACTCTAACTCATCAAGTTCATCATCTATTGTATTGTTCATGAGAAATGACCCACTTTCCTTAGCTGAGATGGGCTACCCATCCACACTCGTCGTCGGTGGTGGAGAATAGACTGGAGGAGCTGCATTGCATGGATAAGTGGTGAAAGATCCCCACACAACATCAACGAGCTCCTCAGAGGAAAATGTCTCAAGAAGACTTTGGAATTGGATGTGGCAAAATCATCTAGGACAAATTGGAGAGGTTCCTTGTGATTAGCGATGGACCAAATGTTGGGCATACCATGTTCCTTATTGATCTGATCTAGGAGCATGTTTTTTTGGTAGCATCATAAGATCATCAATGCATTTAGGAGACGGTATGGTTTGAAAGAAGCATCAGGTTTCTCATCGTCATATATTGGTCCCTCAGGCAAATATCATCCATATCAATAAGTCAGCAGCCATCTAGACCAATTCCCAATCGCATTTTTCAGTGAGCACCAATTCTGAAGCTTGACTTCCAGATGGAATAGGGAGTACTTTGGATCACTGATGGGATCAGATAATGGATCACTGGGGATCTCATCACCAGTTCCCGAAGAATAGCATTAAACATAGCCACATCTAACCTAGTGACATTCTTCCATTATCAATCTGCGAAGCAAGGGCAAGCAACCACACTCATGCCTCCTGCCCTAACAGGACATACCTTTCACAATGCATCCTTAAAGGCTTTTTTCCAGTGTTCCAAGGCAATGTTGACTTGTCATGATCCACACCATTTGCCTTTTTTATTTTTACTCAAGAAACGAACTCACACATTTATCCAGGCCTTGGCAGCGAAGAAGACTACATGTGGGTATCGGTAAACTCACGAATTGAAGGAATTTCCTACCTTCGATAAATCACGGTTCAAAGATCAAAATTCCTCCTAGAAGTCAAGTATCGGTAAGGTGATCAAAGCTTTGCCATAGAATCTGAGATGAATTCAAACCACCTTTCAGAAAAAGTTTCCTTCATTTGTAAGAGTTGCTAGCCTCGACCAAGATCTGCTCCGTGGACGTGCTCTGTTGTAATTACAAGGTTCGATTCCTCTCACGCGCGCGAAGGTTTTTTTTTTTCAACGCGCCGGATAGTAGCACACCCTCAGGGTCTCGTGTTTTTCTTTTTTTTTTATTATTTCTGAATTCATACTATTGGATTCACATGCACCTGCCCCTGCATGCTAGCATGCGAATTTGGTACAATGTGGTACTATTTTGTACCATTAGTGAGGTGTTCGCTTTTGATTGGTTCATTAGGAACTCATTCCTCCTTTTCCATTTTATCTGCTAAATGAGGCACAACATTTTCTCCATTTTTGCAGCGTCTTTGTTTTCATCTACTAAATATAAAGCACTACTACCCACATTCCCCATGACAAACAGCTGCAAATAACAATAACCTTCATGTTTTCACTTACCACCATGAAGAAGAAAAATTGAAACTCTCTCTTTCTTTCTCCTACTGCGATCTGCCTTAACACGCAAAAATAGTATAACCTATATTGTAGTGGTCATTCTCAGAGGTCAGTCGGTCGGGACAGTTGACAAAGAGACCCCTTGAGAGTCAAAAGAAGACACTTTGGTTGCAATTAGCTGCCACTGTGCCTCACTTGACCTCTTGGTATACTCTATTCGGTTGGAATGAGACCGCTCTGAGTTGACTGCTGCTCAACTTTGAATGAGAAGCTTGTAATCATGTATGAATATTAGACTAGTCCATCCTCATTATACCTCCGTTCCTATCTCTTGGAAGGATATCCTTTGTCAAAGAATGGAAAGTGAAAGGTGAGCCAAGTCTCAGACGATGCATTGCAAAATGTAGACTGTCTTTGTGGGCATCGATGTTTGAATTTCAACATTCTAATAATTCTTCCTTTTTTTTTCTTAATATTACTCTTTTCAGATGAACATGATCCCCTCCTATTGTTCCAAAGATTTCCATGATAGCTGTTTGGTTTTCATGCCATTTCGTCATGATGTGACCTCCATTCCTATCTCTTGGAAGGATATCCTTTGTCAAAGAATGGAAAGTGAAAGGTGAGCCAAGTCTTGGACGATGCACTGCAGAATGTAGACCGTCTTTGTGGGCATCGATGTTTGAATTTCAACATTCTAATAATTCTTCCTTTTTTTTTTAATATTACTGTTTTCAGATGAACATGATCCCTTCCTGTTGTTCCAAAGATTTCCATGATAGCTGTTTGGTTTTCATGCCATTTCGTCATGATGTGACCTGTAAAAAAAAATTTTAAGAATGTGTACAGCTAGTGGTCTTATTAGAAGCAAAAGAGGTTGGTATGTTAAATGACAATGAAGGCAAGGATATAGTGTTTTGCATTGGAAGCTTTTGACATGAATCCTATATTTGCCAAAACCGCAACTACAAAACCACTCTACAAGGCTGTTGTTAGAGACCGCCGAGTATTTCACTCAAGGAGGTGAAGTGACTTGCCCATGATTGATAGTAGATGATGAGGCAATAAAGAAGCAATCAAATTTATGTGAATTAATTCAAGGTTTTTGTTAGGGTATACTGGAGTGGAATGGTTGGTTTATGGGGGTTGATTATGATGATTTCTACTGGTTGAATATAAGGTATAGGTCGTGTGTGTCATGAGCAAAGATTTTACAAAAGGGAAAAATCTTAAAAGAAGGGCTTTTGAGTTGTTGTCATGTGATTCTTCTCATTGGCTACTTGTCTCTTTTTTTTTTTTGAAACGTCCTTGGCAAACGACCTTCATGTTTCATGAGCTCATAGTCCTTGTTTTGAAAGCAGTATCTTCAAGATCGATTTCGACCTTGATTCATTCAAAATTTACCAAAACCCAAAACACAAAAGTTAAATATCTTTTTCTTAGCTTTCTATATCATTTTAATCATCTCGATAGGAGTTTATGAGAGAGATATCCACATCTTCGTGAACTTCGTCAAATCTGCAAAACCAGGGATCTTTACTGTCATGCAGCAACTTTATAACGAAAACTGTACCGATTCGTTTTGAATCCACCAAAACTCAAAACACAAAAGTTTTAGATCTTCCTCTTAACTTTCTAAGGAATTTTGAATCACCTCAATAGGAGTTCTCATGAGAGAGATATCCACATTTTTGTGAACTTCGTCAAATCTGCAAAACCAGGGATCTTTGCTGTCATGCGGCGACTTTATAACAAAAACTATATCGATTCGTTTTGAATCCACCAAAACTCAAAACACAAAAGTTTTAGATCTTCCTTTAGATTTAAGGAATTTTGAATCACCTCAATAGGAGTTCTCATGAGAGAGATATCCACATTTTCGTGAACTTCGTCAAATCTGCAAAACCAGGTATCTTTGCTATCATGCAGCGACTTTATAACAAAAACTGCATCGATTCGTTTTGAATCCACCAAAACTCAAAACACAAAAGTTTTAGATATTCTTTTTAGCTTTCTAAGGAATTTTGAATCACCTCGATAGGAGTTCTCATGAGAGAGATGTGCGCAATTTACAAAATAGTATCAGAGCTGTCCTATTTCATCTTCTAATGCATGAATGATCTCTTGATATCTCGCCAAGCACATCATAAAGCTCCCTAAACTGAGCTTGAGAACTATATCCAGCTGAGAAATTGAAGATCTCCTTTCTTTAAATTTCATGAGCTTCTTAGTCACAGCTTTTGTATCCTTTTAAATAATAATGACTTTCTTCTAGCAATATCCTAAAGATAAAATCAATAAGTTTGCCTTGGTTGTTTTTTTTTTTTTTTTTACTTGTCTCTACCTGCATTGCCTAGGTAAATGTGTTGTGAACAATCTTATCACATCATGTATAAACTCTTCAAAGGCAAAGAATACTATAATCTATATGCTACATTTGTACACTTTCCTTCGTCATTCTCAAGTCTATGAGCATTCCTACATCTACTCTTGTCTCTTGTAAGTTCTTCATGTAGGGTATTGGTAACTTCATAGCTCACCCTTTTGCTTTATGAAACTAACTCATCTTTAATTTTCTTGCAATGCAGGTACTGAGATTGCTAAGTACTGGTCATCTTCATATTTCCTCCTACTTTTTGAGTGATCGCATACTGATAACTTTAGCATCACACATTGTTTCATCTCTGAAAATGGTTAGGAGGACTAAGAAAAGTAAGCCAAATAGTGCTAAGAGGAATGAAGTATTGACACAAGTAGATGGCCGTGCCAGATGTTCCGTTACCGCGAGATGAATGGGTTGATACAACAATTTCAAAAGATTTCTTCTGGGCAGATATTCGCAAGCGAGATTTATTTCCACGCCAACCTATAGATGGTGAATTACGCTTCATAGGTCAAGAGCCTCGCACAGGAGATAGAGCGCTTATAGATAGCTCTTCGATATTACGATTCAGAAATGAGAGAAAGGAGTTGCCCCTTTCAGAGAGCCAATTTCCTAGTCCTAAGCTATTCATGCAAGTATGGGGTTCATGGGTAGAGTACATTGTTGGGAAGTATGGCGCGTCCTTCATCAAGCAGGGGTACATGACTCGATATGGGTCACCTCCAAGTTGAGTTTCATTCGTGCTACGAGATTGAAACATGGCGAGCTATCATTTGCCGTTGGAGCATTCAGACGCACAGTTTTATCACTTCATGGGGTGAAGTTACCCCTACTTTAGAAGATGTGTGTATGCTCTTATGCCTACATGATGTAGGGTTGACAGATATCATTAGTGGTGAAATTTCTGAAGAGGATGAAAATTTGATAGCCTCGTTAGAGTGTCACATGGAAGCTGCTGTGGACAGTCGCAGACAGCTTACATTCGCTTCATGGTTCAAGTATTTCTTCAAACAGGAGAAAGGTGGCGAACATATCAATGGTCCTGGCTACAATAGCAAGTAAGTACTTTTACATTGATTTATTATTCTATATGATCTTTTTGAAATTTTAACCTAACTCATTCATATTGTTTCATTATTTCAGGGAGGAGCTGGTGGCCTTTCTCTCCTTATGGCTTTCATTATTTATATTTCCTGGGGGTCCTGAAAACAGCATCAGCCCTCGTTTCTTTCATCTAGCGATCCGCATATCACGTGGGGAACGCTTTGCACTAAGCCTATTCTACTTGGGGTCTTTGTATCGAAGACTAGATCTTTATCACAAGTCTTCAGTGCGCTCAAAGGTCGATATGTAGTGATGTGCTATGCGGATATGACATTTTTGCAATTGTTCTTTGCTGAGCGCTATAAGAAATACTATGATCCCCCATTGGAGAAACCTGATGTTGTTGAACCCCGAGCTTGGGCTTGGGTGAATAGGAGACCATTGGGATCATTGATTGATGTTATTGATAATGTTCAAGAATTTATCTTCCGCCCTTATACCAAAGAGTTAGCAGGTTATGAATGGTATCCGGATTTCTATCCTCAAGGCTCTAAAGATCTAGTGAACCTGTTAGATAAGCGTGAAAGTCTTTCCACTGCTGAGGTAGGATTCATCATTTGGTGTACACCCGAATCTCCCATCGCTCCATGACTGGTGTGATGCTTCCGGTGAGTTCCTCGACTGTGGTGTTGTAGCATATCTACCTCATCGAGTTGCCCGTCAATTCGGATTTGATCAAGGCGTTCCTCGTACTATTAGGATCATTGAAGATTTTGAAGAGTGTTGTAAGGAACTTCACCAAAATTGTAGATATATCTACCCAAACATCAGACAAATCTTCTTTCCTTCTAGCAGTCGTGTTGTTATTTCTACTGGATGGATGACCTATTGGACACGTTGCTTGGAAGAGTTCAAGAACTATGTTAACTCTGAGGTAGAAGACATGCTTCCAGAACCTTCTGTCCATAAATTTGAGTTTTATTTCCAACTTTCAAACAAGAAGGTTTCCAATCAAGTTCAAAACCAAAGAACACGATCTCCTACCAAGGTCGTCAGACATATTAAGCGTTCACGTTTTCATGAGGTATGAGTAGTGACTAACTATATTATTGTTTCCTTACATACTATTGATATGTCATTAACCATGGTTTCACTCCTTCTTTCCTTTTCAGGACGAGTTGAGGACAAGCCAAGTCACAAGCCAAAGTGAGGTTAACAAAAATATTTCTTGCGATGGAAACACCAACACTTCTGAAATATTTGCTTCATCTAAATCTTCTTCGCCGAACATTCACCCTTATCCCAATCGATATGGTGTTGGGAAGGTATTGCAAGCAAGGGGTGATAATACATCTGCTGTAGTGATTGATGATGATGATGATGAGGATATGGCTGGTGAGGAGCAAGCTTTTGATGACTTTGGAAGTGATAAAAGTGATCATGGAAATGAAAGCATACAGGAGGAAGATATTAATGCATATGCAGAAGCGTTGGCTGCAGAGATTCACGGTGAGGAAACTGATGACATCCCTTCTAATAATATCTCTGAACCCACAATGTGCCAGAATACTCCTCTTGCTCTTCCAAGCAATGAAGTACCAGGCAAGTTGAAGAAGAAAACCTACGCTCATGTGTGATAACTTCAGGGGAGACTGTTTCTTTTTATGAGTTCATTGTCCCCTCCATTTACTTGGACTCATTAAAAAGGTTACATGCACGTGATGAATATTTTTGGGCAGGATCAATTTGTCCTGGTTCCGAAGTCACAAATGCCATGGTGGTGATGTTAGGTCGGGCTTGTACGTTGCTAGGTAGACCATGGAATTCATTCTCTTCGGCTAACTTAGAGTTGTTGGTACAAGCTTTTAATAGTGCTCGTGCTTTAGGGTTTAAAATTGATAGCTTGGAGAGTGTTGCTAGCAAGGCACAAAGAATGTTGCACCATCAACCATTAATCCAACGCTATGAGAGGCTCAAAGCTGAACTTGAAGCGACAAAACTCGAATTGGAGAATTCTCGTGAGGGTCTTGATACTACTTCTATCACAGAATAGATTATTACATTGATCATGATACTTTTTTAAGGATTATGTTAAGTTATGTAACTTCATGAACCTTGTCTTTGTTTTGTTTCATGTTTTATGCACAATATTTCACATAATGCTACTTTTTCTTAGTTCTGTTCCCTTCACTTGGTATCGTATCATAATACGATGAACTCGTGCGCTTTAAAGAATGTAAGATTCATATAGCACATATTATATGTCATGACTTTGCGCGTTTAAATTATTATTTCTTTCGCGAGCAAAGACTTCTTGATTTCACAAGAATTGTCAAGGGGGTATTACCCACTACTTGACCATTCCATCAAATGATGATTAACATAACATACTTAGGAAAAAAAATTCATATGCATGTATTATGTAGTAATTTTAACAATTACAAGCTGCATATGTAACATAAATAAATGTCGCGCGCATAGGAGACAAGTCTCTTACCAAGCAGCAGCAACATACAAATATAATCATATAACCAACCCGATTGATAAAAATCATGTGAAAGCAAGCTCATATTATTCAAGCTATCATCATCACTGATCATGCTATTACATATGAAACTTCTTTACATATTGAAAATTTATAGGAGCTGTAATAGCATCAGTCTTTGGATTGAGGAGCTTGCAATACCCGCTATCATGGACTTCATGTATAATGAAGGGACCTTCCCATTTTGGTGTGAACTTTGGCGCAGGTATACTTCGGCGCACATGCTCGGCTGCACGAAGTACAACATCACCCACTTGGAAGGACCTTTTCCTCACCAACCGGTCATAGGCCAGACCAAGCTTGTGTTGGTAGTTGATCAAGTTGTTTTTGGCTATATCTTGTCCTTCATCTAAGGCTTCCAAACATATTGTGCGTGAAGCATCTGGCTCAAGCTCAGCATTGATCGCCAATCGTGCTGAAGGGATCAGAACCTCTATAGGCATAATTGCTTCGGCACCGTACACTAGCGAAAAAGGTGTTGCTTGTGTTGGTCGCCGCTTCAAAGTCCTATAGGCCCAAAGTGCTAAAGATAGCTTATCATGCCATTCTTTATGGTTGTCATGTACCATACGACTGAGAACTTTCAAAAGAGTCTTGTTCATAGCTTCCGCTTGGCCGTTGCCCTTAGGGTAATAAGGGGTCGACTTCACATGATCAATACTATATGATTCCAACAATTGTCGAATATGCGAATTGATGAAAGGAGTGCCATTATCTGAAAGAATGCACTTCGGAATCCCGAATCTGCATATAATGTTCTCCTTAATGAAGCTTGCAACTATTGGTCCCGTCGCCTTCTTTAAAGGAACAGCTTCCACCCACTTAGTAAAACATTCGTTCCAGCTAGGATCCAAATACATCCTTTAGATGGCGGTGAATAGGACCGATTAGATCAAATGCCCAAGTATGAAAAGGCCATGGTGTTGTTAAACTATGAAGTGCGACCGCAAGCGTGGATCGCATCTCCATGTACTTGGCAAGGAACGCATCGTTTAACAAAATTGGAACTGTCTGATTCCATGGTTGGCCATAGTACCCCATTCAAGTAATTGATAATACAACTTCCTCGCACCTTGGTGTTCACCACATTCTCCAGCATGTACCTCAGTTAATATTTGTTCCGTTTCAGGAGATGCAATGCATCTGAGAGGCTTTCCCATAAATGAAACTCTATACAATTCATCTTCATGCATTAGGTACTTGCGCGCCTTCCTTTTTACTAATTTGGCATCCGTATTATTAGTTGGTAGCACATTATTCTTCAAGTAATCGATGTACGGACGACGCCAATCTCCAGCACTTGCGACAAAATTACATTCTTTTGCATCTGGTAACTCGGAGCACTTGGGACAATGTTTGCACCTGAGATGCATCCTTAGCCATTGTGGGCCAGTAATACCCTGCACGTTGAATGCGACGATACAAGGGAGGTCCTTCTTCCCCACACCAGATCTTATGATACTTGTCCAATTTTAGGCGAGCCTGTTTCGCACAGATGCATCGCGATAGAACGCCCTCAGGTCCTTTGAAGTATAAGGCGCCATTGATGTGAACAAAATTCTTCAAGGTAACTATGGAGGCCGCATTGGGTTGCGCCAATTGGGCCTTGATACCAACGCGCCAGTCATCTCCTGTTTCCTCATCTTCTTCTAACAATTGCAAGGCTGTGCAAGGAATGGTTTTCTTGATAACTTTAACATCTAGGCTTTCATCTGAAGCATGCATCGGAATTTTGGATGCTAGTGTTGCCAATGCATCTGCATAACGATTTGTAGATCGCTTGGTATGTTCATACCTTACGACTCCAAACTTCCCAATTAGAGCTTGCACTGCAGCCCTATAAGGCGCAAGTGCTGGCTCCTTGAGGGCATATTCACCATTAGTTTGCTTAATGATCAAATTTGAATCACCACGAATACACAGATGGTTTGCTCCAGCTTCCAAAGCAAAGACGATCCCAAGTAACAATGCCTCGTATTCAGCTTCATTATTAGTGCAATGAAAGTCAAGTTTAAATGCCAAAGGTATTTCTTGGCCATTGGGTGATGTCAATACAACTCCTGCTCCCCAACCTTGACTTCCCGATGAACCATCAAACTGGAGTGACCATTCTCCTTCTGTTTCAATCATGAGTGAGTCCTCATGGAATTCCGCTGGTATACTTTCTGTGATCACATCTTCACTTTCATTCGGAAAATGAGCTAGGAGATCAGCTAAGGCTTGTGACTTGATAGCTTTAGGAGCCTGTATTGTAATATCAAACTCTGAGAAGCAACAACCACTTCGCTACACGCCCAGATAACGCTGGTCGTGACAATAAGTACTTGATAGGATCTGATCGGGTAACGAGGTTGACCTTGTGCGCTAGAAAGTAGTGACGCAACTTTTGGGTGGCAAACACCAGCGCGAGACAATGCTTTTCGCAAGCTGGGTATTTGACCTCGCTTCCTTGAAGCGAACGACTCAAATAGTAGAGCCGTTCTTGGCCATCTATTTCTTGTGCAAGTAAGGCTCCGATGGATCTGCTAGTAGAAGTAAGATACAATATCATCGGTACTCCCTTCACAGGCATAGTCATGGTGTGAGAAGAAGTGAGAATTCCCTTAATTCTTTGAATTGCATCCTCATGGACTTGGTCCCATTCAAATGTGACTCCTTTCTTCATGAGTTGATGTAAGGAATATGAAATCTCTGCAAGTGCAGGTATGAATCTCCTAATATAAGAGACCTTTCCCATGAAAGTTTTCAATTCTTTCAAAGTAGCAGGTGAAGGCATAGACAATATAGCTTGTATCTTTGCGGGATCAACATCAATCCCCTTCCTATGGACTACAAATCCAAGAAATTTTCCTGAAGCAACTCCAAAAACACATTTCAAAGGATTCATGCGAAGCTTATACAATCGACATCGTTCAAAAACCTTTCGAAGATGGACCAAATGGTCAGATGCATGTTTTGATTTCACAACTATGTCATCCACGTAGTCCTCCATGAAATCATGCATCATATCATGAAATATAGCTGTCATCGCTCTTTGATAAGTAGCGCCAGCATTCTTGAGTCCAAAGGGCATGACAGTATAATAGAAATTCCCAACAGGAGTTCGGAAGGCAGTACGCTCGGCATCTCCAATTGCCATTTTAATTTGATTATATCCACTGAAACCATCCATGAATGAAAATAATTCATGACCTGCAGTGACATCCACCAAGGTGTCTATATTTGGCAAAGGGAAATCATCTTTAGGACAAGCCTTGTTCAAATCTCGAAAATCCACGCAAACCCTTATTTGACCATTCTTTTTTCTAACAGGTACGATATTCGCGAGCCAAGTAGGGTGTTCGATTGGTCTGATAAAGCCTGCACGAAGCAACTTCTCAATTTCGTGCTTAATTTGAACTTCCACCTCAGGACGGAAAACTCGTTGTCCTTGCTTAATAGGAGTCGTGCCTGGGGTAATATTTAGTGTGTGCACTACAAGGCTAGGGTCCAGACCTGGCATCTCATCATATGCCCAAGCGAACACGTCTCTATATTCTCTTAACAAATCAATAAGAGGACTCTTAACTTCATGTAACAAACCTTGCTGACAAAAATTGGCCGCGGCGACTCTCCTGGTCGCGCTAGATCCAATTCCTCAATTTCTTCATTTTGTGGCTTTATTTGATCTTGCATTTGTTGAGGAGCGGGCTGAATTTCTTGAATTGGTACAGGGTCTGAGGAAGAACAAACTTCCTTAGACCCCGGAAACCGTCATAAGAGATATACTCTCCGCCCATCTTCTCTGACGTAACTTTCAACAGCATCAACCTGCTTGTTCTTCTTTTTACCGCCTCGACACCACGCATCTTTCTTTTCTTTTGTTGGCCCTCTTGAACTTTTTCCCAAGTGGGTAATGGCACACCTGAAGCTCTAGCAATAGCTGTCTCACCTTCATCGGCATACTCATTGAAGAAGGTAGACTCAATGAAATATGTCTCATCATGCTCAAAAGGATTCTTCGTAGCAGGAATAAATATATCCTTCCCTTTCCAATGTCCTTTGATACATTGATGCATAGTCGACGGTACTAAATTGTGATCGTGCAGCCACTTCCTACCTATCAAGAGATGATAGGACACAGGCGCATCAATCACATGAAAAGTAACGATACCACGAATAGGCCCAATCTTAAGATCAACATTAACTCTTCCGATCGTCTTCGTTATAGTATGACTAAAGCCATTAACTGAAATGGGTTGCTTCACCAAACGATGATAGTCGATACCAGCAGCTTCCAATGTAGTCTTAGGCATGATGTTGAGAGAAGAACCAGCGTCAATGAATGTCCTCTTAACTGGGTAGCCATTAAGTATGCCCTCCACATATAATGGTCGATTGTGATTTGGACTATCTACACACATATCTGCATCGGTGAACAAGATTGCATTTTCATGCGCTCGAGCCATTCTTTTGACGGGCTGCGCTGCATTACACTCGGCATATTGTCCCTCGAAATTTGCGCAAGTGCAGTTGCTGCTGCAAGCTTCGCCTTTTCATCAAAACCAAGTAGATCAAAGAAATTTCTAAAATTAGAAGTTTTCAAAAGTGCCGCAGCAATGGGAGCACAATTATTTTCCTCAACTTCATGTTGTTTTCCTTTCGCGTTACTTGCCTCGGCAAGTGGTGCATCATTGGCTTCTACTGTGGCAGGATCATGAATAACGACGTTAACGGCACCACGCTGATTATTATGGGTTGGAAGTGGATTGTTCCTAACGTCGTTATTTTCGATAACAAGCTCTCCATTCTGCACTCTTTCATTGAAAATCCTCTTCAAAGTAAAACAATCCCTAGTAGGATGCCCCACAATTCTGTGGAACCTACAAAATTTAGGATCATTCTTCTCCTCCTGAGTTGGTAAACGCTCTACCCTTGGGAGTTTGAGATTTCCATCTCTCAACCATTGATCTAGCATAGCGTGCACCTTTCCCATTGAGCAAGGATATGTTAGCACTTCCTTTGTTCTCTCACGTCCAGACTTTTCAACTCTTCGTTTCTTCTCATCTTTGAGATCCTCACTTTGAGTTGCATTCAGACGGTCCTCTTTTGTTAAACTTCACATTTCCTCCTCTTTGTCGCATGACAGAATTATTAGTCCTTCGCGCATTCTCAACCAAAGTGGAGAATGAGGCTAAAGAGAGATTTTCCAGATGTACCGCATATTCGGTGAACATGCCTTGGATGCAAATTTTCACCAGCTCTCTTTCGTCACATATGTCTTGGATGTCTAGTGAACGTTCCCTGAAACGCTCAATATAATCCATCAAGTCTTCCTTGGGCTTCTGGCGAATCCGTCCCATATCAGTCAAGGTCACTCGTTCCTGTGTGGAGAAGAACTTCTCTAGGAACATCTTGCACATAGTTGCCCATGAATCTACTGATCCAGGGGGAAGGTTAACGTACCATGTGTACGCTTTCTCTGTAAGGGACTTAGAAAATTCTTTCAACTTGAGATCATCAAATCCATAAACCTCTAGCGTTTCAATGAACTTCAACAAATGTTCCTTGGCACTTCCTTTCTTACCATTGAATAGCATGAATTTGGGACTCACATAGTCTTGAGGATATGGCTTAGCAGCAATACGTTGATTGTATGGGAGCTTGAGATCCAATACTCCCACATCAGACTTAGCTTGTATTTCCCTCAAGTACATGTCTAGATCTTCTTTCGTGACGAAAGTAACTTTAGGAGTTGAAGTAGTAACTTCAACTGGTGTAGCTGGAGTGACAGTCTGGAGTGGAGTTGTATTTGGTTGAGCAGCAGGTCCACCAATGACAATCTGTGGCGTAGTCTGTGAGGATGAAGATCCTCCGGGTTGAACATGTACTGTAGGCTGGGAGGTTGAGGGTCCTCCTAGCTGAATTCCTGTGTTCACTACCTGAGGTACAGGCAATTGTGTAACTATAGGCTCCAACGGAGGGGCTTGCTCCCTAATTCCAATAGTGTCATGTTCAGGAGTAGGAAGAGGATCAACAGGTCGAGGTACTTGAAGAGCTTGTGAAGTTTGAGGAGCTTGAGGCGCTTGAGGTGCCTGAGAAGCACGTTGCGCGCAATAGCAGGGGTTGACAAAGTCGCGCCTTGTTGCGCGGCAGCAATAGCGGCTATACCAGGTAGGTATTGAGCAAACATCGTCATGAATTGTTGAAATTGTCTTGTAGACTCTTGTATTGACTGGTTGACCTGTACGGTATTTTCTTGTACAGCGCGAAGATCGCAGCGTTGTCAGGTTGAGCACCAGTAAGTTGGTTAACATCTTCGAGTGCTGGCATGTCATGCTCAGCAACCTCAAGATTAGTATCAGTTTCTTGAGTCACACCCTCAGTGGGATCAGTAGGTCTTTTTCTTGGAGGTGCCATCACACAAGTATTGATTTCCCTGTCCCCAGTGGAGTCGCCAAAAATGTGTGGGTATGAATCCGGATGCAACGATCACGTGCGTGTCGCGTGACTATCGCGCTACGCGTGACCTAGGGAAACAACACGTGATAGGATGATCAAGAGATTATCGTGTAGGGAGGAGGAGTAGGCAATCTCAATAGGCTCTAACACACGTGTGACAGGTGAGGGAGCTAAATAGCATCAACCTCACTGAGTACTATGGATTCGTGTATGTTCTTGAGTAAATCAAGTGTTTGATTCACCAGACGGAAATCCGGCAGCACGACGGCGTTCGTCCAAGATTTCACCTTGTCCAAATGAGGTAAGGACTAAGGTATTTATAGAGAATCTAGCTGTCGATGTCGTCCGTCAGATGAGACAGACGACCGACCTAGGATGAGTCCCTCTCATTATGGATATGGATGTGGGCTCCCTTATGGACCCAGGCCCATAAGGCCTTCATTGTAATGTGTGTGAGCCAATTTGAGAAAGGTTGGAATTGGGCAGGCCAATTCCAACGGACCCTACTCCAAGCCTTCCATGCCAATTCTCCCATGATCATCCCAATGAATTGGGCCTAACTCTTTAAGCCCTGTCACATTAGCCCAGAGTTAAATCCAAATAAGAATTAGGCTCAAGGCCTTTGTAATCAAATTTGTACATCTAAAACAGTAGACAAAAACCAAGCATGGGTAGAGTTTATTACCTCAACCTCCACATGAATGACTTGTGCCTCCGTAGCTACTTCCTCCACATGAACAAAATCTGGGTTCCATAGCAACATGATGCCCTCATTGAAACCATTAGCTTCAACATAGATCATTTTAGAGAAATGCAGGTTCCATTTCAGATTCTTAGCTTAAAATTTGTTAATCCTCGTTTCCATAAGGATGAGGATATATGGGTTGTGACTCGCAATAAGCTCTAAGATCATATGTTTTCTTTTCACCGATCCTACACCACGAACATTCCATGAAAGGACCTTGAAGGATATGTTGTTACAATTTATTGATAGCATATCCATCAATTTTGAGTCCATCAAAGTACGACTAAGTCGAAAGAAGTCAGATTCCTCCAGTTGATCCTATTGACTTTCAGCCTGAGCGACCAAGGTCTGAACTAGGCTTAGAACATCATGGAGTTTCTTTCTCACATTAGCACTAACCATTGCCTCGTCTATCCCATCTCCATCAGTTGATCGAATGGAGGGAACTTCAAAATAGTGGGATTTGTTGTTATCATCATGATGTAGGTCACTATCCCCCTGATGGTCCATTCCAACAGGCTTAGAGTCTCTCTGTTTGACGTCCACTCTGGTAGAGCCATTACTATAAGGAGGTTCCCCTCATTGACCACTTTGACTCCCTATTGGAGATTCCATCATCCTTCCTCCTATGTTGGTCCATTGGAAGGTCAGCTCTAGCACTCTCTCCCTTGGTTGGTTGATGTCCAGTTAATTCTTGTCGATTATCTTCACCAGGATCCATGCTCGAAAAATTCCGACTGAACATTTTAGATGTTTTGACTAAGGTTCGGGTAGGGGCTTGGTGAGCAACGACTGATGAGTTGAAGTGAAACCTATATCCAGTAGAATAATGCTATGAATAGGAAAAGTATGGTGTGACTCTTTTGGGGTCTGTTTCTTCTTTCTGTTTGAAAGTGAAGATGGTTCTCCCTCTTTGGTAGTGAAGTTTATAACCTTTGGTTGTTGGGGCTCTTTATTCTTTTTAACCCAATTAAAATGTCCATCGGAGGTGGATCCCTCAGTAGTCTCAAAGGCATTATAGTAGGCAACCTTGTCTCATCTCTATGGAAAAGAGGACTATCCCCACATGTTGTCTCATTTCAGTAGAGGTGTTAAATTTCCCTCCATATTTCCCTTTATCATCCCCTGTATTTTCATTAAAAGGTTCTCCTTTTCCTGATGGCTTTTCAATCTTCCTTCCCATTCCCTTTTTTCTTCCACGAACCAAAATCCAGTCTCCTTATGGGCTATTACTCGAGTCCACCTAAAGCCCATCATTAATTATGTTTTGTGGCCCTTCAACTTTTGTCAGCCCAGCTTCTATCAACCCCTTCCGTCCTCGCTGGTTCTCTAGTATTGTATACGACAATTTCGACTGTTCTTCTACTGACGAATCTGATACCTTGACATTTGGGCTCTTTTGTTGATTAGGTGTAGCTTCTTCGTTTGATTTGGTATCCTTTGCTTTTTCGCATGTTGGGCTCAAGTACCCCACTCAACCAAAGATTTGACAAACGCGGGATAGACTTTCATATTGTAACTAAAAACTCCTTTCTTTAATCACCACTGTATGGACTAGAGGTTCATTAAGATTAAGTTAGATACATAGTCTTGCAAACTTGCCTCTATCGATACTTGTAGTATAAGCATCATATTTCAACATAGGACCTATGGATTGACCAATTTTTTTAAGGCCATTAGAGAATAATACTCCAGCAGGAGTCTTTGTATTATGACCCACACAATAGCTAAAATCAAGTTCCCTTGTTAAGGCTAACAGGTCCGGCTCCTACTGCTCAATGAACAGATAAGTCCCATAAATGAACCATGGACTATTTTGTATAACCCAGGCATAATCAACAGAATCTTTAAAGTGCACCAGATAGTGTCCTAGTCCTACATGAAATATTTTGAAGGATTTTAAACTCTTCCACATATTCCTCAATCTTGCTTTCATTACTTTGAACCCTAGGATTGTATTCATAAGTTTTACAAAATTAACGTTCCTCCAAGGGGCTCGAATATTTTCAAGCTCTGTCTTTGTAAAAGATATAACTCTTATTCCCAGTTGGTATTCTACATTCACATTTTCATCTGCTTCCTTTGCTTTCCCTTTAGTTTCCTCGACATCTATGTCAAGGGCTATCTACTTTTCCTCCCAAAGCATATTTGCATATGCACTAAGGACAAGTGTGCATAAAGAGTCTCCGTAAAACATCTTCTGTCTCGCCTGTGGTCCAACTGTAAAGATGTCTCCTCCCATAACTTCTATATCTGGGTTGATATTAGAAACCAGGGCTCTCTTTTTGCTCCAGTGATGTGTATCATCGGACTTTTCCTTAGTTTGAACAAGAGGAGGATGCTTTCACTCATGTTTTCACTCATGGCTAAACAATTGAAAACTTGCAAAATATAGACTTTATTTGTTATATATATAGCCGAATTCATAGTTTCATAAGCTGTTATTTGGTCATTTAGAGAGGACAGAAGCGAGTAAATTTTTGAAGGAATAGTTCCATCTTTAGCATCTTATATATAATTATATTCCTTCATTCTTGTAGGGTTACATTAAGTTAATAATTTTAACGTCTTTAAGGGAAAAAATAATAGAAGAAATCAATTTGATACATATAAATAAAATACAATATTTTAATGAGTAACTGAAAACATAAATAACTTTAGTGAATTATCATAAACTTTCGATATTAAAAAATTTGTTTAACATGTACATATATTTATACATAAACATATCTAGTTATAGTTGTGAAATGAACAATATGGTACTACGAAATACTCAATACATACAACTCTCACAATGACAATATAAAAGTCTCACATAGTGTAACATAAACCTCCACTTTAGTTAGAAGTTTATAGAAATCAAATGACACAACTTTTTAAACATATATATTAACTGTATTGTTAACCACAACAACATATTTAATAGGGTGAATAGTAATAAATTTTCACTATTCATATTGAAACTAATTTAAAATTTTTTATTTTGTATTTATTTCTTTTTTCACTTTTTTTTTGTTAATTTTTTATAGCCAATGCCGAAGTGCATATATATAGTTCATATTTTGTATTCACGAGAAGTAGAAAGGACATGTGATTATGAAAATGGAATAATATTGTATTTGATATTTAAATTTTAATTGATTATTCAATTACTTATTTGTATTTTTAGATTACCAATTTATATGGAATTTTTTTAAGTCTTTTAATTCTGGAGCTACTAATAGGATATTTAGTTCCATATCCAATAGGTATTTTAACCGACTATAAATAATCAAATATTTTACACAATTATTTTGATTGATGAAGGTATTCTATTGTGATTTTTAATCACAATGCCCGATGAAGCTTTTAAACTATCTTGCATTCTTTTAATAATATATTACCAATACTAAGAAGTTTAATCAAACACTGAAATTGACAAATTTAAAATATATATAATTAATCAAAGTTCAAAATCATCATAAATTGTTTGCATTTTAGCAAGAAGAGAAAGTTTTTTTAAATTTTTATTGACGTTTTGTAACAATAAGCCAATAAGAGTGACTACTCGTTCACTTCACTATAATTGCAATTGTATTATAGTCTTATTCTTTACGAATAGATGCGTTTAGTTCTATCACACCTCCACATGGCATCTTAGTTGTAACGATACATCATGTAACCAACTGAGGCCTCCAGAAAGTTACATAAGTATTGTATAACTAACATGCCCTGTGGTGTGAACAATTATAACAGGATCGAATATTGTTTAGAACAAGAAAGATATTACATATATACATATATATATATATATATATAAACCATAAGCAAAGATAATAATGCAAAATCTAATCACCATATAAACATTATATCCTTGGTCTTCATAGGCTTCACTTAAGAAATTCTAACCAAAGAATTTAAAAAAGATTACAAAATAATTTAAAATATTACAAACATCAAACTCTAAGTCTCTATTATATAATAAGGTCTTCCTTCCATACAAAATACATAGATCCATCTTCTATACTAACTTCCACACCTGATCTTAGTCTCGGTCTCCTTGCTTATAGTGTTATAAACATTAGTCTAAAAGAGTGTGAGTACAATAAGGTCAGTGAGTACTAAATCATATCACCATTTAATTAAATTATACATGTTTAATTATCAAGCATATGTAATGTATCAATCAATCATATGAAGCATGCATGGTTTGGATAACCGAAATCCAAACCTATGAGAATTTACGCTATCCTTGAGGGTTGAAGAATTAGTTTCAATAATTCATGTCCATGTGAATCCAAAAGTAAAGAAGAAGAAATTCTTTTTAATCTCATTTATTATTTATAAATGAATACAATTATATAATCTCCACGTCCTTTAGCCAACTCCAACAAAGGAAACATCTTTCGGTGCTTACTTAGTTCCAGTAAAGCTGACAACTCTATGGTAATCTTAACCATATTCACTGGACTCATCAAGTATTATCACATAATCGAAATACTAGTACATACCATGAATACTATACTAATGCAATTATGATGTCGTGCTATGCATGTCCGATTTGTTTATAAGTTAAGTAAAGCTCATATCAAATTATTTGGCAACCATCCAAGTTCCAGACAATTAATAACTTACACCTATAAAATAGTATCAATCAATTTGTTATTATTTTTAACATTACAAGCATTATTCAACCAATAATTAAGCCACATGCATTTTTCCCCAAATCCCCCTACATATAATTAATTTCCATTATATTAAAAATTATATGCAACTACTATTACAATCACAACCAAGTAAAAAATTCAATTACTCACTCGTGCATTTCGTCTTAATTGTTGTAATAATCTATTGAGAAATCGGAGTATTGATTGATATATCATATAAATAACAAACAAAATCTACTAAGTATAACTTGTTAAATAAACTTAAGTTATACTTTAAGATCTAACCTAAAAACATCCTACAAAAGATCTTTACTAGGATTGATATGTATACACATAATCTAACACACACACACACACACACACATATCTATTATTATTATTTTTTTTTTTTGGTGAAACAACGTAGTTAGCACAACTAGCCTCTACTATCATATATCAATGATTTATGATTCATACCATCAAATATCATCGCTCAACTTCACTTATCTAACTCCAAACCCATCAACAACCTTTTAACAAGCATAACCCAACAAAAAGCACAAACTACATTTGCCCATTTTTTTACAAGAATTAACAAAGCAAAAGAGAAGTTATAACTTACCTTAGGCTAGCCTTGACTTGTTGATTGAATTTAGCTTGAGTTTTTGAAGAATTTTGAAAGAGAAAAATAAGATGAACATGTGTATGCGTGTGGGTGTTTGTGTGTCTGCTTGAGTAAAAGAAAAAGAAGAAGAAACTTTTCTTAATTTTGCTAAATAATTACCTTATAATAAGGCTATGTTGACTTTTAGGGCATGAAAAGCTATTGAGTGTGCGTATATGTAAGTTAATTATGGTTGACTTAAAGGGCAAAAGTTGCAAAAATTAGACTTAGGTTTATATTAAAAGGCATCAACAAACTATTAATTGAAATCAATATAAAGTTTGGTAAATTTGGCTTATAAATTTTATTTGAATGAAAATTTTCTTATGAAAACCTAAATTGGAATTCATTATAATTTAAAGATCATATTTTTAAACCTAATTTTCTAAAAAAGTTTAAATGTAAAATAATTGATATACAACTTGAAATGAGCTACTTAAAATTTTAATTCTCTAATAAAGCCTTAGCCAATGAGAAATTCGAAAGCAATTAAATTAATATGCAATTTTAGAGAGATTTAAATGAAAATTTTGAATCCTTATACTTATTTATGTCATACCAAGCATGTTATTACACTTAAACCTAGTAATTAAAGCATTCGTTCAAAATTATATATTAAAATTTCATTGAATTTAAATCTATTTCTTAAACATAAACATGGAAAAAAAAACTTGAGGTTTACAAGTTCACTGAATAGCGATTTCATAATAGATCTCTATTACACAAGATATTGAATAGTCATTATTTATTCAAACCTATAAATACCAATTCAATATTGGAATTATCATTTTTTCCAAAATACCACAATTTAAATAAAATTAAAAAAAATCTTATTGTAAATCTATTTTATTCATCCATAATAGAAATTCTATTTTGGTCTTATTCATTCAGTAAAGTGAGTAAGGCTGAAACATCGAAAGCAAAGCTTAACATGGTTAACAATAAAAAATGATTTCATCAAATTAGAAAAATAATTTTCTCTTTTAAAACACTTAAAAAAAAAAACAAATGCTTGAAGATTATTAATTATCTCATTTTCTTAATTTCTATCTTTTTTTTAAAAAAAATGAATTTTGTGAAATTTTATAATTAGTGATTTTTTGAAAACAGAATCTTCGGCTACTTTTCCCTCTCTCTCCAATTTCCTCCTTCCTTTTCGCCGACCGCAATCAAAACTACACCACTCCCTCTCTCTCTCTCTCCCCCTCCCTCTCTCTCTCTCTCCTCTCTTCCTTCCAATGCAGGACATCTTCAGTTCCGTCCGCCGTTCGCTCGTCTTCCGTCCATCACCGGAAACCGCCGACGAATCTCCGACACCGCCGCAGCCGGTAGCCTCAACCTCCACTGCCACTGCGATCGTCGGAAAGATCAATTCCTGTATCCGCAAATCAATAGCGTTTAATAAACAATCTCCTTCTCCTTCTTCTCCGTCTCCTTCTTCTTCGTCTCCGTTCTCCAACGCTAAGGAAAATGCCGCCGCCGCTACCGCGATCCGATGGAGAAAAGGAGAGTTGATCGGTTGTGGCGCTTTCGGCAGGGTTTATATGGGACTGAACCTTGATTCTGGAGAGCTTCTCGCAGTTAAACAGGTTTCCAAACTTAATTCGATACATTTAGTTGCTTTAACTACGTTTAATTGAATACTTAGTTGTGGTTTTTGAGTTTGATTTCGAGAATCGTCTCCTCTAGATTGATTTGACTTAGAATTGAATATTTAAGTACGGTACGTGATTGATTCAATTTGTTTTTTGAGTTTGGTTTTGAGATTTATCCTCGTCTATCATCTTAATCTGGAAATGATTATAAATTGATTTGAGTTCTTTTCCGTTTACTTTCAATGCTCGAGTTGTTGCGGATTGGCTTTACTTAGTATTGTCACTGTAGATTGATTTGACTTTTATGTAGAAGTGCAGTTTTGTTGATTTTTTAATGAATTTAGCGTTCCGTTTCTGTTTACTGCGGATCTTTGAGTTGTTTTGGACTCGCTTTACTTAGTATATGGTGCTAAGTGCAATCTTTAATTAATTTTTATCACGTGCATTATGGAGTTGGATTCTGATCACCGCGACGATTACCAAGCTCTATCTTAGTCTACAAGTAGTTATAGATTTATTTTATCCAGGCTTATTCTTATTTTGCGTTTAGCTTGATCCATAGGATGTTCTAGTAGTGCTTCCTCCCCCCGTTGTTTGGGCTTTTCTTTAATTTTAATTTTTAGTCTGCATTGGTTGTTTTCAATCATCCAAAGGATTGAGTCTGGTTATTGTATTAATTAGTACAATACGCAATTTTTCTTTTTTGCAGGTCTTAATTGCAGCAAACACTTCCTCAAAAGAGAAAGCTCAGGTTTAAACTTGACCTAGATTTTGTGCATTTGATTCCATCTTATTTGGAGTATTAGTACATAATCACTCACACAGAGAAATGAATAAGCTTCAAGGTTTGATTTGAGTTGGCAACGTGGAGATTGTAATTGAGAAGATTCTGTTTGGATTATCTGTTATTCATCTGTATCTGTATCTTTTTTAAAATGATATGTGCAAAATATATCCGATTTGCATCTAAATTTTATCTATATTTGTTCTATTTGATTTTTTGATGAGAACTGTCAACCTTTTTTTATCTATATCTATTTCATGATAAATAATTTGTTAGAAAAAAGTTTGAAAAAGTGTCTATATCTGCCGGAAAAAAGCAAAAACAAACAGACCCTAAAGGATGATGAAATAATGATACTGATGGCAAACGATTCCCTTGAAGATTTTGGGTGAAACATGCGGGCGAAAAATTCTTTTGAAGCTTTTTGAGTCTCGAGAGAGATGTTGATAAATATTATTTGAGCTTTGTTGACAGGGTTTTTTGATCTAGTCTATTTTTGGGGTATCTACATGTTCATTTTTGTTTCTGAATGTTGAATCTCCAGCATTTTGCATGGATAGCAGCAGCTTTCTTGTTATTGTTTAATAGAGGGTTAAGCAATGTCTTACTAGATTTATTTTTGTGATATGTAGACCCATATAAGGGAGCTTGAGGAGGAAGTAAAACTTCTGAAGAATCTCTCCCATCCAAACATAGTGGTGAGTATATTTCTTCTGTTCCAAGTTGTAGCAAAGGAGGACCATGGTCCTTTAAACAAAATGGACAATGCAATTTTAATTACTCTTTAGTTGTCATGTTTTTTCTCTCCAATTAGAGATATTTAGGTACAGCCAGGGAAGAAGACTCCTTGAATATACTGTTGGAATTCGTTCCTGGTGGATCCATATCATCACTGCTTGGGAAATTTGGAGCTTTTCCTGAAGCAGTAAGTTTCAATCGGTCAACTCATGTGTTTTCACTTAGGTTACTGCTTGCTTATCTTGTAATCAACGTGAAAAACAGGTTGTAAGAACATATACAACACAACTCTTATTAGGACTTCAGTATCTTCACAAGAATGGAATTATGCATCGTGACATCAAGGTAAATTTCATTGGGCTGTGACTCTGCACAAACCCTGAAAGAAAACACAAGAAATTGAAAGATGACAAGAAGCAGTTTCCATTCATTTTAGGGGGCAAATATACTTGTGGATAATAAGGGGCAGATCAAACTTGCAGATTTTGGTGCCTCAAAACAAGTGGTTGAGTTGGTAAACACTGGAACTTATTGTTCCCTTTGTAGTTCATACTCTGATGCTTTCCAACTATTCTCACTAGTAAATCCATACACATCTCCAGGCTACGATTACAGGTGCCAAGTCCATGAAGGGTACTCCATACTGGATGGCTCCAGAAGTTATTCTCCAGACAGGCCATAGCTTGTAAGTACAATGTGTTAAACTGGCCTAGATGAATAAAACTTGATGTTATGAAATTTAATCGTCTTTGAATAATTTTTTTGGATAAGTGTAATCCTCTTTAAGTAAAGTTGCATGACAATGGGAACTTACATATCTTTTAAGTTTTCAATGTGCTCTATGATTGCTGACAGTATGAATCGTCAATAGGGGGGAAAGATTTGTGTTTTTCGGCTCTCTTAAACAATCTGCACAAAAAGTTGATGGACAACCTGATACAAAAGCATGATTTCCATGCTGAAGTATTTTTCACTTTAGAGCAACATAAATCTGTTGCTAAGCAACATAAATGCATTTTCTTTGAAGTCCTTCATGACTGACCTTTGCACTTACTGCATTCTGCTGATATTGCATTTATATTATAGCTCTGCTGATATATGGAGTGTTGGATGTACTGTCATTGAAATGGCCACTGGAAAACCCCCTTGGAGCCAGCAGTACCAAGAGGTATGCCTATTTGAGCTTATTATTTCTGAAGGAGGTATTCTGGGATAAAATTCACTCGCATTTTGTTTTTCAGGTTGCTGCACTCTTTCACATAGGGACGACAAAATCTCACCCACCAATCCCTGAGCACCTTTCAGACACTGCAAAAGATTTCCTGCTAAAATGCCTCCAAAAGTAAGATAGCACCTTTTCCCTTCCAATCTGATGACCTCAAATGACAAATCAAATCTGCCTTTCTGAAGATTTTATTTGTGTAATTAGTCTACAGAAAAATCTTATCTTTGCTTCAAAACAACATTTTTCCAGCCTCCATAAATTTCTGAACATTACTATCCTAATGCAGGGAGCCAGGTTTGAGACCCACTGCTTCTCAATTGTTACAGGTGATTTTTACATGATTGTCTTGTAATCTCATTTCAGGCAAAAAAGTAGACCCACAAATATTTTTTCAACACAGATGAGACCCCATTACTGATATTCAGTGATGGAAATATCCACATCAGTATCTGCTAACAAAATAACTTTAACTCTAGTATTGATGCGGTGATGCAGCATGCCTTTGTCACGGGAGAACATCAGGAACCTTGTTCTCTTTCTTCTTATGCTGCCATGGTACACTGCTCATTTTGATACAGCATCCTCTATATTTTTCTCTTCCTTCCAAAACTTTCTCAGCCCTTAAAGTGAAATGGTTTCTGTGGTCAGGAAAAGTCTGGAGCATTATCAGGGGCACCATCAGTATTGTACTGTGCAAACAAATTTATATTTTTTCCAATATTATATAAACTTTCTGATTTGTATAACACAATATTTGTTTTCTGACATCTACCTTTTGTTTCAACAAGTCCATTGCCAATTGATAACCCTCAGATGCTGTCAGAAAGCAAGTGTACATGGGATGGAAACAATGATGATGACAGCATGTGTCGGATAGATGGCTCGCTCAGTCCAGTAGTACCTCTGCATGATGACTTCGGTCAGGTGAAATCTAGGAAATTTTAATTGTTAATACACATACGCTTACTGAGCAGTTAAAAGCAGTATCAAGAATGCTGTATGTGCTTTGTTCTTCAGAGTTTTAATCCAATGTCTGAGCCATCTGCTGATTGGAGCCTTGGATTTGATGGCAAACCACATCTGGAGCAAAGAGTGCCCTCAGACACGGATAGAGCACCTTTTCTCCCTTCTAATCATGTGGACCTTTGGATGATAACAGAAAGGATTTTTCTTCTGTGGAACATCGATGGAGGATGATGATGATCTTACGGAGTCAAAAATTAAAGCATTTCTAGACGAAAAGGTATTTTTACAATTTATGCTTTCATTTTTCTTATAAAAAATGATTATATTTTATTACACGAATTTGATAAAAATATGTTATAAAGCTTTTGCACCACTTCTATTTAATTTTTTGGGTAAAATTTCTCAGGCCATAGAACTGAAGAAACTGCAAACCCCACTATATGAGGAGTTTTTCAATAGCCTAAATGCAGCCTGTTCTCCAGGTTTTACTGAGAGCATACATGACGACAATGCTCAAAGTTACCTGAAATTACCTCCTAAGAGCAAGTCACCAAGTCGTCCTCCTGTTGGAACACCATCTGCAGCAACTGAGGGAAAAAGTTCCAAAAGCCCAGGGAGTAACGGTAGCAAGTATATATCCAATGTAGGTAATGCAAGCAATCAATCTTCACCGGATGTGGGATCACCTCAATTTGGTGATCGGAGAGGTCTATCAGTCGAGAATTCAAATGAATTATGTAGTCCTAGGTTGGTTCCAGCAGCTAAATTTTTCTTGTATGTTTGCTACATAGGTAATTACTTTCAAAGTACAAAGTTTGTTCTTATGTGTTGTCAGCTTCTCGGAGAGACAAAGAATGTGGAAAGAAGAGCTTGACCAAGAGCTGGAGAGAAAGCGAGGTAACATTGCTTTCAGTGGCTTGTTAACTCTGTGGCATTAAACTTCATAAATGGAGAAAGATGTATCTCTTACTGCATCCATAATCATCTAGAGTGGGAAATTAAATAGGCAGGGGCTAGACACATATGAAAAGGCCTCAAATATGACTATTTTTCCTCGTGTGAGCTGAATTATCCTGTGCTAACGTATTAGTGGAAGTTGTATTTAGAAATATGTATAATCAAATACACCTAACCCACTTCTCGCCATTTTTAAGCCCAACTCTTGTATAATTATGCAAACTGCTGCAGAGATGATGCGCCAGGCAGTTGCTGGAGGGAAGACATCATCTCCAAAGGATCCAGCTATAAAGCGGCAGAGGGATCGTACAAGATTTGCATCACCTGGCTGAATTCAGGTTGTAACCGCTGCTCTCCAATGGGAATGTAGACCTTATCATGCTCTCAACATGTTCATAGAGGATCTTCAATTATATATTTTGTTTTCAGGTAGGTCCTGTCATAACTACCAATTTTTACGAGAGGCAGAATTTATAAGATGCGGCCACTATGCAGTTTCCGAGTCATGCTTGGATCAAGAGAAACATCAAAAGCTTCCACGCTTGCCATGTAACTTTAATGGTACGATTGTGGTGGCTATCAGCTTTTGGGGTATTTTAACAGAGAATTGGAAGAATGATCTCTTTCTTCCTTGTATTTTTTGCTTGGTTTTCAATAGCTGATATGGGCTGAAATTATGTAGCACATATTCTCGTGCTCTAGCTTGAAAGACAAATAGATAAAACAACGATAAAAAATGAATTTTTTTAAAAATCTTCTTTTACTTTCTGCATGCTTATTTCCATTCGATGAAACTGAGTTGATCAGGCTGTCTATGCATTGTATGTTTCTTTTTTTTTTTTTTTTCGCAATTTCTTTCCGAAGGCAGCCATCAGAATCAGATGCTATAACCCATTTCTTCATTAGTTACCACTAAAAACAACCGGTAGATGGAAATTATTGAGGTTATTACAGCGATTTTTAAGTACTAAAAGCGATAGATTTCTTTAAATGCCAACAAAATTTTCGGCATTTTGAATATAGTAGAGAACATTATTTTAAGGTTGGATGTGTTTTATCAAATGATATGACCTGATAACGCTCTGGGAGTTCAACAAGGATTATAGAATCGGACACAAAGGATCATCTTGTTTTAGTTAACCATATGAACAAATTAGATCACTTACATTGAGTTTACCAAGGTTGATACTATGAACCGCTCCTCATGACCTCTTTTGGTCAAATATGATGAAACCCCGATACCACACCTTCAGCAGTTTTCTCCACCCACTGATTTCTGGCCAATCTCCCTCCACCACCAATGTTTGATCCAGGTAGTTAAAATGCAACTTTAGACGCTATTAAGAGGTTCAACTCTTTCTAATCCCCTTAATCATATGTTTAAATCTTGCAAGGTTGGATAATCTTGGCATGATTCTTCAACCAACACCCAAGCATTAATGCCATTAGGTGACTTTTGGCCTGATTCTTCATCCAAACAGTCATATTTCATAAACTTCCATATAGTAAACTTTGACAATCCAATCAAGCATTTGGCTGTCAATCAATAACAAACATTTATCCAGAAGGATTTATATCTCCTCACAGCTGCTCTCAGAATTCTTCATTGGGTTAAATAAGTTTTGGGTTCTTTCCTTTTTTTTTTAATTCTTCTGGATCATCCTTTTCATCATGCCCGTCTTGAATTTCGATTTGATTGAAAGGTTTTAGCATAGAAAAAAGGATATCATCATCAAGTAAATACCAGGCATCGACTATTACTCCTCATCTTGGTTCGCATAGTAGAGAATAAACCTCTTATCTGGCACGTACCCTTCGTCCTCCATGTGACCAAACAACTCCTCCAACACGCCGTAAATGATCTCACTTTGTGGATGGATTCTGTCTTCAACAACAAAGCTATGGACATTCTTCTCAATCTCAATCCAACTAATGCCTGTTGCTTTGACTACCCCAGCCTCTTTCATTCTTTTTATTGTTCTTGCCCTCTCCTTCCACTTACCCTCAGATGAAAATATGTTTGCAAGGGAAATATATGTTGCATGACTATCAGGGGCTGCCAGAAACAATTGTTCAGCAGCATATTCACCCAACTCAGAATCTCCATAGATACCACAAGCACCAAGCAAGGCCTGCCAAACCAAAACATCAGGTTTTGTTGGCAACTGTTCTATAAAACTCCTTGCTTCACCAAGACGCCCTGCCCGACCAAACATGTCAACAGCACAAGCATAATGTTCTGTCCTAGGATTGATGCCATAATCTCGATGCATTATATCCAAGAACTCCATTCCCTGTTCAACTAACCCGACATGGCTACAAGCATGAAGTAAAGAGAGAAACGTAACATCTGTTGGCCTAAAACCATTTAATCTCATTTTATCAAAGAATTCTATAGCTCTACGTGCATCTCCATGGCGGGCAAAAGCTGCAATGATGGAGTTCCAGGTGATTGAGTTAATATTGGGTGTCTGATCAAGAACTTTGGTTGAATCCTCCAAATCACCACACTTGGAGTACATGTTTATGAGCCCATTGCTAACAAAAGTATTAAAACCAAAACCTCTTTTCACAATTAGCGAGTGGATTTGCTTTCCTAGACCAAGAGAAGCACCAAAACTGCATGCGCTAAGAACAGCTGAAACTACATTGGCATCTATCTCAATGCCTTCCTTCACCATTTTTACAAATATCCTGAAAGCTTCTACCTCAAACCCATTCTGTGCAAAACCTACAAGAATCACAGTCATACAAACCTCATCCACAACTTCAGCAGACTCAAATATCTTCCATGCATCCTCCACGCTTCCACATTTCGAATACAAGTCCATCAATGCACTCTCAACACACATATCCGAATCAATCCCCAACTTAAGCACAATTCCATGTAACTGCTGCCCCTCCTCCATCATCTGCAAGCCTGCACACGCAGTAATAGCACTTAAGTATGTTAGATTATTAGGTTGCACTATTTCGCTATGCATTCTCACGAATAACTTCAAACTGTCCTCGAAAAACTCATTTTGCACAAGGCCTGAAATCACAGCAGTCCAAGTAACAACGTTTTGTTCAAACAAGCCTTCGTCAAAAACTCTATATCCAGAGCCAAAGTCCTCGCATTTAAAATAAGACGTGATCAAAGCATTTCCTACTGCACCCTCAGTTTCATAACCACTAGAAATAACTAATCCATGCATAATTTTAGTCACACTAAGATACTCAGCTCCATCGCAACATGAAAACAAAGTCGTCAACGTAGCTTTATCGAAATTACACGTACAGCCCATTTCACGCATCGTCTTAAACAACCCAAAACCCGTCTCAAAATCCTTTTTCACCAAAAAACCAGAAATCATTACATTCCAAGAGACAGTATCTTTCACATACATTTCATCGAACACCTTAACGGCATTCCTCAACTCTCCACATTTCGTGTACATAGATAGGAGAGAGTTCCAGATAACAAGCACATTCCGCGTAAAATCACCATTCATCAAGGCATTGCATTCTGGATTTTTGATAAAAGAGGCGTGAATCGAAGAACCGAGCTTTACAAAACGTTCTTTGCCGCAAATGGATAAGACGAGGCTTAAGCCGACATGGTTGAGAGAGAATAGGGAATTTTGGGGTAAAGATTGGAACTTGAGAGTGGAGAAGGAAGAAGGAAGATGGGTAGCGAGCTTGTTGAAGATCCATAGGGATTTCATCCATGAAATCAAATTTTGCCGGTTTTCTTTGATGTTTTTGAGGTAGCCTTCATTGGTTTGGTTTTTGAATGGGTTTATTTATATACTTGGAAGGAGTGAACCCCTAGGGTTAGGATAAAATCTTTGCATGAAAGGGAAATTCCTACAAATGCTTCTCTCCTTCCTTTTCTTTTAAAATATTTTATTTAGCTGTAATTATAATTAATGATTAAAATAATTAGATAATATCATCCGTTGGAAGAGATGTTTTAATCTAGGCTACTAACATTAAGATGATGTTGCAAAAATAAACACAAATAAATAGGCATCAGAATTTTTGGGTATGATCACTCTAACAATCAAATCATTAAGATAACAAGAGATTTGAATAATTGTAATGATAGAGTATAGGCATAGTTGTCACCATATGTCTAGCAAGATATTTTGGAATAGTATTTAAAGTGGTACGCATCATGATGATTAAAATTAATGGATTTCATTAAGAAGCAACTACAATTATTAGATTAATGGGAGTTGAGCCTATATGACAGGATTCAAGTTATCTGGTCGTGAAGTTGGGTTAATTAGCTAAATTAATGAATTGACAAGTCGACCGTCCGAGTGAAAAAGGCATCTAGTAGAGAAGGGAAGAACTTAGGAGGTTGGCTCATGATTCAATGACTAGTCATGGGGACGAAAGGATAGGTGTATTCACAGTTCGATTAACCGGTCCGTGATTTGTGTTTTAAATCTAATCATAATGATCGGTTTTTTAATATCTTGATCTTACATCGATCAATTATAAAAAGTTAACCACTTTAACGGTTAACGGTTTTTTTCAATTAATTTTTTCGATTTTCGATTTTTAACTATCTAATATAATTGTTATGCAAAATTTGTAGTTAACAACATTTTTCAATATATCCGTAAATATATTGGAGCATTTTTTTATAATTATATTAATCGTATGGTCAAAAAATAATAACTAATCATAATTAATTTTTAAAATCACAAGACTAATCAACAATGCATGTGACATATATTAGAGTAGTACACATATCTTACATCATACTACATTAAAATCTATTGTACACTACTAAACACCACAACTAGGACACAAGATATTGTATTACCATAGACATGACATTGCTTTATTCTATAATTTTGTGACATACATGAAGTGCACATAAAGGATATAACAATGTCCCATGACTTAGAAGCAAACTCTAATCCAAGCATAAAAATTGAATTGTTTTACCAACTAAAAGCTATGTTCATCAGTCTTTAAAATTCAAGAGAGGTTATGAGGCGAGCAAGCCTTTTGCTTGATTCCTCACCTAACCCTCATTCTCATCAGTTACATATCCTAAATGTGTATCTCAATACTCTTAGAGAAACTCATGAGGACAATGTCTCCATATCCATTCACAGTCCCACCCATGTCCGGTGCAAACATAGGCCATAACATACACTACATAATTATTTTTTAGCTTGTCATTGGACAAGACAATATTCATTTCTAAAGAATCTAGAACCTAGTGAATTTGAAACTCAAACCTCCATATCACGATCAAACATGCCAGTAGTTTCATCCTAAGTATTCCATTTCATTTCCATTGACAATCGAACTTAGAACCCATAATCTACGAACTTGAAAACTGTAAAATGTTAATATAATTCACCAACCTAAATTGAATAGTACGAATCAAATATAATTAGTTACATCCATGGTGAGGAATAGCCGAATAAGATATGGGTCACTCAATAGTGCGAATGTAGTGAGGAATAGGAGATTGAGAATACGTGAATGTGATGGAATGATGGTGCGGGTGCGATGGAGAAGAGAATGAAAATGAAATAAGGTTTACCGATTTAGGGTTTCAACATACTTGAACGTCAACGTGACGTGATGGCAGCAGTTGAAGAGAATGGAAGAAGATAGGGTTTCATGTTTCAACATCCGGCTATTTAGTATTATATTTTAAAAAAAATAATAATTATGTAAGTATATTATAAATTATATATATTTATAAATACAGATCGGTTAACCAAAACCATCGATTTTTGGTTCTATAAACCGAAACTAAATTGAAAAATGGAAAAATTAAAAATGTTAATCCTAAATCGAAACAAATGGACTGCTGAACCTTTTTTTTTTTTAGATTGGTTTTCTGATTTCGATTCGATTATCTTAAACATTCGGATTTTTTTTCAAACCTTTACTGAAGAATTTGACTTATGCCTTAAATAAGCCAAATTATGAGTAGGCTCTAGCTGAAAATGAATCGAATTATCATAAAGATCTTTATGGCTACACTCGAATCGCCCATTTGAAGGAATATGTGCTTCTAAAGAATCTTTTATACTATGCCCAATTCCGAAGTTAGTTCTATACTGTAGACATCTCATTTTGACATTTTTTGTCAAAATAAATACTTAGTTTAGTATATATAAATATATATATATATATAATTAAAATAATTGAATTTTGCAAATTACAAATATTAAAGTTAGGAATGAAAATTAGAAAAAAATAAATCAGTTTAATAGAATAAATATAATGGATGTAATATGGATAACTAATATATATAATGTAATTTCGGAAATTGTAAAAAATAAAAAATAAAAAAAATAACTGTCCATCGTCTCCTACCTCCCCGCCCGATAGGGCGTTTTCAAGTCCATTTTTGACCTGTTTTCAAACCCGTTTTTTACAAAATAAATACATATTTTGAAACTAGACGCGGAGTACTTCATTTTGATATAATTTGCATGTTTTCATAAACTATAACTATTTCAAATCCGGACTTGAAGTTGGAAAAAAGTTCGTTTTTACGTTTCCGAAAAAAGCTCAAATCTCGATTTTTTCGCTCAAAAACGTGTTTCAACGTTAACATTATAACGTTAATTGACAGCTAATGCAATTTGCAACCGTTTTAGTCCGTTTTTTTCGGATAAAAATCAAAATGGAACATAAAACCCTAGATCTATAAATAGAAGAAGAAAAAAACGAAAAGGAGGACAGAAAAAAGAAAGAAAAAAAAATCAAAAAAGCATTTGATATTCAGGAAGTCGAGAACTTCCATTCCCACAAATCAATTTTGTCAAAACTCATCGTTACTTGACGTTCTCGGCTAAATTGGAGTTCACCGGAGTTCTTACTTGTCGGCCAAATCTTTGCCGGAGCTCCGTCGGTTTTTCTCCGCGTTTCATTCCAGCCGATCCTTCCCTTGCGTCGTCGTCGGCCAATTTCCACGCGCAGATCAATCGTTGGAATTCCAGCCGATTGAATTTTCAAACCATCGCAGCCGTCTCCGTCATTCATTTGATTCCTCACGTCCAGAATCCATTTCTCCATCCAAGTAAGTCGTTCTCTGTTTGTTTTTTTCTTTTCTTTTATTTAATAATAATAATAATAATAGAAACTATAATAATAATATTAAAAAATAGGAAAATAAAAAATAAGAAAATGAAAAAAATATATGATTATATTTTCAAAATCTGTTATGAATATATTGCGTTTTAAAAAAAAAAATTTCAAAATAGTTGAATTCTATTAGTTTGAATTAGTATAGTATAGTCATTATAATAAATGAAATTGTCTTGTTCTAAAAATATTAAATTGAAATTTAGGGTCTATTTTTTTTACATGATCGATCTTGCTATGATACTTCATAATCCTTGCATTTTTTCTTTGTGATATCGTTTTTAATATTATGATTTTGTCAAATTTCGATTAATGAGATATTGCAAATATTTGACATACAAATTGTATTGATAACTTGATGAAAATCTTGATTGGCTAAAGTTTGTTTATACCATGATTTTGAAATGATTAAAAGAACCCGATTTCGTTATGAATATGCAATGTAATTAGAAACTTTGCTATGATGTTAATATCATGTATGAAGTTTACCTATGTTATTGAATGTGAGTTCATCTTGTTAACATTGATATCTTATTAATGATGATATATTGATTTAATTAATATGCTTGACAATTGCCATGATATATAATTTTAATCCATTATTCAAAATCTTTTTTATCACTTAGAAAAGTCAATTTTTTATAAAATTGTTAAGACATAACTCGATAATCCTTTTTACATTAATAAAATGATTTTGTTTTCTTGTGATAAAATTGAATTTTTTTTATATATCATGTTAGATATGTGTTCGTAGAATTACATTAAGATCTTATTATTGATGATATACCTATAATCATACCCTAATCATGAGGAATATATGAATTTTTTAGTTTTAAGTTTATAACATTTGAAATTATATAATCATGTATGATGATAGTCATTAATATTCCTTTTATGCCATGATATATGATGACCTTGATTGTAATAATATTGAATTTTATGATTTCACCATATATGAAACCACATTGAAATCTTGCCTTTCATAATGTAATTTCAATGATATATAAATCTTGATTATGCCATGATATTGCTTTGTTGAAATTAGCTTGTTAAATATTGATATTCCTTATAATATTTTATTCTTGATGATATGTATGATCAATTGATATGCATGATATGTGGTTATGACTTCTTGTTAAAAACTTTTGTCACTTAGAAAAATCCTATTTTCCATAAAATTGCTAAAACCTAACTTGATAGATTTAGGGTTCATGTTAAAAGATGTATATATTTTTCATAAAATTAACAAACTTAACGAACTTAAAGTGAAAAGATTTCGAAAAATTTTAAAATTAACCAACAAACTAAAATTTTATAAAAGAACTATGTGTGGTCTGATCCCGATTAGCGGGTACGTAGGCACCAAATGGGCGACTTAAAATATGTAAAAATTATTTTTGAATTTATTTGATTTGTTTAGAATATATGAACATTGATAAATTTGATAAGATTTGATTAATTTGAATATTTTTAGTTTTTTTAGATTATATATGATTATCGATGGAATTTGATTAGTATTTTTGTGCATATTAGACATATGTTTAGTTAATTAGATTTGATAAATAGTTTATATTTTGAAATTAGGGTTCAAAAGAAAGCAATTTAAATATGGAAAGTTAAAGTGGTAACCGTTTAGGTTTTAATAGGTTAGCTCCCGAACTCAAGTTAATTTCTGGTTCTCGTTTTCAAAAACGATTTTTTCGCAGATCAGTAGCAAAATCAAAATCAACCTACCCATTGGTTTTGGCTTATTTTTTTCTCGACTTTAGTCGAGTGGCGACTCCAAAATGTTTTAAAAATTCAAAATTTCCTTTAATTCTAGGAGGATTCGTATTGAATGGGTTAGGGTTTAGTACGAATCGGATTAAAGAAAAGGAAATCGAAGAAAAAACCAGGCTCGACATACACATATAACCAACAATGAGTTAAATAATAGCCCATTCACTTAACATGCATAGCTATTCATTCCCTCTTCATTCTACTTAATTTGCTATTATGGTGTTCACTTGAAGAGAATGACAATTCATAATAAATTACTATTATGTAAAATGATGAAAAAAATTCATGTTCTCGTACCCATGAATTACCATTCAATGATTTATTTTACAACTTTGTTATAAATACTATTTTCTTGAAAATATCACCTATATAATTATCATTTCTTTGTAATAAAAACAAGTGGTATTATATATATTTAACATTTTACTCCAGTAATTACTTGTTTTATTTTTTATATCAAGTGAATATTATAATAGTCATTGTAACTTTATTACATTCTTGTTAAATTGGAATTTAATTCCTTCTTTGTTCATTACAGCGAAGTAAATGAGCCATAAATGCAATAGTTAAATGATGATGACCAATATCACTTAACCATAAAATTTGCATTTGCGGATGGTATCCCCCAAGAAGGGTTACAATGGCAATCCCTGATCCTTGGAAAGTTCTAAATAAATGACTACTTGAATAAGGATTTTATGCATAAAGATTCCACTGGCATGTACAAAGGGGTCCTAACCTTTTCGGATGTGGTAATACTTTTAAGAAATTATTACATCAAAGATATTCCCTTGGCTCTAGGGATATCAATATGTACTAAATGCTTTGTTCAAGCTAAAGAATGTATACCGAAGAGTCCTGACATGAAATACCCTAAACCTTCATCTAAATTAGAAATTAAGTTTAGATAGATTAAATAAGTCAAATGAATTATAGGAAATAATTAGACAAGTTGATATAATTATATTAGTAATTAATTAAGTTGAAATTTGAGATTTCAATTCCTAAACCCAAAACATGTTGTTTAAATGTTTAGTGGATTCCTAAACCCTTAAACTTTATCCTAAATTCCAATTCTTAAATCCTCATAAAATTTATTTCATTTGCTTGTGTAAAAATATCAATTCTTAAATCCGAACTCAAATGAAATATCAATTTGATCTAAATTAAAATCCTAAATTAAGTTCTTATTTTAAGTTCTTAATTTCTAACTTATTGATTCTGAAATCAGTTTTTAAATATTTCTAGAACTGAAGATATTGATTTGAAAATTCTAAATCTAGTACCCTTATCTTAAAATATCTTTTATATTTTTTATCCTTATCGTTCTTTTAATTTTCCTTTTTCTATCTCATTCACTATCTTTTTTTCTTTCTTTTCTTTTTCTCTCTCTTTTCTTTCACATGTATCCTCTGTTGGTGATTGTGCCCTAGGCCAATTACTGGATATTGTCATTCATAAACATTTCTATTATATTGTTTGCATGTTTACTTTATAATAGGATCCGTGAATAATTTAATTATTCTAAATGTCCCTAGATGCTCATTATTGTGGGAACAATAATGAATTAAATCTAGTATGAGGTTTGACTGATAATCATGAGATGTTTATTTATATGGAGATATAAATCAAACTCATAGGTACATGTTGGAGAACTATGTACTGGACTGACCCGCTTTGAGATCACTACATGGATTAGTGTCATAAGTGATTCTCAAAATAAAATGTCATCGTATTTCAGACCTGAAATCACCATAGATTCTATCATGAGGAATATTATGTTTCAACTCAATCAACGTTGTCTTTAACCAGATAATTATAAAGGTTGATGAGATTGGGCATAATGTAAATCATGTAGAGGAAGTTGAGTGATTAAGATGGGATTTGTCCCTCTCGTTGTGAGAGAGATATCTTTGGGCCCCTTGATGAGTGAGACTGAGAAATGCATGGCCGTGTTCAAATGAATTGATAGCGTAATCAATTTCGTTTGTTTTTATCAGTTTACTTAGAAATCGAGAAATGATAAGATTGAACGATATAAGGATGACACTGTCCATGCCTTATGTTCAATCTAGATATCATGTGATAAAAGGATAATGACATAAGTTATGGATTAGGTAAAAATTGGATCACCGATCTTCATTTAATTTGGGTAAACATAATGTCTTGCTAGAGGCCACTTTTGTTTTGTTGACTAAAATTGTTTTAAGTCAATTGCCAACATTAAGTGAACCTACAGGGTCACACACAAAAGAACGAGTCAAAAGGATCATAGACTAAATTTAATGTCTCGTGGGAATAATAATTTATTATTATTAAGAATAATAATAAATTAATGGATCAAAGACTAAATTTGATGTCTTGTAGGAATAATAATTTATTATTATTGAGAGTAATAATAAATTATTATTTGTTATGTGCAAGAATTATATTTTAGGAAATATTATCCCTTATTAAATTAAGGGGCACTATTGTCATTACTCATGTGAGAATGACATTAGTATAAAAGGCACATAAAGAGATCTTTTTAGGGTTAACGACTTGTCTGTCGACATTAGACCGGCAGAGAAAATCTGCAAACCCTAAAGAGTGAAGCACGAAGAGTCGTGTGTGAAAATCCTAATATCATCTAGAAATGTTCTAGATCATGCTAGCACATGAAGGATCCTTTTGTAAAGTGCTCGTTCGTGTGGATACCGTAGAGGGTATTGTGATTTTGCGGTACCTACAGATCCGATCTGCAAATTGATTTCAAGTTTCAAGCTTTTAGAGGTACGAAATCAAACTATTTGTTTTTTGTTTTAATCTAATCAATACACATGGATACTGGGTTAGGGTTTTCTTTTTGAAATCCGCTGCAAAAGATTTGATCTGTATAATTTTAAAACCCTATGGAAACCCAACATCCTCTCCTCTCTTCTTCTCATTTCATTTTCGTTTTTCTCTCTCTTTCATAATTCAAGCATGGATCTCAATTTCAAGAAGGATTACAAAACAAATAAAAGTAGGAGTAACTCCAAGAAGAAGAAGAAAAAAAGTGTAGAGAAGAATCAATTTCATGTTCTTGCTTTAAAGATAAGTATAATCGTTTTATATTGTTTTTATTCTTGTTTTTTATTATACATGATGAATTGATGTTAGATCTAAGTAAAAATTATGATGAAGTTGGTGAATGTTGAGTTATTGTTTGTTATGAGATGGGTTGTTGAGGAAGATGATGAATAGTGAATATGAGGTTTTTGATGGAAGAGTTGATGGTGTTTGATATTGTTAGATGAATATAGAAGTATTAGACGCATGGAAACTAGCTTGTATGATATTTAGATGATGTTTTGATGGAGATAAAATATGTAAAAGTTGATAAAAGATATAAAGGAAGGGAAAGAATGTCGAAACATGGGAAACAGGACATACAAGGGTTGTGTTGGGAGACCCGTGGTTGATCAAAAGCTTGGAATGAAGCATTCCGGATATACATTACCTACATACACGGGGTCATGTATAAATACACTATCACATACACGGGTCATGTATATCCACTTGTGACACCACAGTAGGTAAAATTCTTTGCGCATGGATATATACTGCTGGCATACATGGGGTCATGTATATTCCCCCACGCAATATGTTTTCGTAAATTAACCATAACTTTTTCATCTGAACTTGGATTAAAGTGATTCAAAATGCGTTGGAAAGCTTAAAAGAGATCCACAATTTTTATGTTTTAAGTTTTTGTAAATTCAAAAATTATAAAAGCCGAAATTTTAATTCTTTTTAGCTATTATATTTTTCAGACAAAGTTCAAAAACTTGTGTTTGCTTGTTAAGTATGCAGTTAAGTATAAAATGAATATTTTTTAGCTAAAATGAAATAGATAAATGATAGTTGATGTGTTATACTTGTTTAATGATATAATTGTGCATGATTTTAGTTAACTTAAAGACTTAATAAATAATTTGATTAGTGTAGAGTTAGATATAAAATGAACCTAGTTAATAATCTAAGTTCAACTTGGCTTAATGAACTTGAATGAACTAACATAAATTAGATTGATTAAAATTTATCAACTTAGCTAAGATTAAGTTAATATAGGCTTAAGTTAATATAAATTTTAGATATAAGATGAATTAGTAAATAATCTTAGTTTAACTTGACTAAATAAACTTTGATAAGTTAAAATGAGTTAAATTGACTAAGTTTAATCAAAATAACTTAGTAATTGGATTCAATAGTTAACTCTAATCAAATTGGTTAAGATTAAGTTAAATTGAGGTAATAGTTAATAATTGGCTTAAGCTAATAAGTTAAGATAAACCATAAATAACATTGTGAATATGTTGTTTCAAATGTATGCTTGTTTAGTAAATGAGTCTTTTTGAATAAGAATGCCATGAAGATGTTTCTATAATAATTGATTATAAACAAAGTGAAAAGAAATACTTTAATAGATAAAAGAGAACTGTCCGTATTTTGGCGATGTGATATTTGCAGCTATAGTGGGGTTTCTATTTAGTGTCTGATCACATAGAATTTTAATAAAAGTTTGAGATAAATAGATAATTTCTAATTACTTACATAGTTTAAATTCTTAAACAAACATTTAAGTATGGCTTCTGAATCTTCTGGATTATCTTGTGAGATGGCGTATGAGCCTACATTTCGATTTCATATATCAAGTACGCAGTAACTTGCGTGATGATTGTTAGGATAACATCCTAAAATGAACTAAAACTTAAACCCGGCTTAATAATTGATGAGTGTTGGTTGTGCATGTGCCGTTGAATCTAGTTCGAGGAGTGGCAATCTTACCCGAGCGAACAGGGTAGTTAGGCGCTTAGATGTCATGATGTAATGAAAAGTATACCATGATGCAATGGTACGCCGTGATGCAATGACTGTTTTATATGTGACTCAGGGTAGCTAATAGGGGCAAGCAGTATCGGGGTAACGTCTATTTAGGCTTGGAATGAAGTAACATGTTTTAGTTTACATTTATAGGACCAGTTGAACCAATTGATGTTATGGACTGAGATAAGTAGAGCATGTGTAACAGTTGTGAACCCTAGATGAGGCTATTTTGTCTTTCTCGTTAGATATATGAGATATAAGTATTCGGACTACTTATATCAAACCCCTGAGCAACTGTTGTTACTTAGGACCCCAGTTTCCCCTGGATTGTCCCAGTGTGAATGCTCCAGTGTTAATTTGTTTACGTTAAATTAAAGATAATAATTTGTTATTGTTGCATTGCATATAGTTAAGCTTGTATGCCACTCCGTATGTGATTTCGTTACTATGTAGTAAGCTTCGGCTCATTAGTGTTGTTGTTCTTTTTTCCAGGTATTTTGGTGATGTTGATGATGATGAAGTTATTATTGTTGATGGATGGTGCTATTTGGCTCAAGTTTGGGTGATGTTAAATGAGTGGAGTGGGATAGGATCGTGAATATCATTTGCATTTGTTTTTATTATGTTTTAAGAGTTGGATTTTTATTTTGAAATTTGTAATATTCTTTTAAAGGATCTAATGATGCCGATATGTTTGTAAATGTTGATCTACACATAAGAGTAGATTATAAAATATTTTGTAAGATTTTGTTATTTAGAAAGTTGATTTGCTTAAGTAGGAGTAGAGATGCCTCTGTTTTGTAAATGATGTTTTGTGAAGTTTGTTTTGAAAGTTTGATCCAATTGTTTTATGAATACTACTGAACGATTTCATGATTTAAAATCGGTTAGTAAATGTTCGAAATAAACATATCATTCTAGGAAGCCTGGGCTGTAATACATAAAATATTATACATGACGGTAATGCTTCAATTAAACTTTTGGGGCGTTGCATGACAAATGATGATTGAGACGAGATTCAGCATTTTTGAACCACGAAACGCTCGGTTTCCATTTCGGTTGTAAGTGTAACCATCCCGCTATTAAGGATATTGCAGAAAGAAATAATAGAAAAAGGGATCCTGTATAAAGATCTTCATTAGTACGTAAACCGATTGTATACCACCACTGATAAACACCAGAGTAAGCGATATTCACTGGTCCAAGAGCACCCCCTCGAGTAAAAGCTTCCACGGCCGGTTGACCAAAATGAGGATCCCAAATTGCATGAGCAATAGGTCTTACATGTAAAGGATCCTGGACCCATGCCTCAAAATTTCCTTGCCAAGCTACATGAAAGAGATTTCCGGAAGTCCACAAAAAAGAAAAATTATTGCTAATTGCCCGAAATGAGAAGCAAAAATATTTTGATAAAGACGTTCCTCAGTAATATCATCATGACTCTCAAAGTCATGCGCGGTCGCAATACCAAACCAAATACGACGAGTAGTGGGGTCCTGAGCTAAGCCTTGGCTAAACCTTGGAAATCTTAATGCCATAATGCCTTTCAAATCCTCCTAGCCATTATCCTACTGCAATAATTCTTGCTAAGAAGAATGCCCATGTTGTGGCAATTCCACCCAGAAGGTAATGGGTTACTCCTACAGCACGTCCTTGTACAATGCTCAAGGCTCTAGGCTGAGTAGCAGGAGCAACTTTTAATTTATTATGAGCCCAAACGATGGATTCAATAAGTTCTTGCCAATAACCACGCCCGCTGAATAGAAACATTAAACTAAAAGCCCTTAGGTCCTAGGATCGAGCTTCTGGGGCTGCAACGACCTCAACTCGATGCCTGGGGTAGGGGACAAAACTAATTTGTGTCCTGAAGGAGTTGCCTGAGGGGGCTTTGGATGGGGGCTAGTATCCATGGCATCACACCACGACTGAGGTGGGGTGTGGCACAAATAATGAATAAGACTAAATTACTTAGGATGGCTATGTCCATAAGAAACAACAGAGCCAACCATTAATGGTGATGGAACTTTGACCGTGATATGAGTTGCCATTGATAAAAAATCTAGAGTTATGATTCAAAATCATCTTGATTCCTACTCTCATGAAGGATTGCTAAAACATATGACTCTTCATCCATTCCAATTTAAAAGAGTAGTCAATCCAATAATCGAGAGTAAATGAGTCGATTTGAAAATAAATGAATCGCTAGTTATAGAATATTATTCTCATTAGACTTAAACCTAATAAAAATAAGAAGGGTCTGGACAGTTTTACCCTATGAAATGATAAAGATCTCATCCGGCTCATATCTAATAATCGCATATCAACACTTGCCACTCTTTGTTATACTCGTTTAGGTAAAGGATCAATAAAGAGACTAAGCTTCTAATGCGGGCTTCACAAGCCAGTCGCCAAGTTGTTTGACACAAGTTAACATAGTATCAACTATTTGAAGTGAACTACATGTATTGTGATGGATCCTGATCTTATGTGGACAATCATGATCCTATGAGTGGTTGATAGTCAGCTGTTACAATTCCATATTGGTTCCACGAGAAATTGTGGAAGGGTACTTAAGCTTAGAGAGTTTTTCCACCTGATGAGCTAGTCTTTTGGGTTGGGCCCTCTCTTTGAGCTCGATACTTAAACATTTGGTACTCTTGTTGAGAGTGTCGGTGCCAATAGAAGTAATGACCTGAGAAAAGGGCTACCTAGCAAAGAATGATAGAGTGAAAGTCATCCAGAGTGAGCCGTCTGGAGTGAGCCGCTGAGGGCGTCGGCTTCTCAAGGTTTGGATAATGTTACGATCCTATATCGACTCCACGAGACATTGTGGAAGAATACGTAAGCCTGAAGAGCTCTCTCACCAAATATTAGGTACTCAAGTCCAAAGGAGAGCCCACCCTAAAAGACTAGTCTATCAGGAGGGACAACTTCTAAGCGTAAGTACTCTTCCACGATTTCTTGTGGAACTAATATGAGATTGTAACATCAGCTAAGCTCATTAATGGGGGTGGCTTGTAACTGAGATCATTGAGGTTTCATCTTTCCTCGAGTCGAACTGCTTGATGACTATGAAGGATGCAGGTCAGGAGATCACTAACGCACATGAAAACTAAGTCAAAAGAGGTTTTGCTTTCCCCTAGAGAGATGGATAGACAAGCGAAGATGATGGCCAAGCTATGATGGTTCGAGTTGAGCCGTGCTTATTCTTGGAAATTGTTGATTCAACTGATCTAACTAGACTATGGCTTACCAAAGGGATATGAGCATGAGGTACATGTGGCATGTAGAGGAAGTTGCTCATTTTCGAATTCCGGCTCGCAACATTACCTCAGGGTCAGGACACATGTTGAGTTAGATGTAGATATGTGAACGCCATGTTCGTACCACGTCTACCAATTGCCAGAATGTGTCAATGGTTCAGGCTTGTTGGATATCTTTCAAGAACTTTTGATAGCTGGGGAAGACACATTGATCCTGATTCTCCAAAACCGAACAATCGTTATCATACCTTTATAAAATCAATCTTAACCCTTGTATCGTTCACCTTATTCATTTGACGTTTTCTACTGCATCAGTTTTTTTTTTTTTTTTCCAGAAATCCTTATCATAGCAACTTCTTGATTTATGATGACAACTCGAAATTGAGATTATGGCATGTAGGAGCAATAGTTCTTTTACAACTCAATTGGATGATTATATGTGATGAGTCGGAGGGTTACTCTCCCAATATCAGCAGCAATATTGGAGGCCATGGTCAAAGAATCAACGACAATAGCAGTGGAAAAGATGGAGGTGGAAAGCGAGGCTTTGTCGCTCTACCAATAAGGAAGTGGATGTATATTATATTATTAAGTCCATCCCCCGAGACGTATACAGGGGCGATTATAAGGCTGTAGAGGAGGTAGCAGAGCCGTCTTCAAATATTCACTCATTTCATTTTGAATACCCCTCCTAAGCTTTGGATTTGCCAGCTCAGTTACAAAGATAGCATCCCAACCTCTCATTTATGGAAGGAGATTCTACGTATACACCAAATAGATGAAATTTGGGTTGAATGCGTCATTTTTAAATTGAAGTCAGTTCTGACAAACAAAATCATAATATTGTTGGCAAATTCTGTCGGTAGAAATAATTTGATCTAAGCTTACACTATGATGGACTTATAATACAAACATGAGTTGATATGTATTGGAATATTGTCCAGTGTACAGCCACTCTTAACAGTCGAATTAGCAAGGTAATACAAGATTTGGATTATAATGGTGACGGAGTATGAACATAGTTATAACCGGTTGTCTAGCAAGCAATTTTAGGAAAGTATTTATAGTGGTGCACATCATAACGGTTATTGAGGGAATCTAATCATAGGTAATATGAGATTTGGATAATAATAGAGGACTCATTAGGTTTATTAGCCAAGTGAGTAAGTCAACAAGTGAACTAGTCAAGTGAACGAGGCAATAAATCGGAAGGGAAAGTTAGAGCTACTCAAGGACTTAAAAAGTCAGGTCCTATTCTCACAATGGGGTCTCAGGACCAAAGGTACCTATCTAAATCTTAGATAAATGCAACTAGACTTGGGAGATCCTTAGCTTAAATCGTCCATCAACACACTTATTAATTTATAAATTAGTGTCCAAATTCAAAATTTTTACATAGACCTATATAACATAAGTGCTATTATTAGATATTATATCAAGGTTGTGACATATTGTATTTATTAAGTTAATACACCTTGTTGGCCTCAGTATGTTTTAGTGCATTTTAAAATTTGAGCAACATAAGCTGTGGTAAATTTAGTGAACTATTTTCGTAAACAACCTTCCATAGAAAAGATAAGAAGTTGTGATCTGTTGATATACCTCTCTAATTTTATTTTATGTGAATACTATGTATATGTAAAGGTTTATATATTTTAGAATGCTGAAGAAAATTTACTTCTTATTTCCTTTTAATGAGAACCCAAAAGAATATTAATTGCTAATGAGAGATTTTTGAAAGTTTGAATTGATCATTTTCTTTATAAAGTATCAATATTCTATGAATTATATTTCATTTATTTCTAGTATTTTTATACTGTTTACGCTCTAAATGGCATATTACATTGTAATGTTCTTGTAACTGGCTGGCACTAATATCAATGTTTAATAAATAGACCAATTTTGAATCCCTCCTATTGTAATATATGTTGCTAGTATGCACACGAACACACACACATATATTCTTTCTTTTCAGTATTTCATTAGATAATATGAAATTAAAACTTTTGTAAATCTCCTTCAATAAAATTAGCCGATAAGTTCACAAATTTTTTTCCCTTAACTAATTTAAATAGAAACCTTAAATTTAAGGAAAGCTTACTCTAAAGAATTTAAAATCCTAAATGACCAATCTCCCTGTGTTAAGTGGCTTGTAGGATGACTTTCCATTTCATCATCTTATACTGCAAGAGTCTCGTAATTTTATTTGACGGAACAACCAAAATTGGATGATCCTTTTTTCGTAATCTTGATGTGACAAAGAATTCAACCATGATTAAGTAGAATAAGCAGAATGATACCAATATGAACAGTGATAAGGTTGTCAATGGTTTTGATTTGAACTAACCCCTGGTTCCCTGCTAACAGAGAAGATATAACTCAACATTCAAACTTAGGATATCTGACACCACATCAAATCAGTTCCGCAATTAGTGATGTAAAAGTGCTTTATCGTTTTTTTTTTTTTTTTTGGCTTTTTTCTTTCCTTAATATTATAATTTTTCCCCAAAAGACACTTTTTCAAAAGCAAAATCGACAAGAATCGGAGCACGTGAAGCTCAATCAATATACAATGATGTAAAAGTTAAAATATGACGGAGACTCCTGAATCTATTACGTAATAGAGTCGAGACCAATCATCACTTGCTGACTCCACTCCATTTAGTCGCTGTTTCTTTAATTTGATACCTTAAATTTGAAGTTGCTAAAAACAGAATAGAGATAATCAAACTCATACTAGTTATATTTTTACCCTTAAATTTTAAAATTACCAAATGCCTTACCAATAATGGACCAGAAAGATCCAAGACAGCAAACATCGGAAACGTAGGTCGTTCCAACCTAAAATCCTCGGTCATGGGTTTGACCTAAATGCTGCACATCACAATTCATTCAATCCCTGAATGATCAACCCAGACATATACATTACAATACAAATAAACAGGGCCTTGGATCTGAAATTCAAGATAAGAGATCAACACATAAAATATCATGTTTTCAAGTAAAAATACATTTATTCATATCAAAATATTTACATTATATACTTACGACTATTCCACACAACAAAGGCGACCACGTAAGGATCAAAGGAGAACATGAAGACACACTTTCAGCTGAAGCCTTTTATTATGATTCCAGGGGAATTTTAGATTAAAATGGAGAACAATCAGTAGAACCTGACCAGTAACTTGACTATACAATAAATTTGCTGTAGTGGTTATGAGCCGAGAGTGAGCACTTTGAATGATCCGTAACTTCTTAATAAAATAACTCCAACCACCGAGATAGGTTCTCGTTTGCCTTAGTAAACAGTATGGCCGCCATCATAGTTCCAACCATGCAGTGTAACTCGAGGAGTAACTCCGGGTGAGACTTCAAAAGATATTTTAACAGTCATAACCTCACCCGGTACCAAAGAGAAATAATTATCAGAGTAATGCACAGGAAGAATTCTGTTGTCTTCTTCCTTGTGGTCAGTCTTTATAGCATGAACTGATAAATAAAGAAAGAAAGCAACACCAACATCAGTGCCATTAATGATCGAGATTTTTGGGTAATCAGTTTCTCCAGAGAAGTATCCACAGATTCTTTGCAACAAATTAGATTCAGGTTTTTCTTCACTCTCAAGTGGCAACGGGTCTTTTGAAACCAGGTTAAAGCCCCCACCAGTACCAGAAGCGAACATGTTTTTGTAGGTGAGATTCATAGAATCCGGCTTCTTTGATCTGTTTTCAATATGCATTTCTAGCTCGTAAGTGGAACCTCTAATATTAACTCTGGTGGCTATCTGAAGAGGGACTTTCTTCTTCCGGTATGGCTCCAAGAGTTTGTAATTACTGCCAGGTAAATGCAACCAATAAAAGTTTCTAGACAAAATCACATAATTTGACATATGATAAAGTTTTAGAAGCAAGAAGTAGACTGGCTTTGGATTCTTCGATTTTGGGTATTCCATCTCAACAATGGGTATGGTCTTCTTTGGTGGTGCAGAGAGCTTCTCAAAAACCTTGTAATATGGACAAGCTCCATCTAAATCCCAAACAGATGCTTCTATGGCTATGTCAGACAATTCCTCTGATGTTGTATTGACAATCTATCATAAAGAGATCTTTTTAGTTTGATGAACTAATGAAGACAACAATAAAAATTAAAAATTTGCAAATTTTTTACAATGGTGGCACTTACCTCAATATGATAAGTGGCCAGATTAAGCTGAACATGTATTGGCTCTGCAGCATAACGACAACCATAGAACCCTGCTGTCTGGTCTAGTAGGTGATCATAAAACTGACCCCTAAGACTAGTCCAAGGGTTCTGTGTTTTCCAAATCAAAACTCCTGTGTATTTGGTCCACATTCTAGAAGTCCAGCCTTCCAATAAAGCTCTATACTGAATGTAGTTCACAAGTTGAGCCTGAGTCATCATCAACGGCCATTTATCAACATTATTTCCCACCCCAAAAGAAAGAAGAAAAGGACAAGGAAAAAAGACACTCACTTACCTTCAAGCAGAAATCATCAAGATCCTTTGGGATGCCATAGAGTTCAATCTGATCGTGAACCTTCTTAGTTGGGTTTGAATATGGGATGTATTTATGATATTCCCAGATAGGATTAGGAATTTCTTGCATAAAACCATCATGAAGTTTCTTAAACAGAGGAATCTGCCATCCCTCTGGGGGCATTGTCGCCCTGATGGTAGCTGCAACAGGCATTCCTACCGAACCAACCTCAGGATTAAATCCATACTTGTAGAAACTATCCTTGAAGAAGTTCTCAGGATATTGGATTTCATATGGGCCATCAGTGAAGTCCCCCTTCCCATTAGCAAAGCCATCCCACATAGATCCTTGAACATAAACACGTGTACCATCAAGGTACTGGCTAGGATCTTTTGGTGTTCCAGACAAGTCCCTTGCAGATTCGTCACTTTCAAAATAAGGATGGAGTTTAAGGTCATCTTTTAAAGCTTTGTTCAGGTCATCTGGGGGTACTTGTTCATTGCCGCCAACCCAAAGAGCAAGACTAGCATAATTTCTTAAAAGCTTGATAGTATCTCTTGCACATAGCATGAAAAGGTCATGGTCCAAAGGGCCATCTTTATTTGAGATGGGAACACCGCGTCCATCAACATCCCCAGTAATCCAAAATTCTTGCCATACCTACATTATTGTTTATAAACATTAGACAGATCGTACTACAATCTCTTTCCATACAGCAGTCAATACCAGTTTAATTGAGTTGGGCTAGTCACACTATCACTGAAAAAAAAAGGGAAATTGAACTATGAAGACTAAGTTAATCTAATTAAAAGAAATGCTCGCACATCTTTAACACAAAAAAGATGATAAGAAAAAACTAGCAAAGGGTGACAGTTTTGATCTGCTCAACCCATCTACTGCTGATGTGGCAAACAATGGTTGGCACAACATCCAATGGCCATTCCAGGGACAGTTTCACTTTAAATCAACAAAGAAAAGAATGTGTTCATTGTCAGCAAAATTCATTTATGTATTTTTATTATTAATTCCATTTAGAACACAGTTTCTCATTGAAATCAGGGGATCACGAGATACTTGTATCTTTAAGAAGAGGGAAGATCATGTTTCTTTTACTAAGCGGCGACGTCAACCTTTGAATAAATACTGTAGTACTACAATTTAGAATGTTGGTACTGTTTCACAGATTTATTGCTACCTCATAAGCAGTCATTAGATGCAACTACCACTGTGCATTCTGAAGCACAAAATATTAGGTTTTTATAAAAATGCTATGTATGAATGCTTACACTACCCAAGCAGAAAGAGCTCATGTTAGAATGATACTGAAAAGAATGTGTGTGGGTGGAAGGGGGAGATCAGAATTACCAACAAACCAAAAATATCACAGTAATGATAAAATTCTGGTCTCTCTGACAGTCCACCCCCCCAGCAACGAATCATGTTAAAGTTCATATCAGCATGAAATTTGATATCTGTCTCATATCGTTTTTCTGATAACCGTAATAAACAATCTGATAATATCCAGTTACCCCCACGAATAAAGATTGGTTGCCCATTGACCTTGAAGAGCCTTCAAGCAGAAATGCAAGAAAATTAGGATTATTTGAGGCTATAAAAGTTGAGTCTGATATGTTAATTTGTTAATACACTGTTAAGGCAATTAATACCGTCCGCCAGTTGCGCTATCGATGTGGCTTTCAATTTTGCGAAATCCAAACTGATGTTTCCACATATCAGACTCTCCATGACCCTTTACTTCAACACTGATAGCAACATGGTAAAGGTCTTGCTTTCCCATACCATTGGGCCACCACAGGTTTGGCTTGTAAAAGAAAAGCTGCCAAGTAAAGCCAAAAATTAAGGAAAGACTACAGGACTGGAAGACATGCAAGCATTTTAAAAAATTGTCAGCATGTTAGTTCCACCTCAACAGCTAATAAAAAGGTAGAACAGAAAAGCACATCCAAACCAGACAAAGTACAGTTAACTTCCAAAAGGCAGTCTTCCTTCAAAAGTACATAATTCTTCAAAATGGCATTTATAAGAACAAATTTTCCTCCACATAGGCACTAAATACAACTCATAAACTCCGATTCCTCAACCATAGAACAAAAGTAAAGGCACATAATGTCAAGGCACTTGTAAAAGAGCAGTACTACAGAAGTAACATCTGACATTTCTTAAGAAATATATTAGCCCCACATTCCACCATCTAGAATGCTAATACCACTTGATACATAAATTTGTGAAAATGAAGCTGAATATGGAGCCATTTGCAGATCCAATCATAAACTGACAAAAACAGAGAAAAGAAAAGATCTTGACCTTTTTTTTTTGGGGGATAAAATTTAAAAACAAGAAAAAAGATAAGATCTTAGGTTAGGTATAAAACTTGCAGAAAGATGATGTGAATAGCAGAGATACATGAATTTCCATTCTTGTCAAAAAGTTTATGATATATTGGACCCTTTTTTATTAAAGCTACAAGCCAATTCACGAAATAAATGCCACTTGAGCAATCCCTTTTTCATTCATCACTTCCAAATAACTAAAGAAGTGGTTTTCATATGAATATGGGGTATTTTTATTTAAAAAAAGAGAGAGAGAAAAATCCGTAGAAACAAGTGGCTTGAAAAATAATTTCAGGTACAGGGTAGTAAAGATGCATATTGTATTTGCATCTTCAGTCTTTGATTTATAAAAGTGACAATTAAAAACGAATACACGTGATGCGACTTTATTGTTCTTAGAACAATGAATAAAAGTTGCAAATGCAGTCTGCACTTTCAATTGAATAAATGCAAACCAGAACTCACATATACTATAATGCAATATTAGAAAGGCCAACAAGAGGAGATTACAATTCTTCCATGCTAGTGCAATCATATAGAAGCTGCAGATACAAAATGCGACATTATAACCTTAGAAGTCACACAAGATGTGTGGGAAATTTAAACGTTTGAATTTTAATTATTTTAACTCTAATATCAATATATCATACTCCGGTCACTATGAAAAGGCATAATATGAAGAGAAGTAAAATCAACATAACTTAACAAAATAAGCCGATTAATCCTTGTTAGTTTAAAAAAAGATGATTAACCATGGTTTTTTCCATCCAAACTAATAAGGAAAAAGTTTTCCACCTGTGGAAAAGTGAATTGTATACTTGATCCTGGAGAAATTGACAGATGCTGAGTCTGGTGCTGCTCAACTAAACATATATTTTCCTCCACTTCTGTAGTTACTTGGATATTCAAAGAGCAATCTGCAACCCAAGTGCTTCTATTTTCCAACTCAACCGTAGCATGCAGGTAAACTCTTCTGTAATCGTCAAAAAATGATGAAACCAAGTGCGGATCAATTATTTTCACTGGCTGCAGAAATTTGGAATGCATTAAAACATCAATATCAATCTTGTGGGAAAATAAAAGCAATATACTATCATAAATAAGACATCTCAAAGTTTAAAAGGCAACTAATTTGGCACTCAAAGTCCTGACACTACCCACCTGAAGCTGCAGGTGAAGGCCAGAGTTTTCATGCTAGCAATAATTATGTTATTACAATGCCTCAGGGTCAGAAAACAGTAATCCTCTAGTAGAATAGCATGTTTGACAAATCGAGTTTCTTACAATCATCCCACTAGTCAAAAGTTTCAAGATAAGTGAAGAATTTAGGAGTAGAGAATAATTCTTATTATTCCTCTTCTTCTCCTTCTAATAATTTTTTACATAATAGCATAGCGTTTATATACAATTACAAGAGTGTTATATTAAGAAAGACAATAAATCCTAATAAAACCTCCTAATCTAATATTTAATTCGTACAACTAACATAATAATATTATACATATGTCAGTCAACATAATATTTAATTCCTACAGCTAGCATAATAAATTATACATATGTCAGTCAACACTCCCTCTCAAGTTGGTACACAAATATCTCACATGCCTAACTTATAAACTAAAGTATGATAGATCCTGTGACACAACCCTTTAGTGAGCACATCAGCCAATTGCTTATCAATGTCACATGATGTAAGCTCAAGACACCATCGGTCAATTTCTCTTCGATAAAGTGTCGATCAATCTCTATATGCTTGGTTCGATCATGTTGAACTGGATTTTGTGCTATACTAATAGCAGCTTTGTTGTCACAATACAAGGATAATGTTGATTTGTCTAACAGACTTAATTCTTCTAATATCTCCTGCGATCACAAAAGCTCACAAACCCTGGAGCCATAGCTCTGTATTCTGCTTCAGCACTTGATTGAGTAACTACACTTTGTTTCTTGCTCCTCCATGTTACTAGGTTTCCTCCTACAACTGTGCAATAACTAGTGGTAGACCTTCTATCACTTGGAGATCCAGCCTAATCTGCATCTGTAAAGCCTTTTATCTGAAGGTGACCATGCTTAGCGAACAGCGGTCCTTTTCCTAGAGCAGAGTTTAGGTATCCCAAGATGTGAAATACTGCTTGCATGTGTGATTCTCGTGGATCATGCATAAATTGACTCGCTAGACTGATTGCATATGCAATGTCTGGTCTAGTGTGTAAGAGATATATCAGTCTTCCCACTCATCTCTGGTATCTCTCTAAATCAGCTGAATCACCAACTCCAACCTGCAGCTTGTGGTTGTTTTCAATAGGAGATTCTGCTGGCTTACAACCCAACATGCCAGTTTATTCCAAGAGATCCAGAATATATTTTCTCTAAGAAATGAAGATACCTTTCTTTGATCTAGCAACTTCAATTCCTAGTAAATATCGCAGTTTTCCTAGATCATTGATTTCAAATTCTTGAGCCAAAAGTTTCCTCAATCGAGTCATCCCCTTTTTATCTTCTTCTGTTATCACTATATCATCAACATAAACTATGAGAACAGTAACTTTACCCTCGTTATGTTTAATAAATAGAGTATAATCTGCATTGCTCTGTTGATAGCCGAAAGAGATCATGGCTTTGCTAAACCTGTCGAAACATGCTCTAGGAGATTGCTTTAATCCATACAAGGCCTTTTTCAGTCTACATACTTTCCCATGTATTGTTTCATTATCAAATCCAGAGGGATCTCTATATACACTTCTTCTTTTAGATCTTATGTAGAAAGGTATTTTTCACATCAAATTGCTTTAAATCCCAGTCAAGATTGGCTGCACATGATAACAAGATTCTAATGGTGTTCATTTTAGCTACTAGAGCAAAAGTTTCCTGGTAGTCCATCCATAAGTTTGAGTGAATCCTTTAGCCACCAATCTAACTTTGAACCTGTCAACTGATCCATCAGCTTTGTTTTCACAGTGAACAGTGAACACCCATTTGCGGCCTAACAGTTTCTTTCCAGGTGCAGAAATGACAAGGTCCCAAGTCTCGTTCTTAGTCAAGGCTTTCATTTTTTCAATCGTTACTCCATTCCATTTCGGATCATTGAGTGCTTTCTTCCAATCTTGTGGAATAAACACAGACGAAATGGACAAGGCAAAAACTCTATAGGCAGGAGACAAAGAATCATAAGAAACAAAATTAGAAATGGGATGTTTAGTACAGGCCCTAACACCTTTCCTTTGAGAAATAGGTTTATCTAAATCATCAAAAGGTAACTCACCAAAAAAGATGACTCTTGGCAGCACAGAATAGGTTGCACGATGGCTTCTTCTATCATGTCTTTGTCTCTCCTTGAGTACCTCTTCAAATCAGGTTTGTCTAAACACCCAATTTTCTCTCCCTGGATAATAGTCTCCTTCTAACCATCACTTTTCTCTTGGGGTAAGATCAGTAAGGGTCACAAAACTAGGTATCATCTCTTCCTTTGCATTATTCTCCCCTTGAAGAGATGACAAGATTGGACTAAAGTAAGGTTCATTTTTTCTGAAAGTAACATCCATACTCACAACATACTTCCCAGATGGAGGGTGATAGCATCTGTAACCCTTTTGTGTCGGTGGGTATCTAATAAACACACACCTAAGGGCTCGTGGATCTAGTTTCCCAACATCCTTAGTATGAACAAAACAAACACATCCAAATACCTTTGGAGGAACAGTGTATGTAATATGTCTTTTAAGGTTTCTAAAGGACTCTTGTAGTTAAAAGGTCTAAAAGGCATTTGGTTGATAAACATAAGTGACCTAGCAACTTCCAAAAGACTTAGGATTGCATTCACCCAGTAAGGCTTAGGAAGATTCATGGTAAACATAAGTGACCTAGCAACTTCCAAAAGACGTCTATTCTTCCTTTCAGCTATCCCATTTTGTGCACTTGTATAAGGACAATTGGTCTGATGAATTATCCCATGTGACTTCAAATAAGAACCAAATCTTCCATTCATGTATTCAGAGTCATTATCAGTCCAAATTGAGTGCAAACCATCTTATAAAAAAACTGAAAGCAAGAAAACACATCACTCTTAGCTTTAAGTAGATATACCTAAGTCATCCTAGTACAACAATCAATAAAAGTGACAAACCATTTACTACTAGACGAGGAAGTAGTCTGAGTAGGGCCCTAAACATCAGAGTAAATAGTCATAAAAGGAAACTTGCTTTTATTATTACTCAAAGGATAAGAGTTTCAAGAATATTTTGCCTATTTGCAAGCATCACAAAATAATGAATCAAACTGAGTCTTTGAAAACAAACTAGGAAATAATTTGCTTAACACAAAAAAAAAAGGATGTCCCAAACGCCTATGTCACTGCAATATCTCCTGATTAACATCTTTATTTCTCCCATAAAAGGCCTGCTGAAGACTAGAATCTTGACTTCCATCCAACATATATAAGCCATCGTGCAATCTACCACTGCCAATCCTCTTCCATGTTTAAAGATCCTGAAAGACACAATGATCAGGGAAAAACTCAATTTTACAGTTGAGATTTTTTATAAGTGTACTGACAGATAACAGATTGACAGGAAATTGAGGGACACGAAGCACAGAGGATAGTTTGATATGGGGAGTACAGAAAACAGAACCTGTTCCAAATAGGGTAAAAGAACCATCGACTATTCAGACATTGTCCCTTTTTAAATATGAATATTCAAGAAGATTTTTTGAGGAGTCCGTCATGTGTCTATTCACACCAGAATCAATAATCCAACAATTAGTATCAAGGGTAGCAGAAAAAGCGTTACCTGACTACACAAAGTCGGATTTGGCACCGGAGAAAGATTCTTTATAAGATATCAGACGCTTGAGATGCTGAATCTCATAAGGAGAGAAGAAGTCAAAGGAAGTCATCTTAGGAGTTGACTATAGTTTTAGACAAATTTGCCTAAGTATAGTTAACTCGTTTGTCTCCACAACCTCTCATTGGGCGTCCATGTAGCTTCCAACAAGTCTCTTTAGTATGACGTGGTCACCCACAATAATCATATCGTAAATGATCTTTATTAGAACTATGTGCCTTCAGCGGCTCAGGTGAATCACTAGCTGCTACCAAACCATACTTTTCAACTTGTGGGATATAAGGCATGGCACTACGCCTGCTCTCTTCCTGTTGAACATGGGAATATGCCTCCTTAAGAGAAGGAAAAGGAGTCTTACTTAGAACATGAACTCTGATCTGATCAAATTCATTGTTCAGCCTGCCTAAGAAATCATAGACCCTTTCTTTTGCGAGCAATTTCTGAAATTTGACTGCATCTCCAGTACAATCAGCTTGAAAATCTTGATAGTAGTTAAGTTCTTGCCACAAACCATTCAACTCGGAAAAATACTGCGAGATTGTCATCTCTCCTTACTTCAAACCATGAACCTTGTTTCGAATCTCATAAATCTGGGCATCATTTCCCACTCGTGAATAGATGAGAGTAACAACATTTCATATTTTTGCTATTGTGTCAAACAATAAGTATGTCCTTGAAATTTAAGGTTGCATAGAATTGATAAGCTATGCCATTATCAGTGAATTTTCAATATCCCATTGATTGAATGATGAATCAATTACTACTGGTTTGACTTTAGCGCCGGTAATATAACCCTGCATTCTTCTAGTTTTGATAAACAATAAACAAGACTTTGACCAGGCAAGGTAATTATTCCCATCAAGCTTTGCAGTGAAGGATTATTAGTACTAATGGCTACAATTCTCTTATCACTTTCCATAATGCAAAAAAAAAAAAAAAAAAAAAAAAAAAGAAGTAGTTAACCCAAGCAATCAAGACAACAGAACAACCTAACAGCGTCGAAAGAAGAACAACAAGGAGAATCACGATTTAAAATTGATCAAAATCTCCTGGAAAATAGCTAGATGGCGTCGGAAGAGGATGACGAGCAAAACCGGTGGAAAGCCAACAAAAAAAGTGGCCGGAATAGTGCTCACGCACCGACGCTCACACGCATTGATTCCAGTGGTCAGAGAAACAAGGATCAATCGGAAATTGGTGGCACACCTTTTGGGATGGGTGGTGTCGAATACCTTCAACACTAACATGAAGAACCCAATTTACGACATTCTAGGGCTTTGGAAAAAACTTATGCTAAAAAAGTGGTTTTAGGCTCTGGAACCATGAAGAATTTAACAGTAGAGAATAATTCTTATTATTCCTCTTCTTCTCCTTCTAATAATTTTTTACATAATAGCATAACGTTTATATACAATTATAAGAATACTATATTAGGAAAGACAATAGATCCTAATAAAACATCCTAATCTAATATTTAATTCCTATAGCTAGCATGATAATATTACACATATGTCAGTCAACACTCAATGGGACTTACCCCAGTGATAGAAATTGATACTTCATCCCATATCCCAGTATTCCTATCCCTGCACAAAGATGTATATCAGAATCTTAAATAAGGTCTAGTTATGTCATGTCTCCATAATTACAAGTTTGCACCATATTCCTATCCTGCTATCACTGCAGTAGCAAATCAGAAGATTAAAGATTCCTATCCTGCTATCATTGCAGAGGTAAATCAAAAGATTAAGTGAAGTAAACCATGGCGTAACTGCAGAATTACACATTTCTGACTAAAGACGTGAAAATTCACCCTGCATGTTTACATCTCCAAATCCGACCTCATTTTATGTGGAAAACAACAAACCAGCAATGCAAGTAGAATAAGTAACTTTGTCATGAGATTGACCAGCAATACATGGTTAACCTGAGCATGAGATGTATCTTCAATATTAACACTATAGCTTTTTTCTACCTCTGATCAATGCCAACCTCATTAGAATAGCCGCAAACCAACAAATGCAGGTAGGATCAGCAAATTTGTAATGATTTTCTCTCGCAGCAACTGAGATTCTAAACGGGTTATCAAAACTGCAGTTATTAGGCTAAGTTATTTCCTATCTTTAATTATAAAATGAAAACAATGCTCATACAAACGCATTCAGTTCTAACACATATTTCTATCCAGACATGCACCACATTAGCCGATTTGCATTTCCCTACTTCATACAAGTGGTCCCTTTGCACCATTGCAACAATAAGTTTATCTATAATTACCTTAGCCAATTTTGAAAAGAAAGGAACCCAATCATTGGATGCTGAGAATTTTTTCTGGCATTTCTAGCACAGATAAATTTATAAGTATGCAGACATTCTATATCCTTCCATATACAGGACGCTGCCTGCTTGGCTCCTAGCAATCTTTTAGAGGAAAAAATTAATTTGATGTAGTCAAATAAGTAGATAATAAATATGACCATCCAATTAAAAAGGAGTCAAGTAGGACTAAATAGCACAGTCACGAAAGAATATTATCCCAAAAGTATTTGAGATGAATGAATCGATGGGGCAGTTATTATGAGTAAGGATCCGATAAGTGATAATTTAATACTTGAGTGAACAGAAGCATTGGTTACCTTACAGGAGCTATCCAGTCCCAACCCTCAACGTACTGCGTGGCTACATCCTTCCCAATCTAAAAGATAGAGAGCATGTCAAATACAGTTTTCCTCCAGCATCTTAGTTCAATTCTATCGAAGATATGCCTAACTTGGATGTAACCTAAGTATCTCAATTTTTCAGTTTGAGTTACTTACGCTGAAAGGCATGTACATGGAACAAATCTATTATACAGATGAGCAAGACGGCACAAACCTCATGATCACCACCTTGTCCCCCCTCAGGAGGAATTCTACCAGGATGATCTGGAGGGTGCACAAGAACTGCTAGCATGTTTTCACCATCTGGATGCAAAATATCTGTAACATCAAGACTGTGCCTCCTGAACATGCCTTTTGGAAGGACCCTTTTATGACCATTTAAATACACTTCAGCAGAGTAGTTAATACCCCGGAAATTTAAATCAAGGTGCTGTGCTCCAGACTGCATGAGATTTGGGGGTAAAAGGTGAGTGTTCAGGAAGAAATATCAAGAAAAGTAAAGAAAGCAACAGAGCTTAAAGTAGCTGCATGTACAGTTGTCAGCTGACCGATTGTGATCATTGTAAAATTTCAACAAAGGAGAGAAATCACCACAAAAATGCTTGAAATAATTTCCATTATTCTATTGAAAAATGGGTGCAAGTGTTGCTGCTTATAGATCAATGAACTAGCTACATATTTGTTAAAACCATCGCAAAGATTCCAAGATAATCCCCTAATCTGCAACTTTGCCTACTATCAATCCATCGCTTAAAATTGCAACTCTGAGTCCTGACTACCAATTTCTCGCAAATCAAGCATTTCCTTGACATATGGAAAGAGGAAATAAAAACTTAATCTATATATTTCACCAGTAACAATGAGAATGACTCACCAGTTTGCACCTGAAAGTTGTAAAAAACCAAAAGGTATAGTACTCCCTTCCAGAATCAGCTATATCTATTATGGCCTCATTTTGCAAACCGTAGAATGGATCCGGCACCACTTTATTCTTAACCAAAGTTGCCAATACACTGTCAAAGAGAACATAATCAGAACTCATGCCAACAGAGGAAAAGAAAGGCAAGGGCAAGCTATCACTCCAATATGCATTTCCCAATTCTAAGGGTAATGTAGCACATGTTCTAGAAGATGTCTGAATGGTTTAAGATGTTCGCATCAGTAGTACATACAAACCCAAAACTGAATAATGCATTATTTCACTTGCAGCTACATATGCTTATGGAAATTAATGGGCACAGAGACTGTGATACGATCCAAAGTGAGAAATTAACAATTTCACAACTAGGAAATTCCAATCAAAAGACGAGATCAGAGCTTACCAAATTGGTAAAACAGCTCCCACAATCTCCACAATATATTTCAGTAGGAATGATTTTTCTTGCCCCTTCCTTCCTTGCTACTTACTATTTATGACACCCTAACCAACCACTAACTAATTTTCTATCCATGTCAGCAACATATAATACTACATCCATCCACATTTCATACGTATACAAGACTACTCTATATATACACACACACAACAATCAATTCCTCATTCTCCTACTGTAGACCTTTAACATAGGTCTATGCACCCTAGATACCGTATCAATACTTCCCTCATGAACAATGTTCTTGTCCTCAAGGACAAAATCTGGAAACCGGAACTGAATGTCAGACTTATCTCCCATGTAGCTTCATGAATTGTAGAATTTGATCAATGAATCAATACTTGAGGAATTTCTAAACCATCACGTAGTTCATATCTCCTACCCAAAAACTGAATAGGATAGGAACCATCATCAATCAATTCAGTAACCAGATCTTCCGGCAAATCTTGGAGGACTGGAAATGATCCATGTGAAGCTTTTAAGAGAGAGACATGGAACTCAGGATGAATCCTAGATTGAGGAGGTAAATTCAACTTATAGGCAACCTTTCCCACACGACCAACAATCTGATAAGGACCAAAGAATCGTAGAGCTAACTTAATACTAGATTTAGCCCCCATTCGAGTTTGGAGAGATGTTCTCAGCTTCAGAAAAACCCAATCACCCAATTTTTATTCCACATCTCTTTGCTTTTTGTTAGCAACAATACAACTTCAAAGTTGGACTTGTTCCAAATTGTTCTGCAAACGCTGAATCATGTCATCTCTAGAAACCATAGCTTGATGCAGGTCAAAATAATACACCTCCTTGTGAACATATAAGGGTAAGGCCAAAGGACGACGGCATAAACAATTTCAAAAGGCGTCATGCCTACGGAAGAATGAAATGACGTATTGTAAGAGAATTTCGCCCAACTAACCCACATAGCCCAAGTCCTAGGAGTTTTTGAAGCAAAACAATGTAAATAACATTCCAAGCAACAGTTGAGAACCTCGGTTTGGCCATCGGTCTCCGGATGATAGGCCATGCTAAAGTGCAACCGTGTTCCTTGCAAAATAAAAAGTTCCTTCCAAAAACTACTAACAAAGATAGGATCTCTATCACTCACAATGGTTTGGAGAAATCCATGTAAACAAACCACCTCTTTCATAAAAATCTCAACCACAACCTTAGCCGAATATAGGTGCTTCAACAACATGAAATAAGCATATTTTGAAAAACGATTAATCACCACAAAAATTACATCAAATCCTTAGACTTGGGTAAATCCGAAATGAAATCCATGAAAACATCTTCCCATATTGCATTAAGAATGGGTAGAGGACTAAGTAGTCCAGCAGGAGCTAATTGTTGAACCTTATTCCGTTGGCAAATAGCACAAGAATTCACAAACTTTGCTACATCACTCTTCATTCCCATCCAAACAAATGTGCAATCAATCTCTATATATCTTAATAAAGCTAGCATGACCTCCAACCAAAGAAGAGTGGAACTCGTGCAAAAAAAGTTGAACCCAATGAGAATTAGAAGGAATGACCAATCTATTGTTGTAATATAGAGCATTTTGTATCAGCTGAAAGCCTCACCCAGCATCTTTCCCTTCTTGCAACAACTTGATTTTACCAGATAGGAAAGGGTCTTTCAACACATCCTCATGGATGGAATCCATGTTTGTCCAAATCGGTCCGAAAATTCCCAAAAACACATCTCTTTCTTCAAATTGTCTCGATAAAGCATTTGCAACTCTATTCTCCTCTCCTGCTTTATATTGAATTTCAAATTCACAACCCAACAATTTAGCCAACCAATGTTGTTGATTAGACAGACTTTCGCCAAGGAGATATGGATGCCAATGATTAATAGCCAACACCAAAGCCATAAGTTCTTTTTCATTAAGTTCCTATCCAAGAGAGCTTTCCTAAAATAAGCAATAGGTCACTGATTTTGCATTAAAACAGAACCTATACCTATACCCATACCTAATGCATCACATTCAATGACAAAAGGTTGAGAAAAATTTGGCATAGCCAAAACAGAGCACTTACCAAAAGCCTGTTGCAAAGCTCTAAACGACTCCAAAGCTAAATCATTCCACTCAAGGGCGTCTTTCTTCAAAAGATTGGTAAGAGGTCGAGCAATCTTACCATAATTACTCATAAACTTTCGATAATACCCGAAAAGGCTAAAAAACCGTGTACTCCCTTGACTGAGGTCGGACAAGCCACTCAAGAACTTACTTCACCTTGTTAGGATCCATTACAACTCCATCTCTGAAATAACATGACCTAAATATTCCAAAGAAGATTATCCAAAAACACATTTCTTTCTATTGGCAGTAAATTGATGTAACTTCAACAAAGTCCAACACAATACGTAAATGCTCCACATACTTTTCCATATTCTTGCTATAAACAAGAATATCATAAAAAAAAACTAAGACAAAAATCCACAATATTGCCTAAACAATTCATTCATGGTAGATTAAAAAGTGGCGGGGGCATTAGTGAGACCAAAAGGCATCACCAAAAATTCATAATGCCCTTGGTGTATTCTAAAAGCAGTTTTAGGTATCCTTAGGAGTCACACGGATTTGATGATACCCCGCCTTCAAATCTATCTTAGAAAAAATGGTTGCACCAAATAACTCATCTAATAATTCATCTATGACTGGAATAGGATATTTATCCGAATTGTGGCTTCATTTAATACACGGTAGTCTACACAAAATCTCCATGATCCATCTTTTTTTTTTTTAACTAAAATAATTGGCTTGAGAAAGGTGAAGTACTGTCCCTGATGTTACCAGCATCCAACATCTCCTTAACCAATCTTTCAATCTCATCCTTTTGGATTTGAGCATATCAATATGGTTACACATTGACGGGTTTCGCTCCTTCTTTTAGTGGAATTCGATTATCAGTAAGCCTTATAGGAGGTAGAATAGTTTTAGATGCAAAAACATCATAATACTCATCCAATAAAGCCTCAATCAGCGGATCAATCTGAAGTGAACTCACCACCTTCAACTCCATCTCCATCCTCCATAACAAACTACATTCATCTCTTCTTCCAACTGTTTCAAATATTTTAGTGAAGCACTCGATTTGTGCAAAGTAGGGTCTCCACACAATACTACCTCTTGTTCATGACAAGGAATTTTCATTGTCATATGATTCCAATCCACTTTAACCACACCAAGGGCGCGCAGCCAAGCTACCCCCAATATAATATCAAAAGCTCCTAACTCCAAAACATAACAAGAAATAGTTATAAGAATTCCATTAAGTTGCAACAACAAACCCTTACACACTCCTCTAAAATGAATGTCATGCCCATCTCCCAGCTTAACAGCAAAAGGTAAGGTAGGACTCACCTCCAATTGGAGTTGCTGTACCAATCGATTAGAAATAAAATTGTGACTAGCCCCACTATCAACTAAGACAATAATGCCATGCTTCAACAATTCACCTTTAAACTTCATTGTCTTAGGCCCATTAAATCTATTCAAAGCCAACAATGATAACTCCATGCTATCGTCTCTCTTGGAGTGTCCTTCATTTTGCCATTCATGCAACATAGCTTTCTCAGACTCTTCCCAACCTTCCAAAACCTCCCCATCATCATCTACCAAAAAAACCACTCGTAATGTCTTATTAGGACACTTATGGTTAGGATTATAAGGTTGATCACAGTGGAAACATAAGCCTCTTTTCTTCTTATCCAAATATTCATTATAGGACATTTGTTTGGACACCTTTCCGCTAGCTACACAAGACCCACCAAAACTTGCCACACTCAACCCGACAACTACCTAATCTCTTGATTTCATCCCACCTAATTTCTTTTCAATCCACATAATATTCCCATTTCCACTATTGTTTTTAGACTTCCATGGAGAAGTCCAAACATGAGAGTTAACAGGAGTGTATATGGATGAAATTTTAGCGTGTGAAATAAAACCAAAGCTTTGCATTGTTGGAGAAACAAATCATGTAGAAACACTATCACTCCTATAATATCTTCTAGATTCAACAGTTCTATTTTCATGTGAAAGTAATATTTCATGCTCAAATTCTTTTTCAATATTCATAGACAATTCCATAGCTTCAACTAATGACAAAGGTTTTAAAGTTTTTACCCAAAGCAAAATGTCTTCGTGTAAGCCACCAAGATGGTACCCTACCAATTGCAACTTGGTCATTTCCGGTGCTTGCGAACTAATAGCCTCAAATTCCTCTATATAGGAAGCAACTGAAGCGGTTTGATGAAGGGTAGATAAACTCGCGTAGGGATTAATGGCCGATTGTCCACCATAGTGCAACAATAGTTCCTGTTGCAGCATATTCCAATCTAACTGTGGAAACCTTCGTTTCAACATTTTTAACCAATAAACCATACAGCCTCTCATGTACATTGATGCTAAAGGAACCTTCCGATCATCTTTGGTTTGTTGAATTTTGAAATATTGCTCTGCTAGGGTTAGCCAATGCACATGCTCCGATCCATCAAATTCTAGTATAGTAATAGCATCCGCATTCTGTTTGTGAGTGTTCAAATTATGCTTAGCTGTAGAACTTCCCACTGATTCATTCCTTGTTCCTACTCCGCATTGTTGTTTCAAAAGTTCTTGAAGCATGGATTGGACACTCGCGATCGAATTATCAATGGTTCCAACCTTCACATTCACATCACGAATCCGTTGTTGTAACTCGGAAAAACACCCCCGCATTTCTTGCTAATCTCCTTAATGTCCTTTTCCATTGATTCCAACCTAGTTTCCATGCAACTTATAGCTCAATCCCTCGTGAAGTTTTCCACAGAAGGCGCTAATTGATGTGATCCAAAGTGAGAAATTAACAATTTCACAACTATGAAATTACAATCAAAAGACAAGAGATCAAAGCTTACCAAATTGGTACGACAGCTCCCACAGTCTCCACAATATATTTCAGTAGGAATGATTTTTCTTGCCCCTTCCTTCCTTCCTTGCTACTTGCTATTTATAAGACCCTAACAACCACTAACTAATTTCTGTCCACGTCAGCAACATATTACTACAACTATCCACATTTTATACGTATACAAGACTACTCTATACACACACACACACACACACACACAACCATCAATTCCTCATTCTCCTACTATAGACCTTTAACATAGATCTATGCACCCTAGGTACCGTATCACTCTGAATTCACATATTTCACATTCCTAAAATCCTCAAAAGAGATAGGATGGAATTGAAGCTTAAACATAATATATTAATAGTCCATCATGATCTCATGTCACATGGACTCATAGCAGCACTATCACTGCAGCAACAAGCAAAACCAAGAGGTGAGACTAAAAGTTCCAAGTGGAGCACACAACACAAAGCTGGCGCAACCATGACATGCAATACCAGTTCAAATCATCCTCTTCGCCCGCTGAACTGTACAATACATGCACAGTTTAGCGTCAACGATCCAAAGATAGAGAACACATTATCACCATCATAATAGCTGTCCATCAATCCATTCATAACATGAAATCAAACAATGTAGCCTCATCACAAGACTTTTTACTAACTAAATTCCGTCAACTAATCACTTTTACCATCAACAAAATCGAAAGCAGATAAGAACAGCAGTAGTATGAACCTGTACTTTTTTTTTTTTTTTTTTTTTTTTTTTTACTGATCTTTAGTTCACCGCTGAGTTTATACATCTATTTATTAACTACTAGTTCTTAAATCATTGCATCTCGATCCTTCATTACGTGCCTCGAACACAATTCTGATAATCAGAGGAACTAAAACATTACAAACACATATGGTTTATCCAATTCTGCATGAACTAAGTCATAACAAGATCAAGACAACACTAATCACTAAGAATTCGAATCTCCAGTTCAATACCAGCAGAAATAGTAATAAAGTCAGCGTGATCAGCGCATAACGTAAGTTCTCGAGACATGATTCACTTACGTCCCGGGAACAACGGCTCCATCCACGGCGAGGTAGGTCCACCGGGAGGATCAGTAGTCGTGAGCTGGACTCCGGTCAAGTGAACCTCGGTCGAACGGGCTGCAAGCCATCCGGAGTCGAGCTTCAACTTCCCTATTTCCGCCATTAAGACTCGATCTACAGTACTAGTAGTAGTAGCAGCAGTACTAGCACTAGCAAGTGCTCGCTTGAATTTGAATTTCTTCACGAAACCCTAACAAAGTCCACCGAATACACAGAGAGAAGTCAAGCGATAGAGAGAGAAAGAGATAGGGTCCGGCGTAAAAGAATAAAGACCAAATGCAGAAGATCCAGGTGGGGCGACGTGGTCGTGTTTGCTGCTGTTACTTTTATCCTTTTTTTTGGTTTTTTTTTTTTTTTTTAATGTCGTAATATCGAACTACCGACAGGATCAGGAACGGCAAACGATGAGGAAATTATGTAATATAGCTTAACCAATGATCTATTAATTTTTTATATTCTACAAGGAACAGATGAAGATGAAGCATATTTCCCAAGGTTAAGTTATGCCGGGAAATGACAAAAGAAATAAAGCTCAATGTTAGTTTGTTGGTATAACGTTGATTTTGTCGTGAGCAGGACCAGGATTACCGTTTTACAACTTATAAACGACACTGCAAAATGTCTCGAAGAGTTAAATAAAATCGCCGTTGCCGGGGATCGAACCCGGGTCGCCCGCGTGACAGGCGGGAATACTCACCACTATACTACAACGACCGGAATGACGCTGGTGATAAAATATATAATTATAATTTATACAAGTGGCATGAATGCATGCCCTTCAAAGTCTCTACGTCTAAAGATTGATGGCAGCTGTACAGCTTCTTTGATCTGAGACGTTGTACTCTCTTTACTGGATGTGATGTCTAATGAGATAGTTAAACTAATCTATCATTTAGCGCTATGGCATATCATTTCAAGTAACAAGAAATTTACAAGGGTTGATTAGAAAAATTGTAAGTTGAAAGTAAATTATCCGTGTTAATTTTTTAATAAGTAAATAATCTTAATTTAATCCAAAAGTATTAATATTATCTAATCCTGCTTTAAAAAATCATATTTACATTTTTTCATTCTTTTGTTTTTAATAATTCATTATTTTATTTTTTATTAATATTTTTATTAAATTATTTTTTAGAACAATATTACATTAATATGTACTTGTCAAATAATATTTAATAATAGTTGACACTTTTACATAAAACTTTTATCACTAATTTGTTAGATTCTCTTAAAATAGGTTTTGATGATAACAAAAGAGTAAAAATGATTACTAATGAGTTTATTAAGTGTGTAGTATCAAGATTAAAGAGAAAGAAGAAAAATGATGAAGAGTATCAGAAATCCAGAACCTTTTATAGAACCTTTCACTGTACTTTTAACAGCAACTCTATATCACGTGATTTCACTGTTCATTTTCTCCAACTTGATATAAATCATTCCAGTTCAGTACAAAAATGAATCTTGAAGACTTAGCTCCGAGTAAATGAGTTTATTTTGGTAATATACTCATTTGTTCCACTTAAGTTGGTTTAATCCAATGGGATTTAAATTTTTTTTTTTTTAAAAGTTTATCTCTCATCAATGATGGAAATCTCCATAAATAGTACCAGACCTTGTTTGGACAAATTATACACGTTTTTCTCCTTCAAGACAAATAATTTATCAGTATCTATTATGTCCAAGACATTTATTTTCATGGGATTTTGCCTAGAAGATTAAAAAGAAGATAAACGTTATCTTGGATAGGATGAGGAGAAAATCATGATGAACAACAATAACAAATAACAACCAGATTTTTTACGAAAATCAAACAAGGCTTATCATCTCCTTCCGTTACAGAATTTGAATTTGAAAAATGATAAAGCCCACAAGATTTCATCCAAGAAATACAAGGAAAAGCTTATCCACAACTTGCAACCAGTTTTGAATATCACAACAGAATTTGAATTTGAAAAACGGATAAGGAAGAATATATTTTAATTGAGATTATTAGGAAAGTTTATCTATCTTCCGATAGCTTTTTGAACATTAAAAAAAGAGTATATTTACCAAAGCCAAGGAAGAAGAAAAATAGAAAGGCCGATATACTTACGATACTTTGAAAATAAAACAGAGAGACTTAAACCTACTGTGAGAAGGAAGAAGGAACACAACTGACACTATTCACGTTGCAAACAAAAGCTTTCTCTTTCACTAAGAAAATACAGAACCTTCTATAGAACCTCATGAAACTTTGTCATTTCTCCTTTTAGTCTTTGAAACTGATCTCTCTCTCTCCTCAGAAAGAAATACGACGTCAAGAAACACTCTGCTACAAAAATTAAAAGAGAGATAGAGAAGGAAGAAAAAGAACACTTATTTTACCAACCCAGAAAGTTATACAAAACTTTGTGATAATAGAAAAGAACACCTTCTTTACCACAAGAAGCAAATAGAAATCACCACTGCTTATAATCCTACATAAGCTGATTAGTGCAATTTTTATTCTTTATTGCAATCTTGATTTTGTTATTTCCTTGTTGACAGAAGGAATGTGTTGCTGCCTTCTAGATTGTTTGATTATAAGTTTAGACTCTGTAGATTGGTTGTAGCTAGATGATAGCTATGAGAATCGCGCAGAGAGGATTGTACAATCTTGTAATTTGAATTTATTGGATAAAGTGGAACAAACTGTAGAATAACGGAGTCCCCAACTCAGAGCTGGAAGACTGGACTGACACACAAGGCGGATCCGTTATAAATTACTGTCTGATTCTCCAATCTCTATCTTTTTAATTTCCACAATTTAATTGTTATATTTGTTTGATTGTTTATTGTTATCATATTTAAAACTGAAGGAGGATAATTTTTAAAAGGCAAAAATTACTATTTTCATTAATAATCAATCAAACCCCCCCTCCCCCCCTTCTTGATTATTATTTGGGACCAACATAATTTATCAAAAAAATTAATGAAGATCGTCTTTGTAAATAGAAGTGGACAAGTAGGTTAAATGGGCTAACCCAACTCAGCTTACTTTGGCCCTTGGGTTAAACGGAGTAAAAATTTTTGGCACATTTTAAAAATGAGCCATAATTTTTTACCCTAACCCAACCCACTTTGACCCGTAGGATAACGATCAGCTACTTCTTGATACATTTAATCCATTTGTATATCTTTATATGTTAAACAGGTCAAATTAATCCATTTAACCCATTTATACTAATTGAATAAAATATATATAATAAAAAAATTAAGTTTTGTAAGGTTCTAAATATATAAATGATTAATTTCATTATTATTATAATTACTTATATATTAAAATAAATATTTTATAATAATTTTATTGAATATCATATTTCATTTGAAACAATAAAGATATACTTAAAAAAAAGGTTATGATGTATAAACATCAATTTGTCATTCTCTGCTATAATTAATACATAAGTTTAAGCTCAAGTATCTCCCACTTTTTTTTTTTTTATACAAGTAGGCTAGTGGGCCAACCCACTTACCCCACGGGCCAGCTTACTTTAGCCTTGGGTTAAACGAGCTGGGTAAAATTGATTTATTTTTAAATAGGCTAAAAAATGTTAGGTATAACCCATTTTCAAAGTAGGTTGAATGGGCCGGCTTACTAACCACAACCCACTTGCTCACCTCTATTTGTAAATAGATAAAAATCCAGATAAGGTTTTTATAATTATTTCAATTTACAATGATAGTTTGAATGTGCCTTGAAAAATACATAAATATAACCTTTGTCAAAATTTGCACAGATTCTCAACTTACCTATTACACGGAAGGACAAGAGATAGGACATGAAGATCATAAAACATTAAGACTCAAGGTAAAAAGTGAAGACATTCGTTTGTCTTTTATCTTTTCTTTTTAGTTTTGATTTGTATTTATTATTTTGCTTTTTTTTTTTTCTGGTTGACAAGTTGTTCTTGTAGTTTAGATGTATGATATTATGGGAGAATTTGGTTCACATAAATTTATAATACTAAACTGGACAAAGATTCTAGTTTTTTGTTTGGTTGTTTTCAAAGTTTGGCACTAGACAACAAGTCTTTAAAAGATAACTTTGAAGAAAAATAGTTATTATATGAAAGATGAGATAAATCCTTATTTCACTGGACAACTCAAATCATTTATTACATTCTTGTACTGTATTTGTGTTTACCAAATAATTGACAGTACAAAAATTGTCATGTAGTATTGTACATACTAAATATGGTACAAGTAAATAATACTATCTAATATTTCTCATATTGTTGAGTTTCTATAATCAAACGCTACCCATATGTCATTCGCCATGGACAATCATAAAAGGAAAAAATGGGATAGCCAATGTCATATGCATAAGGAGCCAAATGATTACAAATCATTTTGCCATTTAACCTAATTTCAATAAATTTTATTTAGGATTTTCATGTAATTCATAATAAAAAGTAGAGTAATGCCTAATTTAATACTTGAACTTTTATGAAAAAGGTTGATTAGATACCGGAACTTTAACAAATTCAATTTTATACTTAATTAAAGTTCTCGTGCTCCTAAACACTACCTTATTTAACATCATTAAATCGTTGCTAACGCATGTCCATTACTTTGATAGGCAATAAAAAATTGAGTAATCTTTAAGGGTATAAAAAGTTCAATTGAGTATGAAATTAAAATAATTGACCTTTTCATTAAAATTCAGGTACAATATTGGTCATCTTTCCTAAAAGGTATATTGTTGTGATTGGATAACAAATAAAAGAAAAAATGATGAATGGATAATAAATATTATGGACAATTCTCATAATAAACTAGGACTATTTGAATTATATGACACACAACATAAATGCAAAAACAAATTATGTATTAAATAGAATATGATGTTTCTCACGAAATTCTTAACAATGCGATTTATGTAAATAATACTATGCTTATATTTTAAAGAAACATGTTTTTAGAATCTATATTATTATAACTAGATTATTTATGCACTTTATTTATATTTGTATTTGTATTTTTGTTAGTCGCATAAGATTAAGTTAACAAATAGTCCTCAAATACTTGTTGAATCGGAAGGTTCACAATGGATTTTGACAAGAAAATGTATTACACAATTATTAAAATATTAGAGAATGATTGCACTTTAAAACATTTTGCTTTGTGACATATTAACTTTTGCAAAATATACTTATTTGCATTTGTGTTTACAAGATCTCATTACATTGTAGTTGAAATATCCCAAATTTTACTAAGTTAAACGAGGAAATTAATAATTGATTAGTATAAAAATACGAGTCAATTTGAACCTTAGATAAATTATACTTTAATAATTAAGCTTAGATAACTTAGTTAATTAAATAATATAAACTATATTGTGTAGGTATATTAACATAATTGAATTAGTAAATGAATTAAATTAGGGTTAGAAATTAAATTATATCAAGTATCTAACTCAATTTGCTAAATTATCCATTTTAGCTCCACTAATCAATTTAAGTCTAACTTTCCTAATTTCAACTATCCAATTACGTAACTACCAAAATGAGCTACCTTTACCTAACTTCTAATCTAAATTTCTAAAACTCTAATTTCAAATTCCTAAATTCATATATCAATTTCTAAATTCCTAATTCTCTAAAGTTGAGCTAAAAGCCTAATTCAATTAATCAAATTCCTAAACTCTTTTTTGATTCATTTTAGCTAAATTTCTTATTCTGATTCCTTCTACCTAAATCCTATTCTAAGCCGCTAAACATAACTATTGAAATACCCTAAATTTTCAACAAGTCAAATTAAAGAAAGTAATGTTGATTACCCTTAAGTTATATTTGAGTAATTAATTACAAGTCGGATAATTTAACTAATTAAATAAATGTTAAATTATTTATAATTTAGTTTAGATAAATTAAAAGAATAAATTAAACTGAATTAGTAAAGAATTAATGACATTATTATAAATAATGACACCTGGTAAGTGAATTAAATAACTTAAGTGATTGAATTAGGTAGTGTAGTAAATTAGCATAATAGAGTAATAATTGAATTTAATTGGAAAGTAGATTAAACCAATTATTAATCTTTATCTAAAATAATCTATACATCATTGATTCCAAAAGCAAATCAATTCTTAATTACAAATTTCTTCCATCACTTTATTTTTCACTTTTTGGTAGGTTTACTTATAAAAAAAAAATGAAAAATGTAAAAAGCCCAAAAAATAAGAAAATTGAGAAAATAATTAAAAATACAAAATTGAAAAATAAAAAAATAAAAAGTTACAAAATGATAAAAATAATGAAGAGATTGAATTATAATTCATTTTTCTTTAGAATCAAAGGGCTTCATTAAACTACCTATGGGCTCATCGTACATTTTATTATTTTATGGTATAAAAGTTAGAAAGAGTGAGTTAATGGTCTAGTGGGTGGGTAGTTTGTTCATGTTGGAGAATGCGGGTTCTAAGGCTAAGGAGAGTGCTTATCATGTGCAATGCATGTAAACCCCCAAAGTTTTGTGATCGGTTTAGCTTAAACCCCAATTGGAAAGTTAACCTGAAGTCCTAAAGTCAACAAAACCCTAGTTAGACGTAACGGTTTAAGTCCGGCAATCCCATATTAGCAATCCTAAGAAAGTAAGTAAGAGATTAATATATAGAATAGTTCGTAATTACATAAGGAAGCTTAAAAATATCATATCAATAAAACCGCAAATCGTTTTAAACCTAAACGGATACAGTTTTTGAAAAACGTGTCCCAGGGCTCGAAATAGAAAAAATATTCCGAATATATCATTAGACTCATAAAAATTGAAGGTTTTCAAAAATATAAGTTTTATAATTTTTCGGTAAGTAAAAATAACAGATATCGCAATTATGCGTATATTTTCTTACTACCGGTACTTTATTAATCATATCTACTTTATATTACACTATTTATTACTATTCTACACTATTCTTTTATCTCTATTTTTTCTAACACCTATTCTTACACCCTATACATCTAATACCTTTACTTTTTACCTTTCCCATAATTTTATTTCACATCTATCTTACTATTATTATATTTAATCAACAAAAATACAAAAATAAAACTCTCCTCTCCCACTCTCATGTTGTGGCTGGCTCCCCCGTCCCCTCCCCCCCAAATCGTCTCTCTCCCAATTTCTTTTAATTTTTCTTTATTTAAAACACACAAAAATTCACTCGTCATTTCTATAAATACCCCCCTCCTCTTTCACTTCTTTCACACAATTACTATTCACAAATTTACTACCAAATCTCTCTAAATTTTCCTCTCAACCCTGTTCATATATTATTGTTATCATATCTAATTAAGTATTATTATGTATCTACATATATATATATATATATATATTTTAGAGCATATAAGCTTACTTGTAATTTATTTACTTTCATGCATAGTAATTTATTTATTTCTTTCTTCGCAATTTATTTATTTCATATTGTTTTAAGACTACTCTCTAGTCTTAGACTTATCCTCATCAAATCAAAACAATTTTCTCTCTTTCATTTTGTTTCTCTCTTTTTGGGACTAGTACACTTCTTAGTCCTGGGAGCCTTGAATAAGCTAAGACTCCCAATACTTAACTTTATTTATTATTTATGTTATTTTTGCTTGTGATTACTTCTCATAATCATGCCCATAAAGATTGTTGTCCAAATCTTTAAAGATCCAATTATATTTTGACAAAAGGATATTTTATCACCTAAGGCTAGTTTTATATGAAATGTAGAATCTATGGTTTAACAAAAGTAAATTTATTCTTTTCCATACTCTAGGAAGAACTCAATACAATTTTAGAAGCTACTCTTATTTTGAAAAGCTTTTTATCATTTTTATAATACATTATTTTCCAAAAAGAAGATGACTTTGATACTAAAAAGATTTCTATAATAACATAATATAAAGGAAACCTCATGAAAAGGGAATGAGAGTTTTCAAATTAAGATATTTCAAATAAATGGTAAAAAAAAATTGTATAGAGAACAAATAGGAAAAGTGACACTAATATTGAAAATTCGAAAAGAAGAAATCTATTCTTATCAAAATTCATTTAAGAATAATAGTAAGATAAAAATGAAATAATTATTTGAAAACAAAAGAATCAAAATATTCATTTTAAAAGAGTTACAAAAATAGATTTCTTGTAAACTATAGTTTTCTAAACTTTTAATTAACATTGTTTTATTCAATAAATTATAATGGACAATAAACACTTGAGTATGGATGAAATATGAGCTATATATCTATGAAAAAGAAATTTCTCAACTATATAGATAACTAAGTATTTATCAAATAATTTTGGATAGTTTAATGGTTGAAACAATTTGCTTTTGGGATGGGAAAATTTATGGTGAATCTGATCATTGCTGTTTCAGAGTCTAAATGATCTAGTTTGATGGAAATAGTTTTATAAAAGGATAAATATTTTCGAGTAGGTAGAAATCGGTATATTATATGCGCAATTCCAAGTTAAAATGACCAAGTTATGGCCATTTTAAATTGGAATAATCTTTTATACGAATTTTGACGTTATTATAACATAGTTTTGTCAAATCTCAAGAAAGTTACCAAGAAATACTCATTTTGGGTATTTTTCTTGATTAGGTGATTCCGAGGAAGAATACCGTACCCCGAAGATTATTACGACTAAGTGAATTGTTTGAATGATTTTTCCGTTTAGAAGAAGTGTCGACATGGCAACATAAGTTTATTTTTTAAAAAGGCTTTACTTGATCATGCTTGTAGTTTAGTCGCATTAGAATTAAGGAAAGATAAATTGATATGTATGTGAAAATTGTTGAAAGTACTCTAAGAATATCGAGACAGGAGATGTTGTAAATTATTGTTGTTTTAGTATAGTACTTGATATGTATGAAATTCTTTGATCACCATAAAATTGCTAATAACGATACTATGATATCTTAAATTAATTGATTCACGCATATCACGGAATGAGTCACATTGCATGGGGTTATTATCCTTGGGTGAAAAGGATGGTAGCACGATCGAAAGTAACATTTGGCGGTTATGATCGAAAGCGATTGCTTGGCGATATAGAAATAATCAAATGCTTGGCGAAAATTCGGAAGCATGGCTCAACCCAAGTAGACTTAATATGCTTGGCGGTATTGATCGAAAGCATAATTTAACTAAAACTACTCGTTTTGAGGTTACACATCACCAAACCCCGAATGGAGAGCGTAAATCCATTCAACATATAGTTCCCGAAAAACTATATGCCTTGTTTGCTCACGTGTATATTGCATATCACTTGATTGCTTAAATAACTTGTTTGAATTTCACTACACGAGAAGTTTACTTATGAAAATAATTCTCACTAAGCTTATTAGCTCATACCCCTATAGATATATTTTGCAATTAACCTATTTGTGGTTGAGGTCACATGGACCTGCAGCCAGGTATTTTCCTTTTTTATTAAGGAATTTTTAGAGAAAGTTTAGCAATAGTTAAGATGTAGATTTCAAAAAAAAAAAAAAAAATTCTTGTAATAGATTATAGCTAATTGTGGCTGGGGAATGCCCCTAAGACTTGTAAGACTATTATGATGAATGAATGATATTATGAATCATCTTTTCTTAATTTGTTATTGTATCTTCTTAAGCTTCATAATTCCATAAATGGTCCTTTAAATTTGTGAGAGCACGCTTACACTTAATATTGAAGCTTCTAGGATTGACTAAGGTTGTCATACTTAAGCTTTAATATTGAGTGTGGCGGACTGTTACGTAACAATACAGGTATTGTTATGTTTCCTAGTCCTATCCAAATCACATGCTTGGCACGTGATCTTCTTCTACCTTAAGACATTTAAGCGACGAAGGAAGAAGAGATAAAGCTATGTGTGCATGCTAAATCCAACTATAGTCTATCCAAAACTAATGTGAATCTTATCCAAAATCATCAAAAGCTCACCATTATATTATAGATTTACATCAATATATATTGAACTCGAATAAAAAAAAAAAAAGAAGTCAGTTTATTTACTTATCGACTTTAATTGGACATTTTCAATAACAAAAAACTAGTTTGAAATGGAGATTTGCATGAGATTTGTGATTATTGATAAAAAGGGGAAGTCATCTTCAACCTCATAATTTCTCTCTTTAATCTCTCTCTCTATTTAGAAACCATAATTTCATCATCACCATAGCAAACCAACCAGCCAACTATTGCCATCATTATCGAACTTCCTCACCACCATCAAGCTCTCACACTGTATCCACTTGCCCATCTTTGACCAACACACCAAACTCAATCCTCCATCGCAGCCATTAAACTCCAACAAACAACTCATCTTAACCCATCTCCTCCAAACTGAGTTGATCATTAGCACCATCTCTATCTTATACCCATCTCCTTCACCATACCAATTCTATCGACTTGCATGTTCGAGGGGAAGATAAAGAATTTAAGAAAAGAGCAATTGTAGAATTATTGTTACTGTTCTCATTGTTATGGTTAGAATATATACTGATTACATGAGCATAGAAATAGGAAACTAATAAATGCAAATAAATGACATAATTACAAATAATTCATATAAGAAACTAATAAATGCAAATGAATGGCATAATTACAAATGTGGAAATATTTTCTCTTTTGAATTTTCCAACTTGGTTGTATATCCTTATCGTGCCTCCGCAAGATGGATGGCAGCAGAGCAAGTCCAATCTTGGCCTTAAGAGAGTTAAATTGAGGACGAGCAAGAGGTTTGGTAAGAGCGTTGATGAGTTGATCAGTTGCAGAGATGTGTGACACTTATAGCGCACCATTTTGAACTTGCTCTCGAATAAAGTGATAGTAAAAGCAACATGCTTCGTGCGCAAATGGAAGACTGGATTGGAACAAATATTTATTGCACCAACATTATCATAATAAATAATTGGCTATTAGGGAAGTATGACACCCAGTTATGTGGAGAAGAGAGCAAATTCATCGAATTTCCACAGTAGTGAAGGCTATCGATTGGTATTCAGCCTCAGTAGAAGAGCGAGCTATAGTACGTTGTTTCTTGGAGCTGCGAGAAATAGGATTATGACCCAAATAAACTATGTATGCACTAGAAGAGGTGAAATCATCTTTGTTACCTTCCCAATCAACATCTAAAAGGCATGAAGTGCTAGTGGGGAGGTTCGACAAAGTGTGATGCTGTGATCTAAGGTACCACTGAGATACCTTAATTGCCACTAGATCGCATTACAGTAGTCACAAGTCGGTTGATGCATAAACTATGAGAGTTTGTTCACTGTATAAACAACATCTGGTCGAGTAAGGGAGGGATACTAGAGACTTCCAACATAGAGGGCCTCTAATTGTAAAGTGAGAATTGGGCTGGTTGCTAGTAGTATGGGAGCAGGCTTGGCTTCAGTCATATGAGTTTGATAAACCCAATTTATTCCTATTTTATGAATGCCAAATTGGACTTTTATTGATCATTTTATTGATAAATATTATGAATTTGGCACTTAAAAATATTAATTTATGCTTTCAATCCTTTAAAGGAGTTATTTTATAAAAAGAAAGCAAAACGGGTCAAAAATGCAAATTTGGACCAAAAAGTGGTTAACACAACAAGGACAAGCCATGTCTATCAACCATGTCAAGAAAAAGAACAATCGAGGTCTAAATCTCAAGTTTTGGAAGGATAAGATCAGTAATATGATTTGTCACAAAGTATGTCAAACTGGAAATTTCACCTTGCAAAGACACGACCATGACATGACTTGTCGCTGGGCATGTCATTTTTGAAGATTGAAAACAGTTTGTTACATAACTTCGGGACAAGCTGTGTCCCAAGTCGTGTCAATGAAGAAAGAAAGACCACAGCAAGGGATGCGACTTTGGGACAAGTCATGTCCCAGTCATGTCACTTTCCACGATAAAGAAATTGGCCAGACATGCTCAAGTGACACAATTTGTCCCAAAACACGTCAATTTGACAATGATTCACTTTTTGAGAAATGGCTTGTTTAATGAATAGCAACCCCCTATTTATTAAAATAACGTTCATTGGGCATTAAAGGGATGTTACTTTGGAAAGCCAAAAGACCCATAACTCTCGTAATTTCCCATTTCCTCCATAATGAGCATTCAATTCCATTTATGTGAGATTCATTATAAATTGAAGATGGAGGAAGAATCAAGAACAAGGAAGCAAGAGAGCAAATATAGGAATTATACATGAGTTCTTTAGGATTCTAACAACAAGTCAAGATTATCATGGATTGAAGATTCGAAATTTTTAAGCTTTATTCTTTTCGGGTGGTATCATGATTTCAAATTTCTATTTTGAATTTCATGTATTATCATTAGACACTATGGAAGAGTGAAATTGCAGATCTGGGTTCTGTTGAACTCCACGTTTATCATGCGATGAGGCTTTGAGCTTAATTAAAGATTGAAGTTCTTTTGTTCAATTGCATGCTTTTAATCGTTTCTTAAGTTTGTATGTCTAGAAATACAGATTTATGACTGATTTTATTTAAGTTAATTGAAAGATTACTTTTATGATTTGATCTATGCAATTGAAGAGATTTGTTTGTAACTCTAGACATTGAATAGCAAGAATCTTCTATTATGAAAATGAAAATGAGTTCATGTTATTAATGCAAATTTGGCTTGCTATTGATTAAGGAGACATCCTGATTGATTAGCCTAGGTTTAGATAAATTGTCAGATTCGAAAGAATTGACATTTTGCTTAGGGAACTCTATAGCTTTATAACTAAATCTTAGAAATCTAGTATGAGTTGCTAAGGATTCACATGATAAATTGGAGGTAAAACAAAACCTGGATCATTTGTTCTTATTAAATCTTGCTTAATTGTTGTTGGAGCTGTGTTAATATTGTTCAAAGTGAATTGATAAAATAGTAAAACATCAAAATTGTTCAGTTAGATAGTAGAAAACGAATTAGTATTAGTACTTGCTTATTCTCTGAGGACGATCCCGATTTTAGCACTATATTACATTTTCGATAGGTACACTACCTATTGCCTTTATAGTGGATTAAAAATGAGCAATTATAAATTTTAAAACTACGCTTAAAGGCAAGATCATTATCAAGTTTTTGGCATCATTGTCGGGGAATCGGGCAATATTAGGAACACTTTATTTCTACTAATCTAACTTTTCTTTGTTTGATAAATTCTTCTTGCTCTTCATTAAACTTAACTTGAAGAAATCTAACTCCAATCTTGAAATTTTGCAGTGCATGACAAGAAGTTCATTTTCACAACTTCTTGATTTGGACCCAAGATAGATAGAACATTCCATAGGAGGTAGAAAGATAGTACAAAAGACGTTGCTAGAGAATTAATTTTTGAAGAAGAAGTGCCAGAAGCAAGAGATCCACCTATGGCTAATAACCAAGAACCTCCCAAGACCAATATGGATTATGCCAGACCTACTCTGGATGGTACTGGTCCGACTGTTGTGAAGCCAACTATTACTTCAAACAATTTTGAATTCAAAAGTGTAGTGATGCAAATGTTGCAACAATACTGTCAATTTGACGGTTTACCTGATGAAGACCCACATGCTCATATCCAGACGTTCTTGGAAATTTGTGAGACATTCAAGAATAATGGGGTAACTGATGATGCAATAAGGCTTTGCCTTTTTCCTTTCTCTTTGAGAGGATGAGCAAAACAGTGGTTAGCGTCATTGGGACCAGGAGCCATTACAACATGAAAGGACATGGTTGAGCAGTTTCTTGATAACTATTTTCCACCTTCTAAAACCGTTAAATTAAGAAATGACATCTCATCATTTAGTCAGCAGGATTCTGAAACTCTTTATGATGCATGGCAAAGGTGGAAGGATTTGCTGAGGAAATGTCCTCACCATCAAGTACCCAACTGGATGCAAGTCCAAACTTTCTACAATGGTCTCAATACTACAACTCATCAGTTGGTTGATGCTGCTGCTGGTGGTACTTTGAATACCAAGACACCTGAAGACTCCCTTAAGCTTTTTGAGGATATCGCGAAAAATAATTACCAATGAGGTAATAATAAGGGAAAGCAAAAGGCGTCAGGTATGTATGAGATAGATATGATGACTACTATACCTTGCTAAAATGGATGCTTTAAGTAAATAAGTGATGGAAGCAAAAAGTCTACAAGCACCTCTAGTACATTTGGAAATTTCCTCGAAAAATTACTTTCTTGAATCTCCTAAGTAAGTGGATTATGTGGGAAACCAAGGAAGATATCAAAATAATCCATACAGTCAAACATATAATCAAGGATGGAGAAATCATCCCAATTTTTCATATGCCAGCAACCAAAATGTGCAAAGGCCAAGTTTCTCAAATTTTCCACCCGGATATCAAAAGCCACAACTGCTACCTGCACAACAGCTTCTACAATTACCACCACCACCTCCACAGGAGAAGAAACCCAGCTTGGAAGAGTTAATGACGCAATTTATCCATAACTCATAAACTCGCCATCGGAACCAAGAAGCTTCAATACATAATCTGGAAAATCAGATTGGGCAACTTGCCAAAATGCTATCTGATAGGCAACCAAGTTCACTCCAAGTAATACTGAGAGAATCCAAAGGAGCAAGCTAAGGCCATCACTTTGAGGAGTGGAAAGGAAGTGGAATCTAGAAAAAGGAAGGAACTGGAGGGGGAAACAATTCCAATTCCGAAGAAAAGAAAGCTCAAAAAGATAAGGAACAACCTTTTGAGATAAGAGTTTATACCCCTCCTATTCCTTATCCTACTCGTCCTCATCAGATCATGACAAGGAACAATTGAGAAATTCTTTGAGCTTTTTAAGAAACTTCACATCAACATTCCTTTGGTGGAGGCACTTTCTCAAATGCCTAAGTACGCCAAATTCTTAAAGGAATTATTATCCAACAAGAGAAAGCTTGAGGATGTCTCTACTGCCATAGTAGGAGCTGTGTTCAGCCATAATTCAGAACAAGTTGCCAGCCAAGTTGAAGGATCCTGGTAGCTTCACCATCCCTTACGTTATTGGAGAACTAACAGTTGAAAAGGCTCTAGCAGATTTGGGGCAAGTATCAATTTGATGCCCTACTCATTCTTCAAAAAACTGGGTTTAGGAGAACCTCGTCCTATAAGGATAACTTTGCAATTAGCAGATAGATCTATTAAACTACCCAGAGGAATCATAGAGGATTTGTTAGTGAAAGTGGGGAATGTTATATTCCCTGTTGATTTTGTGATTCTTGAGATGGATGAAGATGGGGAAGTACCACTAATTTTGGGACGTCCTTTCCTCGCCACCGCTAGAGCCGTCATTGATGTGGGAGATGGGAGGTTGACACTCCGAGTTGGTGATGAAGAACTCATAGTGCAGATTCCAGCAGTGATGAAAAAACCCATGGTATTTGATGATTCTTGCTTTAATATTGATATCATTGATACTTCTTGCTTTAAGTCTGATTTGTATATAAGAGAATGAAGTGATGAACCCCGAAGAGTAAGCTATGACAGCTCAATTTGAGAAGCATGAGGAGTTTATGAACAAAAAGGGGTTCGAAAAATTATCAAAAGATGATGAGGCAAGATTGAAGCCATCTATTGAAGAGCCATCGGTTCTAGAAATGAAGCAGCTCCCAGATTATTTGGAGTACGCCTTTTTAGAGGAAAATTCCAAATTACCGATGATTATTGCCTCATATTTGAATAGTGAACAAAAGGAGCAATTATTGGCAGTTCTTAAGGAGCATAGGTAAGCAATGGCATGGAAAATGTCCAATATTAAAGGTATAAACCCCTCTTTCTGCACTCATAAGATTTTAATGGAAGAAGGATTCAAACCGGTTGTTCAACCCCAAAGAAGGTTTGAATCCTAATATGAAGGAAGTGGTGAGGAAAGAAGTAATCAAGCTTCTGGATGCTGGGTTGATTTACCTAATTTCTGACTCTTGGGTAAGTCTAGTCCAAGTAGTACCTAAAAAGGGAGGGATGACTGTGGTCCCAAATGAAAGAAATGAGTTGATTCCAACGAGTACAATTACGGGTTGGCGAGTATGTATTGATTATAAAAAGCTTAATGAAGCTACTCGCAAGGATCATTTCCTTTTGCCCTTTATAGACCAAATGTTGGAAAGGCTTGCAGGTCATATATTTTTGTTGTTATTTGGATGGTATGTATGGATACTTCTAAATACCGATTGCTCCTAAAGATCAAGAAAAGACTACATTCACTTGTCCTTATGGTACTTATGCCTATAGGAGGATGCCCTTTGGGCTTTGTAATGCACCAGCCATCTTCCAAAGGTGCATGTTGGCAATTTTTGACGATCTGGTGGAGAACACAAATATTTATGGATGAATTTTTCCATTTTCGGAGATTCATAAGCAATTATCTGGAGAATTTAAAGCAAGTTTTGATCCGTTGTGAGCAAACAAAAGCTCGTGCTTAATTGGGAGAAATGCCATTTCATGTGCAAGGAAGGAATAGTTCTCGGTCACAAGGTATCTTACAAGGGAATCGAAGTTGATTAGGCAAAGATCGAGATTATCTCAAATCTTCCTCCTCCAACATCAGTTAAGGCAATCCATAGCTTTCTCGGTCATGCAGGCTTTTATAGAAGGTTATAAAAGACTTTTCCAAAATAGCTCGACCTCTCACAAGGCTATTGGAAAAGGATGTACCATTTGAGTTTAGTCGAGAATGTCATGAAGCATTCAACCTCCTTAAGAAAAAGCTTATTAGTGCACCAATCATGATAGCACCAGATTGGAGTTTGCCATTTGAATTGATGTGTGATGCAAGTGATTTTGCCATTGGTGCAGTTTTGGGACAAAGAAGAGAGAAGCATTTTCAACCTATCTACTATGCCAATAGAACACTCAATAGTGCCCGAGAAAACTACACCACCAGGAAAAAAGAATTATTGGTTGTAGTGTTTGCCTTCGACAAGTTTCGACCATATTTGGTCTTATCAAAGGTAATAGTTTATACTGACCATTCTGCTCTTAAATACCTTTTGTCAAAAACAGATGCAAAGCCACGCCTTATTTGGTGGATCTTCCTTATACAAGAATTTGATTGGAGATCTGAGACAAAAAAGGAGCAGAAAACTTAGCAACCGATCACTTGTCTCGTTTGGAGAATCCTTATTTGGAGAAATTGAGAGAAGAAGATATCAATGATGAATTTTCGGAAGAACAATCGTATGCAGTACATAAGGTAAGAGATTCTAACATTCCTTAGTTTACAAATTTTGCAAATTATCTTGCTGCTAACGTTTTCCCCCAAGACATGACTTACAATGAAAAGAAGAAATTCTTTTATGAGTTGAAGTATTATTTTTGGGAGGAACCGTTTCTTTTTCGTGTTTGTGCAGATCAATTGATCCATCTGTGTCTCTCAAATGGAAGGCTGGGAAATATTGCAAGCTTGCCATTTCTGTCCTACAGAAGGTCATTACAATGCAAATAGGACAGCTCAAAAGGTTTTGGAGGTTGGATTCCATTGGCCCACCATTTTTAAGGATGCCCATCAGTTTGTTCATGTTTATGATAGATGTCAAAGAGTCGAAAATATGTTGCAACGAGATGAGATGCCACAGAATTATATTTTGGAATGCAAAATTTTCGATATTTAGGGCATCGATTTCATGGGACCGTTTCCAACTTCTTTTGGAAATAAGTATATCTTGGTGGCGGTAGACTATGTCTCAAAGTAGGTAGAAGCCCAAGAAATGCCCACCAATGATGCTCAGATAGTTACCAAGTTCTTAAAGAAATTGTTCTCAAGGTTTGGAGCCCCTAGAGCTATCATAAGTGATAAGGGAACACATTTTTGTAATTATCAACTTGAGAAGGTTTTAAGACGGTACGGGGTAACTCATAGAATTGCAACACCATATCATCCCTAAACCAGTGTGCAAGTCGAAGTTTCTAATCGTGATTTGAAAAGAATTTTGGAAAAGTCAGTGGAGCACCATAGGAAGGATTGGGCGGAAAAGCTAGATGATGCGCTTTGGGCATATAGGACAGCCTATGAGACACCATTGGGGACCACACCATACCATCTTGTTTATGGAAAGGCTTGTCACTTGCCGATGGAAATTGAGCACAAGGCCTATTGGGCTATCAAACAAGTCAATTTTGACTTAGGATCCTCCGATATGAGAAGAAAGCTTCAGCTTAATGAATTGGATGAGTGGAGGCAGATTGCTTACGATAACATGAGGATTTACAAGGAAAAAACAAAGCTATATCATGACAAGCGAATCCATCATCCAAAATAGGTCAAGGAAGGTGACCAAGTCCTTTTGTTTAATTCTCGGTTAAGACTTTTTCCAGGAAAACTGAAATCAAGGTGGTCTGGACTGTTCCTAGTCAAACAAGTGTATCCACATGGGGCAATTGAATTGGAACATCCAGAAAGTGGGACTTTTAAGGTAAATGGGCAACGTTTGAAGCTTTACCAAGGAGTTGATTTTGAGCAAGAAGGACGTGAGGAGTTTCGACTTCATTCACTAGATTGATTATCAAGCTATGGCAAGAACGTCGAGCCAATAACATTAAACAAGTACGCTTCTTGGGAGGCAACCCATGTTTAACTTTTTTTTTTTTTTTCTTTTGAACTCATGATCATAACCATTTCCTTTATTTTTGATGGTTAAGTGTTGATCTTAATTGAAGAATAGGAATTTTTGGAGGAAACAAAGCAAAAATCCAGGTAAGTTGCTGAAAATTCGACACAACTAAGACATGACTTGTCTTTGAGTCGTATCTTTTACTGATCAATTGGTTTGCATAAATTTTGGAGAGACATTTTTTTGACACGACTTGTCCTTGAGTCGTGTAACAAACTGTGGAGATGGGTTTTGGAACGACACGCTTGGGACATGGCTTGTCCTTAGCCGTGTCCCATGATTTCAAACAAGAATTTTTTTCCCAGGTCGACACGCCCAAGGACACGGCTTGTCACTTAGCCGTGTATCTTGCTATATCGTGCAAACAAACACGACACGCCTGGGACACGACTTGTCCCTAGGTCATGTAACTTACTACTGTGTTGTTTCAAACGAGACATGTAAAGGACAAGCCATGTCATTTACTCATGTCACAAGGCTTATATAAACTTACTCTAATTTTTCGAAAAAAAAAATAAGGCTTAAAATTTCTGCACTTTTCAAAATCTCACAAACATAAAGAACACTACCATTCATTCTCACACATCCATGCCACTTCAAGAGAAAATCCAAGGACTTAAGGTAAGTTTTTTCTTTTCTTCTCTCTTCTTTCTCTCACTTTAAGCTCATGATGTCCATGAAAGGACTCAGTTGGTATGATCCGAAGCTTTAGGAGTTTTGAAACTTGTTGCATGTGAGTTTAATCCATTTTTGATGATGAGAAATGCATATGAATCTTTGCTATACGTGTAATATGAAATTGTGGACTTCTTAGCGTGCGTCATTATATAGATGTGAAAATAGGGGACGATGAACTTATTTGCTTGTGTGCGTGATTTGAAATTTCTGACCGAATGCTTATGATCTAGGGATGCTAAAAGATGAATGGGTGCATGATTGATTCAATCTAGTTGGGTTGTTGGGCTGTTGTGAAGTTGAAATCGAAGGAAGTGTTGAAATTGAAGTATGGGTTCCTAAACGTGAGCTTAGGGAAGACAATAGAGGTTGTCAAAAGACACGACCATGACATGCCTTGTCACTTGGTCGTGTCATGCTGGAAATCAATTTTTTCAGAGTTTTTGTTTCAAAAACCGATTTCAAGTTCAATAAGATGACTTGTTAACATGACTTTTGTGTGTTCTTGCAAAGTTACACTTAGATAACAAGCTTAGATCTTATTTTCCTTCTTTTAATGTCTCAATTGTAATCTAAACCGTTGATTAATTGATTTCAGGATGAGGTAAAAGCAAGTAGCAAGAAAGCATTCATCTTCACAACACTCTACTCTTACACGTGCTCCAGATCTCCCAAGACCTACCTAACCAATGTCAAGAATGGAACAAGAAAAATACAATGTTTTCTTGGGAAGACCATTAGCTGAAAAATGTTATTCGATTGCAAGAGTTTGGCAAAATTCAACAAGGATAAGGAGATTCGAGCTTTGATAAGTCATAATGGATGGGACAAATGGCTCGATGTGAATGAAAATGTTTGTCGACAAATCACACTCGAATTTCTTTCCACATTCAAGATTGCAAGTCAAGTCAAGCCAAGCATTCGGGGATCAATAACAGTATCACTTTCAAAGTGAATGGCCAAGAAATAACGGTTTCTATTAAAGAAATTTGCAAGGCCATGGGGTTTTATACTGATAAAATTCTGGAAATAGATGAATTTGTGTGTCTACTAGTTGATTGGCCACCAAAGGAATTCAATTATTTGTATTGGGGAAAGCTAAGTCCAACCACTCCTTATAAAGCCAAAGGGGTTAAAGCTTCTACCCTCAGAGATGTCAATCATAGAGTGATTCATTGGATAATCACTCACTCAGTTAATTGGAAGGGGAAGAGTACTGGAGTTGTTGGGAATTATGAATTGCTATATCTGCAAAGCATTATTGAGCGACACCCTTTGAATTTAGGGGTGATGTTGGCTTTATTTTTTCATGGACAAGCCAAGACCAACAAGGCTAAGGGAACTATCTTTTGTGGAGCCTATATCACTCGCTTGCTAAAAGGTCTCCAAATCTTCCCTTCTAAGGAGCCAAAGGATGCAGTGGCATGTTCACACATCATTGAAACTTCTACTCTACAGAAATGGTTCAAGAAGCTGGGACCTTCCACTTCAAGGTCTTCTCCTCCTATTAGATCTACCTATGAAGTGTTGACTAAGAAAGTTGAAAAGAATTGCCACATATTACAAAAGATGAAGTCATAATTCAAAGCTCTCATTTGTACCACAAAACGTCAGACACGACACCAGGAGGCCATTTATTCTTGTCTGAAAGGAATTGCAGCTCACAATAAGGTGGAGTTTTCTCCACCTCAGGCTGGCCCTTCTAAGAGCTTTCCATCATCATCGGATGATATTCAAGTAGATTCTCATCACACACTCTTGGAGGATAGTGATGATGATGAAGTAGATGCATAGATTTGAGCCTCCAAGGAACAAATTACTGAAGAAGTATTTGAGGATGAAGACAATGATGAAGAGGAGGAGGACGAAGAGGAGGATGATGGATCCGAAGAGGAAGAAGAGGAAATATTAACACCTATACCACCAAAGAAGAAGAAACAAAGAGAGGATGAGGATGAGGATGAGGATGAGGATGATCCTGACTATCAAGGAGACTGATTCCTTGATTTGTTGTTGCTTTGATGATTTATGATGATTTTTTATGATTCTATTTTTGGATGACTGTATTTTCAAGCACCCAGCTTTGGGTTAGACTCTTTAGGGCTCACTAGTAGGATCATGAGTGCTAACTTTTGCTTTGATTACTTTGTTTTGTTTTATTTTTGTCTTTTGTCTTGTAGCCTAGATGCACTCTAATATGACTTGTTCTCACAGCTGCTCAATTTGCTGAAAATATGATTATCTTGTAGTTGAATTTTGATGCTTAAATAGGGAAGTTCATTTTTTTTTTCCTTTCCTCACTTTTTGCATATATTTTGACATTGGGGATGTAGACACCCAATTTTTGCCCAATTAATTAAGGCTTTAAATTTAATTAAATTCATTTTTCCAAAAGCCTTAAGTATTGATGAAATTGGCTAAGTGATCAAGGCACAGGCCAAATGGCCTGTTGGTTAAATACATTAACCCAAACACCCACTCAAGCTCAAGGACACAGGTTCAAACCCAAGCAAAGACAAATTTTTGCCTTTTCATCTTTCTCAAAGTGACTTTTGCCTTACTTTGCATCAATTTTTAACTGACAAAACATCATTAATTGTTAAAATTGATGATGCCATTGCAAAGTAGTTATGGAATATGAAAGATTAGTGCACAATTCATGTGTAAAAACAACCCAAAAGTCACAAAATTCGTGCTAAAAAAAAATTGGGAAAAAATACAATTGGCAAAGCATTCAATTGCACATAAATGAGGAGTTACAAGAATTGAATGAAAATTGGATGATTTATCTACCCAAATTAAATGATTTGATGAAGGATATGAGAAATCAATCATCAATTCATCAGTTTCAAACAAATTAATCACGAATTTTCGAATTAAATTCGTGAAAAATCAAGAGGCAAAAATCGATTCATTCTGAAACTGTACGAAACGTAAAATTGAGCTTGCAACCTATAAATAGGGGGTCCTAGGATCAAAAGGCACAAGTCAATTTCAAGAAACACATACACAATAGGATCAATTCGAAGTTTTCAAGTATAGGGTTAAAATTCGAATTTTTTCAAATTCGAAGTTCTTGGATCAGATTTGATCCAAATTGAATGTTTTAAGAATGTTAGAAACTTGATTTGGATGATTTAGTGTGCTTAGATTTGCTCGAATTGATCAAATTAAGCTCTGCAAATTTTTTTTAATTTTTTTTATCCTCACCGCCGTACGACCACCACCAGAGCCGCCTCTTGCCGCCGTTCTGGGTGCACGCCACCCACCAGAAGCTTCACCGTCACATCAGAAGTCGGGCTGACAAACTCCCAGCTGCCGACCACCACCGGAGCCGCCGGAATCCAACCCGAAAAGTCGCGTAATCGTTTTCCTCGTCCGATCGGGTCGGATCCGACCCGAAATCTGACCCGAAAATCCGAAGTCCAACCCGGCCGGTCATCGGTCAAACGGTCGTCGGTCAACGGTCAGCCTAGATCAGACGGCCCAGATTCAATCATCCAGATCAGACAGTCCAAATTTGATCAACAGATCAGCGGCCCAGATTCAATCACAGATCAGACGGTCCAGATTTGATCAAGCAGATCAGCGGCTCAGATTCAATCAAAGCAAATCAGACGGCCCGGATTTAATCATCTTGATCAACGCCCCAGATTTGGTCAATTCCATCAGACGATCAGGATCAGTCAACGCGATCGACGCTCCAGATCTCGTCCGCTTCATCCAACGGTCCAGGTCAGTCCGCATTATTTTATTATTAGTTTATTATATAATTAATTTTAGAAAATAAAAAAAATAGTAAAAATTCATAAAAAATTCAGAAAATTCAGAAAAATCCAGAAAAATCAAAATAATTATTTTTCATATAAATTTTTTTTTTATTTTTTTGATATTTTTGAATATTTTTAATGTGTATTTATACATAAATTGCTTTTGGAAATGCATATTTAATGCATGAAAAATGATTTTAATATATTATAAAATGTTTTGAATATGTTGTGAGTTTATGTGATGATTTAAAAAAAAAAATTCAAACTTAGAAAAATATGTTTCCATGAAATGAAAATCAATTGATTAGATCATAGGATCATCAAAAATGATTTTCATAAAAATATAAAATTTAATGAACTTAAATTGAAAAGAGTTCAAAAATATAAAATTGATCAACAAATTAAGTTCTTTTTTAAAAGAACTACGTTTTGTCTGATCTCGATTAGCGAGTAGTAGGCACCCGCGGGGCGACATTAAAAAATGAAAAAAAATGTTTTTGTTTTTAATATTGTGAATAATTATTTTCTAAAAAAAAAGGGTAAATATATTTGTTAATATTCGTATTCTAAAAAAATAATAATAATAAAAATGAAGAAAAGCACAAAAAAATAAAAAATGAATAATGTGATTTGTGAATATTGTTTTATAATATATTATTTGAATTTTTGAGCATATAAAGGATAAATTATAAATTTAAAATTTCGAAAGTGGTAACTGATTTGGTTTTAATAGGTTAGCCCCCGAATCCATGATATCTGGTTTTTAAAAGTTGATTTTTCAAATCAAATTTTCGCAGACTAGTAGCTAAGTTAGGATCAACTGACCCATTGATCCTAGCTTTTTATTTTTTCCCAATTTATATCGGCTGGCGACTCTAAATATAAAAAATTTTCAAAAATTAATATTTCTTTTAACCCCTAGTCGAGGATTCATGTTAAATGGGTTCGGGTTTAATGTGAATCGGGTTAGGAGAAATGAACCAGATAGTGGGAAAATCCAGGCTCGACGCTTGGCGACTCCACTGGGGACGCCTAAATTTTTTTAAAAAAGAGAGGGCTAGCCACTTAGGAATTTTAAATTTTAAATTTATCCTTGCTCAATTTTTTGTGAATATATGATTCTTTGTATATTATATTGAATAATTGTTCTGTAAATATATACTAACCTTACAGGTATACAAAAAAAAAAAAAGAAGGCAAAAAGCTTGTTTGTTTATTTATTTAAGTATTTGCATTTGCATTTGCATTAGCATGATTGTGTGCTAGATACGGTCATACCAGGGCTGTCTTAAGAGCCTAAGCGAGGAGGATGAAGTAAGGTCCGGGGGCTGTGGCTTTCCACCCTCTAGATCAAGAAATGTCCTCCCACTCCGGTTTAGTACCACTAAATCGGGGAACTATAGAACCTTACCAAATCATGCATTCATTAGCATGGGATGTGACCAAATTTTTTTCAAAAATAATGAGTTGTATTTTCTTCCAAATTTTTTTTTTCAAAAATAAAAAATTTTCAAAAAAGTCCACCAATTTTTTTAAAAAATGTGGAGTTGTTTCTTTCCTAAAAAAGGAAGTTTCAAAAATCAAACATTTTTTTTAGTAAATAAAATTTTAGATTGAGATGGTTTTTAAACCTTTATTTAAAAAAAAAAAATTTAATACCACTTCAAGTAAGTTTTTTTTTGTCATTATCCCCATTGGAGTTATTTTTTTTTTTTGCTTTTAAAAAAAAAGGTTTTCAAAAAAAAAATAATTTTTCATCAACTCCAGCAAAATTTTTTCATCAAATTTTCAAGGTCATTATCCCCAATTGCATCTGTATGCTTGCACTTGCATCTTTGCATTTTTTAAGAAAAAAATAAAATAAAATAAAAAATGTGTACAGTAGACTTGTAAATACTCATAGAGTAAATTTTGTCCACCTATAGTTATAGGTCCTCTCCAATCAAAATTACCTTTGTCATATGTATTCCTCTCCCTTGTCTTCAGGATAATCATCCCTGTAAAAATCAACCCCCATTTGAATTTCCTTCTAAAAGAAAAAGGGGGGTCTTTTTTGTTCCACTATTCTTGTAAAATAATTTTTGCCTTAAAGAAAAAAGAAAAAAATGAATTATTTTTGTAAATATCCTTTTTCCACTTTAGGATAAATAATCATTTTCAAACATTCTTTTTTGTAAATATCCATCAACAACTTTTTTTTGAAGATTTTTTTAAAAAGTGAGAACAAAAAGTTGTTGTCTAAAAAAAAAAAGAGAATAAAAGTTTTTCAAACTTGTTCTCCAACAATTTTTTTTAAGAAAAAAAATGAAAATTGTTTTCCAACAAATGAGAAAGAGAATAAAGGTTATTTTCAAAAAATAAAAAAATAAAAAATTAGAAAAGAAGGAAAATTGCCAACAGAAAAAGAATGTTTCAAAATTGTTACCCAATGATCATTCATTTTAAGCTAAAGGCAAATGAAATCAAAACTAGGGGCAACCAAAAGGACTTTACCGATTAGGGGCATTTGATAAATCCAAATGGGGCATTTAGTTATATATCCTGAGGCAATAAAAAATGGATGATTGAAAACCCAAAAATTCTTATTAAATAGTGGCCTAGAATGAAAAGAGGCAAACTTAATCCCAAACACATACCCTACACACTAAGAGTGGAGTGAATTGTGAGAGATAAAATGGACTCATTCCTTAAAGGAGGTCTAGTTTGAATTTGATACATAGGTCAAAGTGACATTAGGCATTCATTTCAAAGTCCTAAACACATTATCCTTTGTTAACCCATTTGAGCCTATTAAGGAAGAATTTTTTAAAATTAAGCCCTGTCAAGAACCACCCTACATTAGGGTACCCCACAACGGGGCAATTTGGAGGTCAGGGTCATTATCAAGGAGAAAAAGGATTAACTTATATGCACTTGCCCTAGTTGCATCAATTCAAGAGTAGTCAATTGACATAAATAAATCATTTCCTTTGAAAGGAAGAAGAGTTTCTATCCCAAACCATACACAATCCATATACTTTGAGCTATAAGCCATCCAATGGAAAAAATACAAATCACCTTGCAAAAGAAGAAGAAAAAAGGGATGCATGAATAAAGTGCCAAAAAAAAAATGAAGAATAGCCAAGCAAGGTGATTAAACCAAGAAGTTAGAAGCATATGCTTAAAGCTCAAGGCCCATCAAAACACAAGGTCCAAAATTTATATCATGGACCCACCCACAATTCCACCCTGATGGAAGACAATCACACAAGGTGATCATACCCAAACACTGGGGGCACATGCTCAAAGTTCAAAGCCCATCAAAACACAAGGTCCAAAATTTATATCATGGACCCACCCACAATTCCACCCTGATGGAAGACAATCACACAAGGTGATCATACCCAAACACTGGGGGCACATGCTCAAAGTTCAAAGCCCATCAAAACACAAGGTCCAAAATCTATATTATGGGCCCATCCACAATTCCACCCTTTAGAGACTCTTTGGATCAAAGGAGTTGATTTATTAATGCTCTTGAAACTAGGAATAAGTGCATATTCAAGTTTTCCTTAAGGGTTCTTGACTTGTAAACCCGGGATGTGTTGAAAAATTTTCAAAAAAAAAAGCCTTTATGAAATATCTTTTTTGATTAAAGCCAACAACCAAAAGCCCACATTACAGTCCAAAAAAGACCTAATAGATTGACCAAAGTGTGTCACTTGCAAGCCGGACCATAATTTTTGGAATCCGAGTCAAATGTGTGAAAATAAGCCTAAGAGAGTGTAAGGAAGTCCTCTTTGATTAGGTAACTTAAAATAAGATAACCAACCTTGGTGTAAGAATCATCCCAGGGGCATGAAATCATTTGCCCCAATTTGAAAGAAGTCTGCCTCAGGGTTAGGAATTAATTGCCCCAAAGTTGGAAACAATGCCCCAATTTTCAAATTAATGTCCTAAAAGAAAAACTTTGCCCCCAATGATTAAAATTTTTCAATAAAAGACCTTAGGTGGTTAATAGTGAAGCCTTAGGCTGAAAAAAAAAATGAGTGATCAATGGGGCAAACCCTATTTATGATTATTTTTACCTGTTGGTAACTTTAAAAAAAAAGTTGGAATTCAAAAAGAAAAAAAGGAAACTTTTTACCTTTAAAAGGTCCAAGAAAAGAAGGAATTTCTTCCAAAAAAAAAAAATAAAGTTTTTTCCAAATATCTGAAAAGTAATAAAAAAAAAAAAAAAAAAAGAGAAAATAAGTTTTCTTCAAAAAAAAAAAATTGCCTTTGGTTTAAATTTTTAAAATAAAAGAATAAAAAAAAACTTTGCAAAAAAAAAAAGGGGCATAAGGTTTTGGTTTTTAAAAGAAAAAAATTCTCAAAGGTTTTCTTAAAAATTTTCAATGAAAAAAGGGGAAGAATTTCCCACATTAAAAAATTAGCCAAAAAAATTCAGGCTACGGTTTTCAAAACTTGATTTTCAAGTTTGTGTTTAAGTTTTAGGATCACCTGCTCAAAGGAGCGTCATCCTATTTGTTTAAGTTTTAGGATCGATTGCTCAAAAAAGCGTCATCCTGTCTGTTTAAGTATTAGGGTCACCCGCTCAAAGGAGCGTCATCCTACCTTTCAATCTTTAGGATTATATGCCCAAAGGAGCATCATCCTATTTCTTCAGCATCAGGATAGTCTGCTCAAGGGAGCGTTGTCTTTTTTTTTCAATCTTTAGGATCGTATGCTCAAAGGAGCTTCATCCTATTCTTCAAATTGAGAATCGCCAACTCAAGGAAGTGTTGTGCTGCCTTGTCAAGTTGTAAGTTTTAGGCCAGCTCAAGGAGCGCCTTAACAAGTCGAGTGTCAGCTCGAGAAGCGCACTAATGTTAAAACCAAACGCCAGTTCATAGGGTACGTTTGAACCAAGTTTCCAAAGTTTTCAAAAAAGCTTGAAGTCATCCAAGTCTCCAAAAAAGAAAAACTTGAAGCCCATCCAAGTTTTCAAACCAAGTCTTCCAAAAAAAAAAAAAGAGAAAGAAAAACTTGAAGCCCATCCAAGTTTTCAAACCAAGTTTTCCAAAAGAAGAAAACTTGAAGCCCATCCAAGTTTTCAAACCAAGTTTCCAAAAAAAAAGAGAAAGAAAACTTGAAGCCCATCCAAGTTTTCAAACCAAGTTTTCAAAAAAAAAACTTGAAGCCCATCCAAGTTTTCAAACCAAGTCTTCCAAAAAAAGAAAAACTTGAAGCCCATCCAAGTTTTCAAACCAAGTTTTCAAAAAAAAGAAAAACTTGAAGCCCATCCAAGTTTTCAAAGCAAGTTTTCAAAGAAAAAAAATGCTTGAAGCCCATCCAAGTCTCCCAAAAAAGAAAAAAGTCTGAAGCCTATTCGAGTTTTCCAAAAAAGAAAAACCAAGTCCCTAAGTGGATCAGAAAAAAACCAGTTCCCCAAGTGGATCAGAAAAGAAAGTGGATCATAAAAAACTCCTAGTGGACTAAAAATTCACAAGTACCCCTCAGTCTAGACTCGACAGATAGTCTAGTACTGACCAAAATTCAAAATCCATCCTTTAGAGATGGTGACCAAAATTCAAAATCCATCATTTTGAGATGGTGACCCAAATACAAAATCCATCCTTTAGAGATGGTGACCAAATACAAAATCCATCCTTTAGAGATGGTGACCCAAATACAAAATCCATCCTTTAGAGATGGTGACCAAATTCAAAATCCATCCTTTTGAGATGGTGACCAAATTCAAAATCCATCCTTTTGAGATGGTGACCAAATTCAAAATCCATCCTTTCGTGATGGTGACCAAATTCAAAATCCATCCTTTTGAGATGGTGACCAAATTCAAAATCCATCCTTTCGTGATGGTGACCAAATTCAAAATCCATCCTTTTGAGATGATGACCAAATTCAAAATCCATCCGTTTGAGATAATGACCAAATCCAAAATCCATCATGGTGATCAAGACAGAATTCAGAAATCTATCCAAGATGGTGATCAAGACAGAATTCAGGAATCCATCCATTCCAGATGGTGACCAAGACCAAATAACCAAACCAAAGCCCATAGGTCCGGCAAATGACCAAATTAAAGCCCATAGATCCAGCAAATGACCAAATTAAAGCCTATAGGTCCGACAGATGACCTAGAGTATTCTGAGTCTAGGCCCGACAGATGGCCTATCATTTTTCAAAATCTACACCCGACAGATGGTCTACCAGTTTTCTAAGTCTAGGTCCGACAGTTGACCTAGCAAATCTCAAAATCTAGACCCGACAGATGGTCTATCAGTTTTCTAAGTCTAGGTCTGACAGTTGACCTAGCAAATCTCAAAATCTAGACCCGACAGATGGTCTATTAGTTTTTTAAGTCTAGGTCCGACAGTTGACCTAGCAAATCTCAAAATCTAGACCCGACGGATGGTCTATCAGTTTTCTAAGTCTAGGTCGACAGTTGACCTAGCAAATCTCAAAATCTAGACCCGACAGATGGTCTACCAGTTTTCTAAGTCTAGGTCCGACAGTTGACCTAGCAAATCTCAAAATCTAGACCCGACAGATGGTCTACCAGTTTTCTAAGTCTAGGTCCGACAGTTGACCTAGCAAATCTCAAAATCTAGACCCGACAGATGGTCTATCAGTTTTCTAAGTCTAGATCCGACAGTTGACCTAGCGAATCTAGACCCGACAGATGGTCTATCAGTTTTCTAAGTCTAGGTCCGACAGTTGTCCTAGCAAATCTAGACCGACAGATGGTCTATCAGTTTTTTAGTCTAGGTCCGACAGATGGCCTATCATTTTTCAAAATCTAGACCCGACAGATGGTCTATCAGTTTTCTAAGTCTAGGTCCGACAGTTGACCTAGCGAATCTAGACCCGACAGATGGTCTATCAGTTTTCTAAGTCTAGGTCCGATAGTTGTCCTAGCAAATCTAGACCCGACAGATGGTCTATCAGTTTCTAAGTCTAGGTCCGACAGTTGTCCTAGCAAATCTAGACCCGACAGATGGTCTATCAGTTTTTTAGTCTAGGCCCGACAGATGGCCTATCATTTTTCTAAATCTAGACCCGACAGATGGTCTATCAGTTTTCTAAGTCTAGGTCCGACAGATGACCTAGCAGTATTTCAAAATCTAGACCCGACAGATGGTCTATCAGTTTTCTAAGTCTAGGTCCGACAGTTGTCCTAGTAAATCTAGACCCGACAGATGGTCTATCAGTTTTCTAAGTCTAGGTCCGACAGTTGACTTAGCAAATCTAGGCCCGACAGATGGCCTATCATTTTTCAAAATCTAGACCGACAGATGGTCTATCGGTTTTCTAAGTTAGGTCCGACAGTTGACCTAGCAAATCTCAAAGTCTAAACTCGACAGATGGTTTAGCACAAGATAAAAATCTCTTTGTTGAAAATAAAATTTGGGAGGAGAAGCTAAGCAAAAATTGGTTTATCTTTTTGTCTTTGTGGCAAAAGTTTTGTTCAAACTTTACCACAAAGAGGGGCAGCTGTAGACACCCAATTTTTGCCCAATTAATTAAGGCTTAAATTAATAAAATCATTTTTCCAAAAGCCTTAAGTATTGATGAAATTGGCTAAGTGATCAAGGCACAGGCCAAATGGCCTGTTGGTTAAATACATTAACCCAAACACACACTCAAGCTCAAGGACACAGGTTCAAACCCAAGCAAAGACAAATTTTGCCTTTTCATCTTTCTCAAAGTGACTTTTGCCTTACTTTGCATCAATTTTTAACTGACAAAACATCATTAATTGTTAAAATTGATGATGCCATTGCAAAGTAGTTATGGAATATGAAAGATTAGTGCACAATTCATGTGTAAAAACAACCCAAAAGTCACAAAATTCGTGCTAAAAAAAATTGGGAAAAAATACATTGGCAAAGCATTCAATTGCACATAAATGAGGAGTTACAAGAATTGAATGAAAATTGGATGATTTATCTACCCAAATTAAATGATTTGATGAAGGATATGAGAAATCAATTATCAATTCATCAGTTTCAAACAAATTAATCACGAATTTTCGAATTAAATTCGTGAAAAATCAAGAGGCAAAAATCGATTCATTTCTGAAACTGTACGAAACATAAAATTGAGCTTGCAACCTATAAATAGGGGGTCCTAGGATCAAGTCAATTTCAAGAAACACATACACAATAGGATCAATTCGAAGTTTTCAAGTTTAGGGTTAAAATTCGAATTTTTTCAAATTCGAAGTTCTTGGATCAGATTTGATCCAAATTGAATGTTTTAAGAATATTAGAAACTTGATTTGGATGATTTAGTGTGCTTAGATTTGCTCGAATTGATCAAATTAAGATCTGCAAATTTTTTTTTTAATTTTTTTTATCCTCACCGCCGTACGACCACCACCGGAGCCGCCTCTTGCCGCCGTTCTGGGTGCATGCTACCACCACCAGAAGCTTCACCATCACATCAGAAGTCGGGCCGACAAACTCCCAGCCGCTGACCACCGGAGCCGCCAGAATCTACCCCGAAAAGTCGCGTAATCGTCTTCCTCGCCCGATCGGGTCGGATCCGACCCGAAATCTGACCAGAAAATCCGAAGTCCAACCCGGCCGGTCATCGGTCAACGGTCAACGGTCGTCGATTAACGGTCAGCCTAGATCAGACGGCCCAGATTCAATCATCCAGATCAGACGGTCCAGATTTGATCAAGCAGATCAGCGGCCCATATTCAATCATCCAGATCAGACGGTCTAGATTTGATCAAGCATATCAGCGGCCCAGATTCAATCATCCAGATCAGACGGTCCAGATTTGATCAAGCAGATCAGCGGCTCAGATTCAATCAAAGCAAATCAGACGGCTCATATTTAATCATCTTGATCAACGCCCCAGATTTGGTCAATTCCATCAGACGATCAGGATCAGTCAACGCAATCGACGCTCCAGATCTCGTCCGCTTCATCCAACGGTCCAGGTCAGTCCGCATTATTTTATTATTAGTTTATTATATAATTAATTTCAGAAAATAATAAAAAATATTAAAAAATTCAGAAAAATTCAGAAAAATCCAGAAAAATCAAAATAATTATTTTTCATATAAATTTATTTTTTTTTTATTTTTTTGATATTTTTGAATATTTTTAATGTGTATTTATACATAAATTGCTTTTGGAAATGCATATTTAATGCATGAAAAATGATTTTAATATATTATAAAATGTTTTGAATATGTTGTGAGTTTATGTGATGATTTAAAAAAAAAAATTTCAAACTTAGAAAAATATGTTTCCATGAAATGAAAATCAATTGATTAGATCATAGGACCATCAAAAATGATTTTCATAAAAATATAAAATTTAATGAACTTAAATTGAAAAGAGTTCAAAAATATAAAATTGATCAACAAATTAAGTTCTTTTTTAAAAGAACTACGTTTTGTCTGATCTCGATTAGCGAGTACGTAGGCACCCGCGGGGCGACATTAAAAAATGAAAAAAAATGGTTTTGTTTTTAATATTGTGAACAATTATTTTCTAAAAAAAAAAGAAGGTAAATATATTTGTTAATATTCATATTCTAAAAAATAATAATAATAATAAATGAAGAAAAGCACAAAAAAATAAAAAATGAATAATGTGATTTGTGAATATTGTTTTATAATATATTATTTGAATTTTTGAGCATATAAAGGATAAATTATAAATTTAAAATTCCGAAAGTGGTAACCGATTTGGTTTTAATAGGTTAGCCCCCGAATCCATGATATCTGGTTTTCAAAAGTTGATTTTTCAAATCAAATTTTCGCAGACTAGTAGTTAAGTTAGGATCAACCGACCCATTGATCCTAGCTTTTTATTTTTTCCCGATTTATATCGGGTGGCGACTCTAAATCTAAAAAATTTTCAAAAATTAATATTTCTTTTAACCCTAGTCGAGGATTCATGTTAAATGGGTTCGGGTTTAATGTGAATCGGGTTAGGAGAAATGAACCAGATAGTGGGAAAATCCAGGCTCGACAGGGGACAATGTCCCAATCAAGTGTGGGCGAGGATATTCTTGAAAGGAATAATTTGTTTCTCTGGTTTCTCTATGATTTTCATGATCATATTATTTTGAGCTTGATTTTGAAATTTATCAAAATTCCCTATTTATACTTTGCTAATGTGCTTTAATTGAATAAATCTTGAAAATATACTTTGTTGTTTATTAGTATTCATATTAAATTAAAAAGGGACTTATAGTACCTTATTCATCTATTTTGTGATTAGTATACTTAGTTGAAATTATAGGATGAAATCTAGGTAAGGTAAACTTACTTGCTATTTAGCAATAGAATTTAGAATCTAGAAATTGAGTGAAGTCCTTAGTTGAAATTTAAACGGTTGTATTTCTAAGCCTGTTAGCTTGTATATTCTTTATTCAAACATTTTGAGAGCTCCTCTAACTTTTTATGGAAGGGGAATGTGAAATCAATCACTTATTGATTCCTTTTGAAAATTAATCAATTGTTATGCTTAACTAAAATTAAAAGCTTAGTTGATATGGGTAGGCTTTGGTCCCTCAGAAGAGCAAAGTCTGACCCCGCTATTGACAATACAAGCTTCCTATAGACAATTGATAAAAAAAAAAAAAAAAATCATAGCCTTTACTCCGCTAACTCAGGTAAGTGAGTTAAGAGTATTAAATCTGAAAGTTAGAATGAGTGAGAGTTCGTTGGGGTCCCTTTAAACCTAGTCACTTGGGTGATGAGCCCGGGATGTGCCAACTTAAGGATATCACTATAGCAAGAAGATGAATAGGCAAATAGAGCTGAAAAGATGCGGGCTACACCCCGTCTAGAGGAAATTCCTTTGAAGGCTATTAAGAGAATTTTTTGTTCTTAATGAAAAAAAAAATATATATATACATAAATAATTTTTTTCAAAAAGGAAAAATCTAGGAGAATGATGGATACCAAATACTTTCATTCTAGGTTGTTGAGCTTAGAGACATGGTTGAAGGCTTATATACCTGCTAATTGGTGGTGAAATGTAACAGGATCTATTTTACTATTGATTGACTTTGCTTTTATTTTGTGACTTTGGAATCTATTGCTAAATGGTAAGGGTAAAGTTTAACTTACCTAGATTAGCCTTGAAATTTTGATTATGATATGCTAATTACAATTACATAACAGATTTGAGCAGTAGGTACAAAAGCAAGTCGCTATGATCTAAAATGAATGCTATGATTTAACTTGTGGAAATTTTTTAGTATATTTGATGATAGATTTTCATATTGTCCTGAATTGTTTGCTTGAGGACAAGCAATTACTCAAGTGTGAGGCAATTTGATAAACCCAATTTATTCCTATTTTATGAATGCCAAATTAGACTTTTATTGATCATTTTATTGATAAATATTATAAATTTGGCACTTAAAAAATATTAATTTATGCTTTCAGGCCTTTAAAGGACTTATTTTATAAAAAGAAAGCAAAACTAGTCAAAAATGCAAAGTTTGGACCAAAAAGTGGTTAATACAACAAAGACAAGCCATGCCTATCAACCATGTCAAGGAAAAGAACAATCAAGGTCTAAATCTCAAGTTTTGGAAGGACAAGCTCAGTGACATGACTTGTCACAAAGCATGTCAAACTGGAAATTTCACCTTGCAAAGACACGACCGTGACATGACTTGTCACTGAGCATGTCATTTTTGAAGATTGAAAACAGCTTGTTACATAACTTCGGGACAAGCTATGTCCCAAGTCGTGTCAATGAAGAAAAAAAGACCACAACAAGGGACACGACTTTGGGACAAGCCATGTCCCAGTCATTTCACTTTCCACGATAAAGAAATTGGCCAGACATGCTCAAGTGACATGACTTGTCCCAAAACACGTCAATTTGACAATGAGTTACTTTTTGAGAAATGGCTTGTTTAATGAATAGCAACCCCTATTTATTAAAATAACGTTCATTGGGCATTAAAGGGATGTTACTTTGGAAAGCCAAAAGACCCATAACTCTCGTAACTTCCCATTTCCTCCATAATGAGCATTCAATTCCATTTATGTGAGATTCATTATAAATTGAAGATGGAGGAAGAATCAAGAACAAGGAAGCAAGAGAGCAAATATAGGAATTATACACGAGTTCTTCAGGATTCTAGCAACAAGTCAAGATTATCATGGATTGAAGATCCGAAATTTTTAAGCTTTATTCTTTTCGAGTGGTATCATGATTTCAAATTTCTGTTTTGAATTTCATGTATTATCATTAGATACTATGGAAGAGTGAAATTGCAGATCTGGGTTTTGTTGAACTCCACGTTTATCATGCGATGAGGCTTTGAGCTTAATGAAAGATTGAAGTTCTTTTGTTCAATTGCATGCTTTTAATTGTTTCTTAAGTTTGTATGTCCGGAAACACAGATTTATGACTGATTTCATTTAAGTTAATAGAAAGATTACTTTTATGATTTGATCTATGCAATTGAAGAGATTTGTTTGTAATTCTAGACATAGAATAGCAAGAATCTTCTATTATGAAAATGAAAATGAATTCATGTTATTAGTGCAAATTTGGGTTGCTATTGATTGAGGAGACATCCTAATTGATTAGCCTAGGTTTAGACAAATTGTTATATTCAAAAGAATTGACATTTTGCTTAAGGAACTCTATAGCTTTGTAACTTAATCTTAAAAATCTAGTATGAGTTGCCAAGGATTCACATAATAAATTGGAGGTAAAACAAAACTTGGATCATTTATTCTTATTGAATCTTGCTTAATTGTTGTTGGAGCTATGTTAATATTGTTCAAAATAAGTTAGATAAAGTAGTAAAACATCAAAATTGTTCAGTTAGATAGTAAAAAATGAATTAATACTAGTACTTGCTTATTCCTTGAGGACGATCCCGATTTTAGCACTATATTACATTTTCGCTAGATACACTGCCTATTGCCTTTATAGTGAATTAAAAACGGGTCATTATAAATTTTAAAACTACGCTTAAAGGCAAGATCATTATTAGAGTTCTGCTAATGAGATTAGCAACATACTTGCGTTGACTTAGGAAAAGACCATTGTTGTGAGATGTGACTTCTACTTCAAGGAAGTATGATAGAGGGCCAAGGTCTTTAAGAGAGAAGCATTGAGAAATTTGTTGAATGAAGGTATGTACAATATTGTCATTATTTCAAGTGATAATGATATCGTTGACTTAGACTAGAAGATAAAGGATGATGCAACGATTGTTAAAGATGATCAACGTAGACACCCAATTTTTGCCCATTTAAGGTTTAATTTATAATAAGTTAGTATTATTTTAAGCCCGCAAAATAAAAAAAAAAATTCCATAAAATTTATTAAAAAGTTTTTGAGCTTAAAATAATATTAATCTTAATTATAAAATAATTATGGGTTTAATTAAACAATTTAATTAATTACGTTATTTAATTAAACTCATTTGTATAAAACCTTAAATATAATTTAAATGCATAATTTGATTAAGGCACACGCCAACGGCCTGATGGTTAAGGACACGCATAAACACAACGGTGACTAGGGTTCGAATTTGTGCAGAAGCGGATTTCTTTTCTTTTTTTTTTCCTTCTAGCCTGGCATGTGCAATATACGTGCTGCACCTAGGCGTGTGCAATATACGTGCTGCACGTGTGGCATATACAGGGCGTGCGTGCGTGCACGAACGTCTTCTTCTTCCTCTGGTAGCAGATTTCCTCGCGTGATGAGCCTGTTTTGGATCCATTTTTTACCCAATTTCAACCGTTCTTACATCAAATTGATTGGGGGATCTGGAAGAGGGCATGGAACACTGCGATTTCAAACCAAAAACTAGCTTCAACAATCACAAATTGGTGTTCATTTTTTAATCTGAAGTTCGCGAAAAACACATTTTTTGTGCGAAGAACAAACTTTCAAAATTCAAATTCGAGCTTCTAGAATGTGTTCTTTGTTAATCTTATCCTCATTCTAGAAGCCTAATCCATTTGTTAATTATGAAACACCCCTAGAAGCTCGAATTTGCGCGAATCCAACCACCACCACCAACCATGACGGCTACCACACCCCATTTTGAATCCTATAAATAGGACTTCGAATTCACTATTCTGGATCATCAGCAAGCAATCAAATACAAATAAACACATCCGCAATCATCCAAAGCACCAAAAAACACAAGAAATTGCTTTCAAGTGTGAATTCGAGTTGTTTTCGAAAATTTGGGTTTGAAAATTTGTTTTTTTTCGAATTCGAAGTTCCTTGGTTGTTCTCGAAGCCAACCACCACTCCCAGACGGTTCATCACTCCCATTTGGTGCATCCGACACCACCAACGCCGCCTAGAACCACCAAAGCGCCGCCAACAAATGCCTTGTCTTCTTCACCCGACGATCCAACCCGACCGCTTTGAAACCTACCCGAACTCGACTCGTGCCTACGTCCAACCCGCGCCCCTGCCCCATGCCCAACAGGTAAGTTTATCATCATCATCATCTAATGCGTAAATATATATAAATAAATAAATAAAAATAATACAATAAGTTCTTTTATTGGTATATATATGTATATATATAAAATAATATTTTTCCTTTTTACACTATTATTATCATAATTATTATCTTTATTAGTAAAAAAAATTCTTCTTTGATTATATATATGTATAAAAAAAAGTATATAATTTTTTTTTGTTATTATTATCATTATTAGTTAAAAGAAAAATGAGAAAAAATTAAAAATTTTATAGATATGGCATGTATATGAGTGCAAAAATGTGTATATGAGATATATGCATTAATATTTATAAACACATAAAAATGCAAAAAAAAAAAATGTATAACTAAATACCCAAAAAAATATATAAAAAAATTCTTTTAAGACTTAGAAAAATCTATTTTCTAAAGTGGAAAAAAATATTTGATAGTTCATAAGGTCTTGTATAAAAATCTTTTTTTTTAAGAAAAATCCAAATTTTATTAAATTTATAAAGGAAAGAGTTCTAAAATCTAAAACCAACCAACAAATTAAAGTTTTATAAAAGAACTACATATTGTCTGATCCTGATTAGCAAATATGTAGGCACCTTCGAGGCGACATAAAATTTGAAAAATTTTATTTTTGTTCTATCATATTTGTTCTATAAATGTTTTTTTTTATTTGTCATTAATTTGTAAATAAATTTATAAATGTTGAAATTCATTTATTCTTTAAGCATTAAAAGGATAAACTTTAAATTTTAGGTGGTAACCATATGGTTTTAATAGGATAGCCCTCGAGTTCAAAATCTCTAGTTTAACAAAACTTGATTTTAAATCAAATTTTTTTCCCAGACTAGTGACTAGTAGCTAAGTTAAGACTAATCAACCCATTAACTTTGATTTATAATTTTTTTCTCGATCGCAATCAGGGGGTGACTCCAATTTTTTTTTTCAAAAATTAAATTTCTTTTAATTATAAGTCGAGGGTTCATATCAAATGGGTTTAGGTTTAATACGGATCAAATTAAAAGAAATAAAACCAAAAAATGAAAAATCCAGGCTAGACAGCTTAGCAACTCCACTAGGGACTATGATTTTTTAAGAGGGCTAGCCACTTAAAGTTTTAAATTTAAAGTTTATCCCCTACTTGCTTATTCTTGTATAATTTATATAATTTTTAATTCGTAAATAGTTGTACTACTATTTTCTTCAAGTGATGCAGAAAAAAAAGGAGAGAAATGAGTCTCTATAAATATAACTTATTCAAAATGTGTGCTAGATATGGTCAAAACAGATCGTCTTAGGACCTTAGGTAGGGAGGTCGCAAGTAGGATCTGGGGGCTGTGGCTTTCCACCCTCTGGTTCACGAAATGACCTCCCACTCTAGTTTAGTGTCGATCTATGGTTCTCTAAACTTGGGGAACCATTAGAACCCGCCCAAGTTTTGCATTAACATGGGATGATGACTACGTATTCCCAGAAGATGATGTCCTTAAGCTCAAACGCCAATAACAACACTAGTTTATGGGCTCAACTCATCAGAGATCACCGTGTGGAAACTTTTAAGGACCCTATGCTCTTATTAGACCAATGGTTAGTCAGCTTCAACCTCGTACAACAATCATTTATCAAGGATAGGCTTGGCTCAATCCTCAACTTGCCAAAGGTTCAAGTTCCCTTTACCATGTTTCGGGCCCTTACTCATTTATGGGAGCCAGAAGAGGTAGTCTTCCATTTGGGCTAGCACATATTAAGCTCGGCCATCGAAGAATATGCTAGGTTGCTGCAAGCTCCACCCACCTTAGAAAAAATTTACATGCCAGATCTCACTCGCGGCCCAGCCTGCATCATTTCAAACTTCCTAGGGGTCAAAAGAGGGGTAATAATTGATGCCATGAAAGACTGCAATGAGTACTACATCAGGTTGATTACCTTGATAGATTAGCTTGGAACCTTCGATGACTTCAAAAGCAAGTGAAGCTCTTTTTATGTCCCAACTGATATTTGGGAAGAAAACAGAGTCAATGCCTTCATAACTGCTGCCTTCGCCACCATCTTATTCCCTCGTAGGAACCTATTCATCCATTTTCGTGTTTTAGAGCTCGTTGCACAATACCTAGTTGGTAAGTCATATGTCCCTACCCTGTTGGCTGAAAAAATCCGGAGTCTAAATTATATCAGATCTAAAAGTCGAGGCAGCTTTAAAGCTAGCATGCACCTGATGATGGTGTGGTGCGCCAACCACACTAAGTATTATGGGTGAGATTTAGCTAACGGTGCCCTTATTTGTCCTAATTATGATCTTATCCAATCTTTCACTAAACGAGCCCACATGGAAGATGATGAGCCCCTTTGGAGTATAAATGTGATCCTGGAAGACATGAGACCAAAAGATTACCTATGGCAAGCTCATTGGTTGAATTGTCTAGTTGCTATTTTGGGTTGTAAGGAATACCTAGCTGGTAGGTGTCGAATCCAATAAATTATTAACCTACTCAAAAAGTTTGTAATCAGTGGTGAGAAGGGATCATCTCCATAGGGACTGGAAATAATTTATTTCTATTCAAGGGAAAAGAGAAGAACAAGGGGGGTTTGTAAATCAAAAGATCAATTTTATCTAAAGACTAGAAATGTGATTTTAGTTTTCAAACAATATCAAAAGATTTCCAACCAAGGTATCATACAGTTCAACTTATCAGATTGATCATTGATGTAATGATATTCATTTTCTTTTCTGAATAAATTGGTTATGGCTATCAACAAGCTCTGACAACCTATCTCCTTACTGTGTCGATAATCACGATAAGATCTATGATTATTTCCCTTACCAATTAGACAACCTAGATAAGATCTTAGGATTTAATCTATCAATAGCATGAATTAAGAGAGAGACCATCAATTCAGATTAACAGATCAAAAGCTTGAACCATTTAAATCAGATGATATATCACCATAACACAAATCAATTACCTATTCTATAACCAATTATGTTATTGTATCACTTAGATTATAATAATCGAGCAATTACGGATTCAACGTTCTAATTGACAGATTATCACTTGTTAATTGAATGAATGAGCTCAAATGCATGAAGAAAAGATGATATATGAATATTCAGAAAAGAAGAATAAATAAGATAAACTAATTATATCTCACAATCTTGACAAGTTGAATCTGCAGTGGATCCCTTGGCTAGAATAAAGTTTTTAGCCACACATAGCAACAAGAACAATACTCTAAAGAACTTTTTTTTTTTTTCTAAAGTTTTTCTAAATGAATTCCCTCTTCTACAACAAGCCAATTTATAGAAGGCAAACAATAGCTAAAGAATACAACTTTTGGAATTCTCTTCTTTAATTCTGCAAACTGAAACGTTTTGAAGATGAAAAGAAGCAATCTTTTGGACTTCCATTCTTAAATTTTGCAACTGGAGACGTTTGGAATGTGAAAGAGGCAACTTTAGGACTTTGGCTGGCTCTTGAGAAAGCATGGCTGGTGGCTTACTTGCAAACACGTGGCAGCCTTCATGATGGCCGGCCCTAGGCTGGCGGCTTACTTCTATACATGGCTGGCCTAAGTGTTGGCCGGCCTTAAGCTGCCTTCCTTTGAATTTTTCCACCTTCCTTGCTTGTTGGCTGGTGTCTTCTTATTCTTAAGCTGCCAGCTTTGATGATAGAACAGCAAGCCTAGGTGTTTTCAATTCTAAATTTGAATTTTTCCGCCTTCCTTGTTTGTTGGCTGGTGTCTTCAATTCCAAATTTGCACAGAACATCCTCAAATTACTTGTATCTTGTCCTAAAGTTCGCTCAAGCCCTGAAATGTAACATTAAACACACAGAAGTACCAATTCCAATGGATTTCTATAAAATCAGTAACTAATTTAGCATGTTTTGTTCAATAAAAATTGAGTATAATTTGCTTTAACGCCAGCAGTGCCCTTAATTGGAATAACATGTTACACAGGTTATTAACCCTCTAGTGTGATCAGATAATATAGCATGTTACAAGATATCACCATTAGGCCTGAATTGGAACGAATCATAGTAGACTACCTGGATCCAACTAAGACCCTTGCAACGATAAAAGCTAAAGTTGCCCAAGTCAAAGTCTTATGGGATAGCAGTGAAATCAAGCCCGTTTATGAGGTTGAGCCAAAAAATAAAGAAACCAAGAAATACAGGGCTACTAGGTGGTACATAGCCGATCAGCTAAAGAAGAACAAAGACATTCAATATAAGGCCCCTGATGTCCTTGAACCAGCACCAACTGAACCCAACCTGAAATTAGTTGCTTACATGGAAACTGTGTCAACTTGCCTGGAAGTGTGCTTTTGAGACTTCCAAGAAAGGAGCAAAGCCTGGCCAACAAACTTCAAGAAGCTGGGAACAAGATCTTAGCTCTGGAAGCAAAGCTGAAAGACGCCAAAAGGAAGATTCATGTGCTGGAAGACAAAGTTATCTGTCTTACCAAAGCTAGAAGGCTAGTTTAGGGATCTATGTGTAATGTTTTTCTATTTTCAAAAAAAAAAAAAACAGAGAGGAAAAGTAAGAAAAAAGTAAAAAGCGGATGTAATAATGGAGGTTTTAGACCCTTATTTTGGAAGGAATACAACTCAAATAAAGTTTTTAAGATTTTCCAAAATTTTAGTCATCATCCCCATTCACACGCGTGCTTGCATCTTTGCATGGATGGTTCATTCTTTTATTTATTGATTTAAAAAAAATTAAAAAAAGAGAAAAAAAAATTCAATACACAACTGATGAAATTTATTTCAAATCCTCTATCCAGGTTTTGAAAGATAGCTTCCAAACAAATTCGGAGTCCCATTAACACTAGATCTCGAACAAAAATGGTCAACTCCGGCAACACACTCCCGACCAATCTGCTGAGCAGAAACTCAACTCCATCGAATAGTCACTGCTTAGAGTCACCAAATAAATACAAACCCTAACGCAAAATTTCGATCAACTCAAAGTTCCTATGACACTAGAGGTATCCTCAAGGGTACAGAAAGGAATTGATGGCCAGCCCATCAATAATGAGGAATCGCAGCATGAGATCAATGCAGCTGAACTTAAGAAAGAACTAGAAGCTGAAACCAACGAGAAGGAGAGGAAACTGTTCGAAAAAATGAAAAAATTCGATGGTTTTGATCAATCTGCGATCCTAAGCCTGCCATAATTTGAGAAGGGAGCATTCCCCGAAAAGTTCAAGGCACCCAAATTTGACAAGTTGATGGTGCAAACTTTCCAGGATAGCCTTACCGGGCCATCATTAGCCTGGTACACCCAATTGAATCACCAAGAAATAAATACTTAGGATAAGCTGGCAAGGGCGTTCTTCAATCAATATAAGTATAATATTGAGATGGCACCATCTGTTTGGGACCTAAGTTATATGAAGAAGAAAAAAGATGAATCCTATATGGAATACGTCCAACGGTGGAGAGCTTTGGCTGCAATAATCACTCTGTTGCCTGTAAGGGATCTGACCTTCACCTTTATCAATACCTTGGAGCAACTATTCTTTTCACATCTTGTGGGGCATGCATCAGCAAGTTTTTTAGAAGTGGTAATGGTTGAATTTAGAATTGAGAATGCCATCTCAGTAGGAAAACTGCAATATGAAAAGAAATCCCCAGCACCAAAATCTACCTCGTACAAAGGAAAGGACTTGACTGTCAGTGTGGTCAACACTTCGAGCTTGGCCAAACCAACTGAACCTTTCGTGCTAGCAATTAGCCCCGGTCATAACCTGTAAGGACCCGCTATCATCCCTATATTTGAGATAGGCGATAACAGTTCCCCAACCACATATAACCTATAAGATTATATGTAAGGTTGCCTGAAAGAATTGTTTGAGAAATTGTTTATCTAATTCCATATAGATAATATATAATAGGAAGCATAGATTTTTTTCTAAAACCTTAAACAAAACTACACTACTACCAACATGTTTCACAAAAGAAGCAACTTAATTCCTACATAGCTAAGTACATGTATATATATATATATATATATATATATATTACATCCAAAGGCTTCTTACAAGCTTTAACAAAATCTTCAAACATAACCCAAACTAACACTTTAATTAACAACATCAACAAAAAGAATCACATCTAATCTATTACAATCATAGGGTTCCATTGAGTCCAGGGTTAACTCTAATCCACCAAACCATCAAGAAAATCTTCAGAGTCGGTTCTGTATCCCATACTCGCATAGAACTCATCGGAGTCATCACCTGAAATGGATAAAATATGAGCCAAAGGCCCAGTACACAAGTAACGAATACAAATGCAAAGTGGGTCACACATTCTTAGACTAATGTATTATGCAACAATCAATGTTTATTGTTAAGTCTTTAGTTAGTAAAACAACAGGAGTATTCACACTTCGGATAACAAGGATCTAGTATACTCCGCCTCCCTGAGTGGTCCCTACTGTTCATATAGACTAGGCAGCCCCACCTTCCGGCGTAGCCCGTAATACTAGGGGATCCTGAGTAACGCATCACGACGCTCAGGGGGTTGATATGAGTAGCTGGATACTCATATCTCCTAAATAATTCTATCCATTAACGAGATAGTACCCTGCCCCCAATCTGAGCAGGGTGCCGCTCTCCGAACCAGATTCAACGGCAAACAAGGACAACAACACTATCAATTAATAAGATTTTCTTAATTTAAAGTAATTTGGTTGTGATGCCTACCCTGACAAAGAAACAAGCAAGTTACTGCGTACCTGATATAGCTTGGGAATTAACGGGGTTAGCTGGGTGAGAATCTATCACTGTTTAAAACAATATTAAATTTCACATTTAGCTTAAGTACTAATTAACTAGTTGAAATACAATTAATCCATGAAATTCAAATAAATTAATACAAAGTCATAATAAAGCATTTAAACATCCTATTATATCCTAAAACACTTAACAAATACTTAATTGATCATATATCAAACTTCGGAAAATTTTGAAGAAAGTTTTTAAAATTCAAAAGCGCAGGGGATACGCAGACATTCAAAGCCGGCGGCTTTGAACCAGTGTTCAATACGCTAAAGATCAACACTGTCAACACTGGCAGCACTCAAGGCTACGCCGGCAGCCTTCATTCTACGCCGGCGGCTTTGAGCCGGTGTAGAATGCAAATCTAAATTTCTAAAAATTGCTTAGAGGTACACGGGGTTGATCCACGCCCATGGATACCCCCAACACCGGTAGCGTATCCATGTACGCTGGCAGCCTTTGATCTTACGTCGGCGGCCTTAAGCCCGGTGTTAAAAATTATGATTCTATTCCCATTCCATACCGCCTCTAAGCCGGCGGCGTTCGAATCCCAGTAGCCGGTGTACATGTTGAAAAATGAACGCTGGCAGACTTTACTTGTGAAAGCCGACAGCGTTCAAACGGCTTTAAGAAATTTGATTCTGTTCACTTTCAACACCGCCTATAAGCCAGCGACGTAGAAGCCCCAGATGCCGGCGTACTACCAAATTTTAGCCTATACGAAAATGTTTTTGATTTCCCCTGTTTTATTACAAACTTTTTCACTTTGAAAAATTCCCCAAAGTTAATCCAAACTTTCAAAAGCTTATTATATGTTCTAAACACTATCATAACAACATGAATTCTACTTCTAATCATCAAAACACTAATCACACTTCAATCTACTCCTCAACTTCTCAATTCTTTCCCAAAACACTCATTCTCGCATATCAATATTCATACAAGATATACACTACCACTCCTTTAGCCATATAATCCTATTCAAACTATCATCAATGCACCAAATCAATCCCACACCAAATTAGTACATAAAATTCATTTTTATTCAACCTCTACAAACAAACACAATATAAAACATAAAATGAAAAGATAAAGCTTGCATTTAACTTACATGACTAAATCTTGGCTTGGAATGTTGTTTAAATTCAAAAGCTTGTAGTTGATCTTGACTTAAGGTCTAAGATTTTGAAATGGAAAAGAAAGAAAGAAAGAAAAGAATGGAAAGGAAAATACGTATGGAGGAAATAGGGCTGCAAAAAGGGTCAAATCTTGCTCAAAACAAAGTCAATACTCATCTAAAATGTGTCTTTAGGGGTATATTTGTCCTAAGATTAATTTAAGTTAATTTCAAATGCATTTGAGTTGGATTTAGGCTTAAAAAGTGAACTTAAAGTTTGTAAAATTTCTGTCACAAATCCTAAGCTATTCAAAAGTAATTTTATTAAATTCTAACTAACACATAAATATTAATTTGCAAAAGACACATATATTCATTACACTATACACATTTATACATGTAATACAAAAATATTAATTTCATTATACTATTCACACACAAAATAGCACATGTCTAAATATACCAATTATATGATCCAAGCACTCATACATACATACACACACACACACACACAACACACACATATATTATATAATGTCAATAACACATTAATATGTAAATTAAGGAATTCATGGCTATTTCATAACCTGCAAACAATAGTTCTAAACCAACTGCTCGGATTCACCAAACGAAATTTCACCTGAATTCCAGTCCCGCTTAGTCAAGTTTTAGCCAAGTTGAGAGCTGATAATTTAATCAGTTTTGAGGTACCCAGAGAAGATTACAAACCTAAGAATTATAATCCTGAAATGAAATGTGAATATCATCTTAGACAAGTGGGGCATTCCACAAACAATTATTGCAGGCTCAGGAATAAGATCCAGGATCTCATTAACGTAAAGATCATCCCACTAGACTTTATTGAATCCCCAACCATTTCTACCAATCCTTTGTCAAATCATGGTCTGTCATCAACATGATCACCAATGAGGCTCCAGAGCCTAAAATAAATTTGGATGAATTGTTTGTTACCATAGAGCAAGTAGCTTGGAATCTTCGAAAGATGGGACATTTGCCTTACCTCAATCTGAGAGACTGTACTTAGACCAAACATCCATCTAAAAGCTTTTGCAAGATGGGGTTATCAAGAAAGAGGACATTATGGAGATGCTAATCCCAAAGCCAAGGAAGCAAAGCACTCGAGCAGAACTTTAGGAGAGATACCAGGCTGGGGACCCAACTATCGGGAACCTAAGTGAAACAGGAAAATACCAATATTTAGTGGATTACTGGATCAAACCTCGAATCTATGTTGACGCTCCTACAACAGGGTGGGGTCCAGAATTTGAAGATGAAGACAAGCCTATTTCCAAAACCAGCGATGAGGGATTTATAGGCATGATTGGAGGAGGCCTAAAGTCTATCAAAATTGAATGGTGCAAGAATGATAAGGAAGAAGCCACTTCATTAAAGCCCAAGAGTTATACTTTTCAAGTACTAATTTTTGCAGACGAATACAAAGTTGTTCCATTGGATTATCGAACAATCAATCATGCTTCTATGGCCATGGTTGGCGGGCCTACTTGATTAGGAAGAATCTATGATCTGAATGGAAAGAACGTAATGGGAAGTGCACCACCCCAAGAGAAAGATGAAGCAAAAAAGGATGATGAGAAGTCAACATTGGCCAAGCTGATGAAAGCAAGTGAGTTCAAAGTAGTAGAACAATTGGCCAAGACGCCAACTCATATATCACTTATGAGCTTACTAATAAGCTCCGATATCCATCGCAAGGCTCGTTTAAGATACTTAAGGAAGTGAAAGTTTTAGAAGGCGTGTCAAAGGAAACCCTAGGACATGTGATAAATTCTGTCTTTGCAAGCAAACAAATTAGCTTCTCATCTGAAGAACTGGGAGAAGAAGGTAGCCGACACAACAAGGCTCTATTTATAGTAGCCAAAAGCAACAACAAGATTGTCTCCCTGGTGCTTATAGACAACGGGTTTTCCCTAAATGTGTGTCCCCTGGCACCTTAAATTTGTTAGAGATAGAACCATCAAGCATCAAGCCTAACTCTATTATAGTTCACGCCTTTGATTGATCTAGAAGAGAAATTGTAGGAGAAGTCGAATTAGAGATTACCATCGGTCACATACTTTTATCACACCCTTTCAAGTCTTGGATATCCCAAGAACATTCAACTATTGCTTGGAAGACCATGGATCCACGCTGCGGGTGCGATCCCTAGAGTCTACACCAGAGGGTTAAGTTTGTAGCAAATGGCCAACTTGTCACTATTATGGGCTAGCAAGACTATGCCATATATAAAGAAATGGCCATCCAATGGGGAAGAAGGAGAGGAGGGTTTGGGACTCCAGATGTTTGAGGTTTGTATGCTGGGCGATGAAGAGGAAACCCAAGTAGGAACCTTTGGTTTAGGTTATTCCCCTACTCCCATGAAAGTGGCGAAAATGAAGAATGTGATGAGAAGAAGAAAGATTAATAAGGAATATGATCCAATTATCCTGATCGTGCATATCAGGCATTCTTTCCCAAAGCCCCATCATGTCAGCAACAGATGTTGTCAAAAAAGACGCTCCAGCTGAGGAAGCAAGCTTGAAAAATTGGTTTTCTATCCCTTGCAATAGTTTTAAGTCTTTTAAGTAAGAATTGATTCCATGATTAGGATTATGTTATGTTTTTCCATTTTTTATGTCATGCTTAATAAGTGTAATTGAACCATCAAGATTAATGAAAAGCTTTTCTTACTACATCTCCTTTCTCTTTCCATATTCTCATCTATTTCTCATTTATATTTGATCAGATCCAACGATTGTGATGAAGTTCAGAGATATCTCGCACCTATAATTAATGAAAATATCGATATCATCTCCAACCCTACTAGGTTAGTCGATAAGGATGATATCGATTATCAACTTAGAACACAGGAAAGTTGGCATGACTTTGAACACGGAGGAATTGAAACCCCATAACCCATTGAAGTAGTTGATCTGGGAACAAAAGAGAACCTCAGAAACTTGAAAATTAGGGGGACTTGCCTAACAAGAGAAAAAAAAGGATTTATTAAGCTCTGGTTGAATGTTTGGACGTTTTCGCGTGGTCATATGATGACATGCTGGTTTGGACCCATCAATTGTGGTTCATAAATTGCTACTAGAGGATATTATGCTAAAAGGCAAAAGTTAAGGTGTTTTAGACCAGACTTGCTACTTCAAATTAAAGAGGAAGTCAAGAAGTTACTTGAAGTAGGCTTCATTGAAGTCTCAACTATTCAGAATGGGTGTCGAATATAGTGCCAATATTTAAAAAGAATGGGAAAGTTAGAATTTGTGGATTTTTGAGACCTGAATCAAGAAACGCCAAAAGATAACTTCTTGTTGCCTCACATTGACGTTTGGTAGACAATACTACCAAAAGCCATCTGTTCTCGTTTATGGATGGATTTTCAAGATATAATCAGATATTGATGGCGGAAGAAGATAAAGTTAAGACCACATTCATCACAGCCTAGGGCACTTTCTGTTATAGGGTCATGCCTTTCGGTCTCAAAAATGCTGGGGCAACCTACCAACGACAATGGTTGCCATACTCCACGATATGATGCACAAGGAAGTTGAAGTATACGTCCATGACATGATCGCTAAGATGAAAGATGGAGAAGATCATGTAGACATATTAAGAAAACTTTTCGAGAGACTGAGGAAGTTTCAATTGAAGTAAAATCCTGAAAAGTGCACTTTTGGAGTAACATCCAAGAAGCTGTTAGGGTTCATGGTCAGTCAAAGAGGAATTGAGATTGATCTAGACAAAATTAAAGCAATTTTGGATTTATCTCCCCCAAAAACATAAAAGAAGTTAACGGCCTCTTGTGGAGATTAAACTACATCGCTTGGTTTATTTCCCAATTGACTGACAAATGCCGACCATTGTTTAAATTGCTAAAAAAGAACGCTAGAATACAATGGAATGACGAATGTGAGGAAGCGTTTAACAAGATCAAGCAGTAGTTGATAAATCCACCGGTATTGGTCACTCCGACACCTAGAAGACCTTTGTTCCTATATCTGACACTTCTCCTGAATCCATGGGGTACATGCTAGGGTAAAAAGATGAAGACAAAAAGAAATGATTGTTTACTACCTAAGCAAAAAGTTTACAAATGGCAAACAAAAGTACTCATAGGTAGAAAGGACTTATTGTGCATTGGTTTGGATCATCCACCGACTTAGCCAGTGTACACTCTTTTACTTACCTCAACTGGTCACAAAACATGACCCTCTAAGACATCTAGCAAATAAGCCAGCTTTGGTAGGGAGAGCATCGAAGTGGTAGATATTACTTTCTGAATTCGATATCACATATATAAGTTAGAATTCAATCAAAGGATAAGCCTTAGCTAACCAGCTTACTGAAAGTCCAGTTAACAATGAAGAATTAAGAGAACAAGATAAATTCCTCTGATGAGGGTATCCAAGCAATTGAAACAGATGAAGAATGCAAATGCCCAAGATGGAAGTTGTATTCCGATGGGCCAGCCAATGTATACGGATATGGAATTGGGGTAGTCCTTGTATCACCTAAAGGAGATCGGTTCCCAGCATCAGCTAGATTAATGTTTCCTTATACCAACAATGTAGTCGAATATGAAGCCTGCATCATGGGGTTAGAAATGGCAATTGATATGGAAATCGAAGAATTGGAAGTTTTTAGAGATTCTTCGCTTATCATCTTTCAAACACAAGGAGAATTTAAACTAAGAACCCTAAGTTGATCCCCTTTCACCATCATTTGGTAAAGCTGATAGAAAGATTCAAGGAGTCTCTTTTACTTATGTGCCCATAACTAAAAATCAGTTCGCTGATGCTTTGGCTACCCTTGCCTCTTTGATCCAATTCACTGAAGGAACGAAATATGACGGTTGCAAGTTGGGTAAAAGATTAACTTGCCTTTTGCTGTGATTGAGCCAACTGAACCATGGTTTGACGACATCAAAACCTTTCTCTAATCGGGCAATTATCCGAGAATGCCACCAAAAAAGATCAAAAGTCATTAAGACGTTTAGCGAATCATTTTTTGTTAAGTGGGACCACTTTGTATAAAAGGTCATTCAACACAACTCTACTGAGGTGTGTGGTCGAGAAAGAAGCCCAACGGCTTATAAGTGAAGTTCACGAAGGAGTATGTGGACCTCACATGAATGGCTACATGTTAGAGATGAGGTAAGGTTATTTCTGGCTAACCATGGAATTCGACTGCATTAAGCATGTGAGACTATGCCACCTATGCCAAATATATGCAAATAGGATAAACACTCCTCCAAAAGAATTGCGATCAATGTCAATACCATGGCCTTTCTCAATTTGGGGGATCAACGTGATTGGGCCTATTTCACCTAAGGCTTTGAATGGTCATCGATTCATACTAGTTGTGATTGATTACTTTACCAAATGGGTAGAAGCCGCTTCATACACCAATGTAACGAAAACGGTGGTGGTGCGATTTATCAAAAGAGACATCATTGCACGATACGGGACGCCATAAAGTATCATTACTGACAATGGTACGAATTTGAACAATAAGGTAGTGATTGATTTGTGTCATCAATTCAGGATCAAACACCAAAATTCACTCCATATTGCCCACAAATGAATGAGGCAGTCGAGGTCGCCAATAAAAACATCAAAAGGATCATTGAGAAGATGACCATTGCCTACAAAGATTGGCACGGGATGCTTCCACTTTGCGTTAATAGCTTACCAAACATCTATCAGGTATCAACGGAGGCAGCACCTTACTCTTTGGTGTATGGGACCGAGGCTATTTTACCAATAGAAGTTGAAATACCTTCACTTCAGATCCTGGTTGAAACTGAGCTCGAAGAGGCCAAATGGATAAAACAGAGGATCAAGCAGTTAAACCTTCTAGATGAAAAAAGGTTAACTACCATGTGTCACGGGCAATTGTACCTACAAAGGGTGGCTAAAGCATTTGATAAGAAGGTCGAGTCGTGAAGTTTTCAAGAAGGTGATTTAGTATTGAGAAAAGTGTTGCCCAATGTACAAGACCCTAGGGGAAAGTTTACACCAAATTATGAAGGGCCATACATAGTCAAAAAGGTGTTGTCTGGTAGGGCATTAATCCTTTCTCAAATGGATGGCTGGCCAGATTTAAGGGATCCTGTAAATTCAAATGTGGTAAAGTTGTACTACATGTAATCAATAAAAAGTTTGTCATTTAAAGTGTTCGTTTGATTCAATTTTCCATTAATTATGAGCAAAGTAGATATCTTTGAAATTCTCCAAAAGTCGGTTCAATCCTCGATCAATCAACCTTCACAGATATGTTTCTGAACTTCGAAACAAACACGAGTGAAATAGTAAGGAAGTAATTTGAGCATTTCATAAGACTGAAAAAACATTTGCGAAATTCCATTTATAGGATTATTTTTACTTAAGGGAATTATACTATAATAACCAATTTTATGAGGCAGACATTTGATCAGGACTATTCGAAAAGAAACAAACCTAGGCAGTTAGCCAAGCAACGCTGGACCAAGACTAATGTTAATGAGAGTGCAGAATTTGATGACAGGAGCTATCTTCCATAAAGATCAAGGTAAGGACCAACAAATTTAAATAAATTTTAATGTTTGGTAAAAAGACCCGAAGCCCATTCGAGTCTCCCTAAGAAGAAAAGACCCGAAGCCCATTTGATTTTTCTCCAAAAAGAAGACCCGAAGCCCATCCGAGTGTCCTTAAAAAAAAAAAAAAAGACCCCAAGCCCGTCGAGTTTTCCTAAAAAGAAAGGATCCAAAGTCCATCTGAGTCCCTTTAAAAGAAAAAGATTCGAAGCCCATCCGAGTCTTTAAAAAGAAAGGACCTGAAGCCATCTGAGTCTCTTTAAAAAAGAAAGGACCTGAAGCCTATTCGAGTCCCTTTAAAACAAAAAAGACCCGAAGCTCATTCGAGTCTCCCAAAAAAGAAAGGACCGAAGCCCATCAGAGTCTCCCTAAAAAGAAAGGACCCGAAGCTCATCGAAGTCTCTCCCAAAGGAAGACCCGAAGCCCATCCGAGTCTTCCTAAAAAGAAAGGACTCAAAGCCCATCCGAGTCTTCCTAAAAGGAAAGGAACCGAAGCCCATCCGAGTCCCTTTAAAAGAAAAAGACTCGAAGCCCATCCGAATCCCTCTAAAAAAGAAAAGACCCGAAGCCCATCCGAGTCCCTTTAAAAGAAAAAAGACCAAAAGCCCATCAAGTCTCCCTAAAAAGAAAGGTCTCGAAGCCCGTTCGAGTCTCTTAAAAGGAAAAGACCCAAAGCCCATTCGAGTCTCCCTAAAAGGAAAGGACCTGAAGCCCATCCGAGTCTCTTTAAAAGAGAAAGGACCCGATGCCCATCCTAGTCTCTTTAAAAGAGAAAGGACCCGAAGCCCATCCGAGTCTCTTTAAAAGAGAAAGGACCCGAAGCCCATCCGAGTCTCTTTAAAAGAGAAAAGACCTGAAGCCCATCCAAGTCTCCCTAAAGAAAGGAAAAAGAAAATACCTAAAACCCATGTCATCTGACATGTCTCAGGAAAACTCTAGGTAGAGAAACAAGACATCCTCTCTGAAATTAAGCCAATCATGCAAAACACTGAGGAGAATAATCTGATTGACCATAAATATAGTCAATAGGCATAGTAACTTCACTGAAAGTTGAGATCCCAAACCATTGCTTTCGCAACTAAGCCTTCCCCATTGAGTTAGAAAACTCCAAATGTCAAGTAAGTGATCAAAAGCAAAAAATCAGGTATCTTGTAGTCTTTTTACCAAAGTTTTACCCAAACTTTACCATAAAGAGGGGTAGCTGTAGACACCAAATTTTTGCCCATTTATGGTTTAATTTACAATAAATTAGTATTATTTTAAGCCCACAAAATAAAAAAAAATTATAAAAATTATTACAATGTTTTTGAGCTTGAAATAATATTAATCTTCATTATAAATTAATTATGGGTTTAATTAAACAATGTAATTAATTAAGTTATTTAATTAAACTCATTTTTATAAAACCTTAAATATAATTTAAATGTACAATTTAATTAAGGCACAAGCCAATAGCCTGATTGTTAAGGACATGCACAAACACAATGGCGACCAGGGTTCGAATCCACGTAGAAGTGGATTTTTTTTTTAGCCAGGCACGTGCAGTACACACCATCCTTAGTTTGATCTTGCAAAAGGATTGCTCCTGTGCAAAGATCCTTTACATGAAAAGAAGAGGTAAAAACTCAATGGAAGTGTTGTTAGATTTTCAAAATTGGGAAATAGAAATAAAATGACGTTTCATGTTAGGAACACATAAAACATTAGATAAGATAAAGGAGTGAGGGAGTGTTAAGAAGAGTGGAACCAGTGGGGGATATTGGGAGTCCAGAACCATCACTGATCATAATTTCATCAGTGCCATCATAAAGATTGTGGAGAGATTACGTAGGTTGGTGGTGATGTGATATGAGGCTCCACTGTCAAGTAGCCATATGGTGTTGGGGGGAAGCGTAGTTGCATGATTTGCTTGAGCTTGCCAGGAAACGGTGGTTGAGATTGTGATGGATTGTTGAGACGAGAGAGGACGTTGCACATGTGGAAACTGTCATCTGAAAAGGGGACAACGAGATACTACATAACCTCAAGTATTGCACCAGTGACAGCAACTAAGGAAAGATCGAGCGGGAGGATGGTGTCTTGAGTGTTAATGGGAATAGGTTTGTGGTATTTTCATTAGCGATTAGAATACGAGGAATTAGAGGTTTGAAGATTGAAGAACGTGGCTAGAAAAAAAAAATTAAGGAGCAAACCTTGGCTTTGATACCATAATGAATTTTAAGGAAAGAGAAATTGTAGAATCATTGCTCCCTGTTCTCATTGCTATAGCTAGAATATATACTGATTACATGAGCACAAAAATAGGAAACTAGTAAATATAAATAAATGATATAATTATAGATAATTCAAATAGAAAACTAATAAATGTAAATGTATGACATAATTAAAAATGTGAAAATCCCTTAATTTTCTTCTTTAACTTTTTCAACTTGGTTGCATATTCTTATCAGTAGATCCACCGCTGCAAGCCAAGAACTTGATTCAGTGGAGTGGAGAGGACAACAGAGACTCAAACCTAATGAGGATGATAATTTAGTGGACTCTATTGACACCACGAGTGTTCGACATGTGTTTGCGACAAAACAATATCATTTATTGTTGCTTTATTATTCACTCACATTTTGCCTTTTGCAGGTTTTGAGAGTTTGGTTTGATTAATATTACATTTTATGTTATACTGATCGTGTATGTGTTTGACGTGTTTATCATATGACTTGTGGTGGTTTTCGATTGTTCACAGGCTAAGTTCGCAAGATACATATTGGATGATTTGTGCTCCTTTGACTCATTTACAATAATCATAAAAGATCACAATTTGCATTTGTCATTAGAATTTTGGGATCATATCTGCATTCGAAGAAAAAATAATTTTGCCACTTGGATTCGATTTCATAAAATATAAAATTGTTAATTGACATTTTTCAAAATAGGACTTGCATTGGATCTCAAAAATCGGACCTCCAAATTTAGACATCTTATGAGTTTTTCATTAATAAAATTTACTTGATAAAAGTGTAAATTTGGCAACTTTTTTAAAATTAAAATCTATCCAACATACTAAAGTTTCATAAAAACCAAATAAACTACGAGAGTTTAATTCCGGTATAGCGGATATAGGTACCTATGGGACAACTATAAAAAATGTAAAAAAACTAATTTTCCACATTATTGTATTTTCTATGTTTTTAGTAAATTTCATGTATTATTTTCATTTGTTATGACTATTTCATATTTTCAGCATTATTAATATTATTCATAAATTTTTACTAGCTTTGATCATTTTTATTTACAGGTTTCCAGTCCTTTGTTACTAATATTATATATTTCAAGTATCTAGGACTTTAGTGGATTCCAGGTAAGCTCTACATTTTTGTTATTTTCTTCATTTTTGTCATAAGTGTAATTATATATTTATAGTATTTTATTTGAGGCTCATTAAATTTTTTAAAGCCTATAAAGTGGTAATCTTTTACAGGTGTAATAGGATAGTTCCTGAGCCCATATTGTTTGGTATATATTTTTCAAAATTAATTTTTGAAAATCCCTTAGACCAATATACCTAAGTTAGAGTTGACTCGCCTAATTGACTCTAATTTGATTTTTTTTCCAACTTAGAATGGTGGCGACTTCGAGTAAAATTTTTATGACTTTTCAAAATGATTTTTAAAAACTTCTTTAATTGTGTCGAGTACTTGCATTAAGTATATCATTCTTAATATGAGTCCAATTAAGGAAAAGAAAATCTTCAGGCTCGACATTCTTAAATTATAACTTTCCAAACACTACTATCTTTAATTAACCCACATGTCAACTTATCCATTCATGTCATTTGATATTGACTTTCCCTAATTAACACACATACCTATTGAATCTAGAGTCATCATAAAATCATCATGAAATCATATAAAATCTCTCATTATCTTATGCACTAGATACTATAGAATTAACCGAAATCTACAACAAATCTTTCTTCTTGTATATACACACTAAATCTTCTCAAATCATACCATAAGATACACCAAATCTTTTCTCTTACCTATACACACAAAATCCTCTCACTTATACATACTATATCATCTAGGATCAGCCACATCATAGCAAAAGATTTTCTCCCTTCCTTATTTTCTTTTCACAAAAATCAAACCCTACAAATGCTTACTCCATTTGCTAACTTTCATCACAAAACACACACATATATAAACATCTACTCTTTGAACTCCAAAAGCTCGTAAAAAATCATCTTTAATGCAAACATCAACTAGATAAAGTTTTTTCCAACACTCATACCTATTTTTATTCCTATGTCAATACCCAATCTCAACTCTAATTCTATTCTAATTTGTTAGGTGGAATATGAATAAAGTGTAGATTCAAGTTGGATTTCAGAGTTAGAAGCTTCAACAAATTGCTTGAAGTAGTAATGTAGAAAATATGAGGTAAATTTGCAAGCTTTTTGCATCATAATAAGTTTTATTTAATTGATTTGATGTTTAAAGTTGCTGATTGAATTTGATATTGATATATGTTGGAAATTATTTATTTTATTTCGATTTGATTAATTTTTATAGTTTTATTCTAAAATACCCAAAATCTTTACCTAACTAAGATAGATATAGTTTAATTGAACAGTATAATAGGTAATTAATTTTGAACTTGAGTTTGAACATAGTTTAATTAAATAAAACAAATAATCAATAGAGTAAGATTAGAGAGGTTAATGTAATTAAATTAGTAAATATATTAATTGAAATTAAGATTTCAAATATCTCATCTAAATTACCCTTTTCTTCAACAACCCCTTTTGAAGTGAATTGAAATAATCAATCCTTTCCCAAACATCGATTTTAATTTCCTTTTCTTTCAAGTTTTAAATGGACTAAATATCTTAAGTTCAATTATTTAAATTTTAAAGGCTCAAGTTTGGCCATTTTAGTCAAAATCCTATTTCCTTAATCTTCATAAATTTTGAATTCATCTGCCTGTTTGAAAATATCAGTTCTTAAACCCAAACTCAATTTAAATATTAGTTTCTTGTAAACAAAACTTCTAAATTATATTTCTAAATTAAGTTATTAATTTCTATAATATAGATTTTCAAATTATTTTCTAATTAGTTTTGATACTTAATATAATTATCAGAAAGATTTAAACCTATTATCCTTACCCTAAAAATATCCTTTAACCTTATTCATTCTTTTTCTTTTCCTCCCCCTACCTTTCCTTTCCTCTTTTCCTTATCTTCTTTTTATTTTTTCTCTTCTTATTTTCCTCTTCTCCTTCTATTCTTTTTCTCAACAAAAATCAACTATAAAATCTCAATTTCAACAAAATCGTAGAGAAAATAAAGTTGGAAAACAAGATAGGAGTTGGGAATTAAGTTAGAAGAAGCTACATCAACTAGGAAAAAGAAGTAATAATGAATATCAAGAAGCCTATGTTTGTCAAACATATAAGCTAAGTTGTTTTCTTGTTTGGATTGTTTTATATGCATGTATATGATGAGTTAATACTAGTTAAACGTAGTGTTTATGATAAAACTTGTAAACTTGTGATATATACGTTTGTATAATAAAATTTATGTATGAATAGGCTAGAGGATTCAGGATATGAATTGAAGATATAAGATGAAATAACATGTATGTATATGTTGTAAGTTATGGTTTGAGCTTATGTGTTGCTATTAAGATGTTGTAGATTGTGTTTTGAGAACAAAACAAGTAGATAAATAGGTTAGAAACAACATGCTTTGTTTCGTATAAGAGCACGAGGAGTACGGAGAAGCTCTAATTAGTCATGTTTTTTGCTTTTGCTTTTGCTTAAAAACGTTTGAATTTAACTCACCAGAGGAGAAATATAGCTAGAACATGACCAATCCTATCCAACCGTGCTTTTTTCTATTTCCTTATTAAGCGAAATTTTGAAGCAGCACGACTGGTACACGGCTAAGCCTATTCGATCGTTTTTCTCTTTGATTTCTTTATTAAATTTAATTCTAGAAAATCACGGCTGAAACATGGTTACTCCTATCTCACCATGTTTCTCTCTAATCCTTGAATGCATTGCATGTTAAGTGAAACACGGGAGGAACACGACATACCCTTTCTTATTGTGCTTCTCACTATTCTCTAATCCTTGAAAAGCACAATGGGAAACACGATGAGTTGTTTTTGGTCATGCATCTTAACCAAAGAAACATGGGTAAACACAGCCCTTGTATCTGCCTGTGTTTGTGAGCATGACCTTAAGCACAACCATGCACCATCCCTTTTTTTGCCCTGTATAATTAAAAAAAAAAAAAGAAGAAGAAGAAGAAGAAAAGAAAGGAAGAAAAATAAAATGAAATAAATGAATAATTAATTAAATGATTACATGAGTTTAATTCTTGAACATATATGGATACGTGGTTTATCTTCTAAGATGGCTTTTGACCACCCTCTCTCTCTATTTGGATTTCAGATAGTATATGGTACATAATGACTTACATGTTATTTGTTAGGATAACATTCCTAATGAACTAAAATTTAAAGCGGCTTAATAATTAATGAGTGCTGCTTATGCGTAGTCGTTCAATCCAGTTTAGGGAGCAACAACATTATCTAAGTCGAGCACAGTATTTAGGTACTTAAGTCACCTCCTACCATGATGCAGTTGTATACTATGATGCAATAGCAATTCATAAGTGGCTCAGAGAGTAGCTGATGGGGCAGATGATATCAGCGTAACGTTTGCTTATGCTCGGAAGGAAGTAACATGTTTAGTTCATGTTTATGAGACTGGTTGAATTAAATGATATTACGGACTGAAATAAATAAAGTTGTGCAATGGCTGTGAATCCTAAATGAGGCTATTTTCTTTTTTCGGTTAGATATAAGAGATATAAGTTTTGGTTGTTTATATCAACTCCCTGAGCAGCAACTATTACTTAGGACTCCTAGAATCCCAGAGGCTTTATTTCAGAGTGTGAGTGCTCCCATGTTGTTTGTTTCACTTTAATTTAAAGACATAAACTGTTGATTGATGCATTACATTAGAATAAGCATGTGTGTCGTCTTGTATGTGCTTGTGTTGCTGTCACATTGGGATTCAACTCATTGCTATTATCTTTCTAAGTGATGATGATGATGATGATGGTGATGTTGATGATGATGATGATGATTAAATTGGATGTATGGGACGACTTTAAAGGATTTAGATAATGAGTGAAGCGGATTAAGTTCATGGCTGTATTTTATTTTATTTATTTTGTTTTGTTTAAAGAATTGAATTTATCTATTAAAGCTTGTATTTCTTTAAAGCTTTAGTTGAGAAGTCCACATGTTTTGTAATAAGCTTTTAAGCTTTGTTTTACCATCATGAAAGGTATAAAAGATACTTGATGGTACTGTTTGTTTTATGAAAGTTGATCTACTTATGTGAGTAGAAGTTAAAATATTTTTATAAAAATTTGTTTTTCACCGTTGTTGAATCTAGTTATCTATAAAAATCTAATTAAACGATTTTAGAATCTAAAACTAACTAGCAAATATTCGACATAAATAATATCTTTTAAGGATGTCTGTGTGTATAATGTGTAAAGTATTATATGTGGCAACTGTACATGCCTAGACCCCGTTGCAGGGTGTTACATATTCAATAATATTTCAACAATATACTTGTATATTTTGAGTTAATTTGATAAATTATACATTAAATATGTTTTTCATCCTAGACTAGAATTAAAATATGATTTATTTTGATTTTACAAAATATTAAAAGTTTTGAATTCATATATATATATATACGCATTATTTTGATTTAAATTATTGATTCAGGTAAAAATTATGTTGAAACTTATGTAATAAATGTAAATTTGCATACTAACAATCATAATGCAAATTTATACGTATTACATTACCTAAATTTTCTCAAAATTGACAAATTATTATTTATGCAAGTTAATTACAAATTTATAACTCTTTATATGTCTATTTTGCTTGAATTAATGAAATTAATAGAATTTAAAGTTTAATGTGTAAGAAGTGTTCATGTATTTATGGATAGTATTGATAAAAGCATATTATACTCACTTTTCATTTATTAAATTACGTTAAATTATTATTGATTTTATAGAAATCATGAGGAATTGGTACTTAAATGTGTTTATTTTGGTATTTTAGGTCTTAAAGGAACTATAAAGCAAATACAAGCAAATTGGAAAAGTCTTGTGCAAATATGGAGACAAGGAACAAGTAGGCCGGCTAAAATAGCATAAAAGCTATCACCTTCATCAAATTGAAATGAGCACAACTAGCTTTGGAACAGATTTTAATCGGCCTTTGAAACAAACCTGTACACCGGCAAATTGGGAGTTTACACCACCGGCCTTGCTTGTTCATAGAATAAAAAATTTTAGCACTACCTACCACATCGCCGGCCTTCGCAAGAAATAATCACCAGCGTTTGATGGTTTATAATGTACATCGGCTAATTTAACTTTACTTCGCAAGCCTTTGGATGGCCTTGAACATCCACAATTTCAAAAACAATAAAGCTGGTACCAAAGCCGCTGGCATAAATACAAGCATTGAACTTATACCGGCAACATAAATGTCAAAGTTGGCTGTGATTTGCTCTCATAAAATTTTGTCAAATAAACAATCACCGGCAATTCCTAAAGCAAAGCCGCCAGCGTAGGCACCGGCTTACAATGAACACTAACAAATTCTTCAAGAAATTTTCATCTCAGATTTAATTATAACGAACATTGTCGATGGCATACAAGATTAAATTATTGGCCTTTGTTCTTATGGATGAAATTCCAATTTTAATCTATGAGAATATGTTCAAGGATGATCTAATTTATCATCCTTAGATACTTGAAAATCCTAAAAAAATAGAGAGAATTTCATGGAGATGAGTAGCTAAGTCCATAAATTTTAGCTAAAGGATTGTTACAAGTTAGATTCTTCAAAAATTGTGAGATCTAACTGATTTGATTTTTATCTGTTCTTATTATTTTGGGTATTTATATTGTTTTGATATTGTTATTTTGTTTGATTGATACAATTTAAGGCCTATTTATTCAGTTAGCAAGGTAATGTACTGCCACTTATAACGTTGAATCCATAATTATTTGATTGTTCTAATCTATGTGGCACAATAACATGATTGATTATATGATAGATAATTAATTTGTGTTATGAAGATATATAATCTAGTCTAAATAGATCATCTTATGATTTGTTGGCTTGAATTGGTAATCTCTCTTGTTCTTCTTGCTATTGATGAATTAAACCCTAAGAGCTTGTTTATGACTGTTTATTCAATAAGAGAAATAATCAAAGATCCTATTTTGATTATCGAAAAAGTAAGGAGAGATAGGTTGTTAAAACTTGTTAATGACCATAACCAATTTATCCAAAATAAAAAACAGAAATCTTTGCATCAATGATCAATTCTGTGAATTGAACTGTAATGATATATTTGGTTATGAACACCTTGATATTGAATTAATCCTTGAATTTTGTTTACTTGTTTATGATATAATTAGTTTTCATTGATTTCACAAAAACCTCCCCTTTCTTCTTTTCTTTATCTAATCTTTAAATAGAGATAAGATTTACCAATCCTTATGGACACGACCCTACTTACTATTATACACAAGTTATATGAATATTTAGAGCAGGAATTTAATTTTGTTGGATTCGACACCCACTAAGTATTTTGATGTGAAAAGCCAAATTAAAGTAATGATAAATATATGTATTAAATTAGGGATATATATACACAAACACTTTTGAATTCTTATTATATGATATAATGGCATTTAATTGAATATTAAATTTAGATAATAATGTGATAATGTATTGAATCTACAACTGACTTAAATATTATGAATTTAATATAAAAAATTGTGTGAATGAATATATTTAATATATTCTCCAATAAAAATATAAATTTTAAGTTGAGGAATTAAATAATATAAGCTAATAAGTTTAAATTATAATTAATAGTTATACATATTGGACTATAAAATACACTTTCTTAAAATAGACTTTCTTAATCAAGTAAGGCCTATTAGCTTAAAACCTATGCCAAGTCTCTAAAATCTTCATATTAGACTTAATCATTGTTATCTAAGTTCGAGTGTATTTAAAAAATAAGTGATAAGTCTTGATGAGTTTTAATAGAGATTAAGGTATTATATCATATATGATCTTATCTTAGTTATTGGTTAAATACAAGTTGATGATTGAACTTTGTTGTTTAAATCTTATATGAGATAATTTTCTTTAAGTAGATACCTATTCATGATCATGTCTATCTATATGCGTGTTGTTTGCTTAGGGTAGACATTCTTCTAGACTTAATTGAAAGACGACCTTATAATTAGAATGTGTTGTTTTTGCGTATGTCATTTAATCCAAGCTGTGGAGCAACAACCTTTTTAAGCAATACCGGGAACATAGTTTGGTGTTTAGGCCACCCCTATATTCTTATTCATTGATGGCTTGACAAATAGCTGATAGGGCAAATTGTATCAAGAGAACGTCCATTTATGTTTAGTGAGAAGTAGTGTATATAGTTCACAACTATGGGCATCGATTAAGCTGACATATAACTATGGATTGAAACAAATAGAGATGTATACGATTGTGAACCCTATATGAGTTTATTACATATAATGTTCTTATGGGAGATTAAGGTATTCAACATGCCTTAATCATCCCCTGAAGAGTTGTAGCTACTTATGACCCCCACCCCTTCTAGATTCTCATGGCTTATTGTCTGAAGTATGAGTTTTTCCGTGTTGATTTGGCCCTCTTTAAATAATAACCTTAAACTATTTATTGTTACATTGCATATAGTTTAGATGCATATGCCACATCGTGTGTATTTGTGTTGTTGTGTATCGGGCTTGGCTCACTCCTTTATTTTTTCAGGTGTTGAAGATGATTTGATATGAATTAATGTGATTACTTGGACCATAGTTTAAATATTGGTGAGAGACTAGACGAGTTAGATGCTTAGCCACATGGAATATTATAATTTTATTTTCTTATACTTTGATATTGTATTGTAAGGTTTTAAGGGACTACTTTTGAAAAATTTAGATATAATTTTTTTAGATAATATTATTTGTACAATTGAAATAACAATTTCTTAAATCTAAAATTGTTAGAAACTCATTTAGTTAATTGTAGCATTTGTTTATAATGCTTAAGTATTACACGTGGCAAAATTGTTAATGCTGTAGACCCTATCTGGGGCATAACAAATAACTAACCCATTTACTTAAAGCCTAAGCCCATGTGGTGGTAGCCAATTTCATATGAGCTTACATGGGTTAAATTCACCCGGTTACACTAAATCACATGCCTAAATTATCTATGAGCTTATCACACCATGTTATCTCTAATCAACACATTCCCTAAACTACCCTTACCCATAAAATTATCTAAGGACTTACCTAAGCTCGACCATACCTAATCACCTTTAATTACATCATCGAATGCTGAACTGGCTCTACAATATTCCCAAGAAATCACACAACATTTCCCTCATTTCTCACAATTTGTGACACACCATTCACTCACCAAATTTATCTAAAATTTATTCCACTCCATCTCTATTTTTTTCCCCCAAAAATCATCTCAAATTAATCCTGATTAGGTTAAGCACTACTCACCTTTATTTATCCATTCAATTTCCAATTAATTACCTAATTTAATAAATAATTTCATGTTAATTATTACGTGAATTTGAAGACAAATTGAATTCTTATGTGAATTTGAAGATGAATTAAAGACTAACATTAGAAGTTGGGCTTAAAAGCTACAACAATTGTTTGGGTAGTGCTAGTGAAGATATAATTAACTAATTTGCAATTCAAGTAAGTATTGTTTGTTTAATTGTTGAATTTGTATGTTGATTGTGTTTTTGTTATTGAAATTTGTGTTAGATGATATTATTAATATATATTTATATTTATGGATTTTGTGGTACCATCAATTATGATTAAGTACTAGATTAACTTTTAAACTGAATTTAATTGATTAATGATAAGTCAAATTAGTACTTAAAAGAAGTAACCAATAAAATAATAAGGTACCAAACTCATACTAATCACAAAAACTTAGTAATTAAGATAGGGATTGAAAGTCTTAACTTAATGGGAGGTTAAATAGTCACATTCAATTAAGAAATGAACCATCATAACCCATGATTAAGTAAACCCTAAACAATAAACTAGGAATTATATGATTAGGAAGCCAAATGGTCAATTGAAGAACTAATATCAATGTTGAGCAAAATAAATTATTAGGTTCATTAATAAGGAAATAAAATGAATAGCTATAAATTTTGAAAATAAAAGTAGTAAAGGGTAATCTTAAAAAAAATATGATTAGGAAAAAAAATAAGAAAAAGGTAAAAAGTAAATAGTAAATAGCAAATGGTTAAATAAAAATAGTAAGTTGTAATTAGTTAAAAGGTAAATATGGCTTGTAAGTTAGAAAATAATGGTAAAATAAGCCAAAATTAAGTGAATAGTAGCATATTTGTTACGGACAGATTACATCGGATCAGGACAAAGCCAACTTGGATGACAGACTATTACACATGACTGATTTATAGTTACAAATACAGTTGGAATAGCATAGATCTTACTAAGGCTAGTATAGATCTCAAACAGAATAGTTTAGATCTAAATAGAATGGAACTAAATCTCAATAGCATAACAAGTAGTTACTCTTGCATGTAAAGAAAACAGGCTGTAACAACAAGTAGTTACTCTTGCATGTAAAGAAAACAGGCTGTAAACAGATTGTACAAAACAAAAAGTATAAATAAAAAGATCGAGATACTCAGAGGGGTATGAGATTTTCCCCATACTTTGGTGCCTCAGGTACAGGATCTTGATCTGGCTCGAACAAGATCAATACCTAACATACAAATAAACCATTAGAGAAACAAATGGAGAGAACTCAAAGTTCATCGAACAAAATAAGAAAAATAGAGAGAGTTAGGGTTTCGAGATTCTTACCAGAGTGAGGCAAGAGATAAAAGAAACGAGAGAATTTATATTTTAGGGTTTGTGTGAGGTTAAAAGACCAGCGTGCCCCTAACAATATTTGGCAAAATTTATCAAGTAAAATCAAATTAAATTAGTAAAAATACCAAAAATACCCTTAATTTACTTTAAAAATCCCTAAATTAACCGATAAAATACCATATAGAGGAGACAAAGAGTATCATGCATGGAGAAAAGTAAAAAACAAGCCTATCAATTCATAACTCAAAGCTTTTGAAAATTTTACTTATAAACATGAGCAAAATTAACCAAACAAATGGCAAAGTAGCAAACAAAGACATGAACCTCAATCAATGCTTTGGAAAAATAAAAAAATAATGTGGAAAACACTAGGAAAATTTGAGACATGCGATTAATCAAAGGAAATTGCCCATAAATTTCTCAAATATGTGTCAAATTACATGAAAAAATTTATAGAAAATCAAAAGGTGTCATAAAAACCCAAAAATTTCACACAACACCTATAAATATGTGTCCAACATGCAATAATTTTTTCATGATTTTACAAGCCACGTGGAAGGTGAAAAAAGAAATTAAAAACTGACCAAACTCTTCCTATAAATAGATCCAAGGGGATCCAAATTGCATAACTCACACACAACTTCAAGAAAATTCACTAAACTTGATAGTAAGAGGTCTGATAGATAGAGAGAGGCTACTGACATCCCCTAATAGTTCATGGTGACCAGAAGGTGGAGGTTTTGATGTTGGGAGCTCTAGGTCTTGCGTAAATTTTCAAAGCTCCAAACATTGTTGTTTGGACCTCAAGTCTTTATAGTAAATATATCCTAATATTAGTTATAACATATAATTTTTGTAGAATTTTTCATGCAAGTTTAATATTTTTAAAAATATGTACAAATATAGCCATTATAATACCAAAATACCGATAACGAAATAATTAATATAAACAATATAAATGTTTCTTGAAAATCATCAAACCACTATACCATTACTATATGATATTTATACCATTATTATCATAAGTTACAAATTTTTAATATTTTTCTTATTATTTTAGCAATTTACAACCTATATTTGCTAAACTACTATTATAAATACCATACGAGTATAACAACTTTAATAATTCCTTAAGTGAACTTGGATATCTATAACCATGTATAATATATACCTATACATGAAACAACAAAAGTTATTAATTCATTATCACATAAGGCTGTGGCTCAAAAAATAATATAATAAAGCTTTATATAATATAATTACAATTTAAGTACAACATACCTAAATTTAGTTTATAAACAACATTGCACTAACTTACCTATTCCATTTCTGCCTATATGCACCTGTTTTGTCATGAGCAAATCAATACCTAATTGTTCTGGGTAAGTGGTTTAGTTTAATAGCCATATTCCTTATCTAAAGAGTCTTTGAGTTGATATATTATTTGTAATTGTAATTAGTAAGACAACTGTGTGTGCTTGCTTGCTTAATTGATTGTAAATAATTGACTCGGTGTGGATTGATTATTTGAGTTGATCAATTAAATAAAGAACCTTAAGAATTAATCCAGCCACTTTCAATATGACATGCATTTCGTATCATATTCCTTGTTTTGCTTGCACCAAAACCAACCATTAAAGTAAGAAATTAGGTTAATTTCTTCTTTAACCTTTTAGTGAACTAAGTGATAGGATATGAAGTTGCAATATGGGTTAAAAGCTACCAGTGGATAGTCCATAATGGTTTTTAGGAGGACAATGGTCTATTGCATAATCCTAGTTTTGTCGATAACGAATTCGTGCCAAACTCCTCGAAATCTAGATTAAAGTAGGATCAATTTCTCTAAACTCTTGATATACTGGTAAACATTATGTAGATGGCATTTTGTGTGTTAATGGATACACTCAAATAAATAAACTTGAATGGTGATTGATGTTTAGATATATTATAGGATTCTAACCACTTATTGAACATGTGGCTATCACAGTTCTTTTGCAGGTAGCTCAATATCCTTATTACCCTAGAAAATTAACTAACATGCCTGGAATCATTTCTTTAAGTACCTGGATTTAATTAATATCGGACATTATATATCTCTAAAGTGTTAGCTTTTATTTTTGAGCCCAGTGACTACCAACTGATTATGGATAATTTCTGTTGATTCCCATAAGCACCTAACAATCATAGTCGGACTGTTACTATTTAAATTTTTGGGATGTGACAGCTTTGATAAAAACTATATATTTATTAAAAAAAAACCGAATCACATATATGTACCTATATTAATGGTATTTTATTTGATTTCGATGAAATTGATGTATAATATATGCATGTGTATGTCAGATGATGTAAATATTATCATCTAAAGAGTTGCTGTAGCTTTTTCAAATTAAATCATCGTACATAGATTTAATAATAATATGGTTTTGATAAATATATATATTTCCTAAAATTCGAATCATATATGTGCATATATTAATGGTATTTTATTTGATTTTGATGAAATTGCTATAAAATATGTGTGTGTGTGTGTGTCAAATGAAATTGTTTGTATATATATGCGCGCGCGTGTGATTTTGATTGATTTCAATTATGAAATCGTGTTAAGTTGATATAATGCATTCTGAATATAAATAAATGTTGAGTGATAAGATTACGTATATATGTTATAATTGAAATAATGTGAAATTTTGAATATATATATATATATATATATGTTTATATGGTAGTTGGACTGGATATATATAAATATATTGGTATCTTTGTTGATTTAATTTGATAAATTATGTTGAGTTGAAATATATGTATTTATAATTGTAAAATGCCAGATGATAAAAATGAAAAAACTATATATGTTGGTTGGTCTGGAATTATACCTATATATATGCATGTATGATGATTTAATTTGATAAATTATATTGAATTGAAAATTTATGCATTATGTATGAAATGTCGAACATATATATGTTCTAATCTCTAGCCACTGATAAAAAAAAAGGTTTCGCAGTTGATAAAAATTTCAAGAAATCCAACTAAGATCCAAGTGATTTAATAAAATCATTGAAGAGATTAGACTTACTATAATATAAAAATAAATAAATCATAGTGAAGGACAAAGTTGTCATATGTTGAAAAATAAGAGGGTTTTATGGACCACCTTAATAAGACGGCAAACACATGATTGATCAAGTGAGAGTCATCCAAGAAGGATAAAAGGACACATCACAACGCTACCCCCTAGGCCACTGGCCTTAGCAGTTAAGCCGCCGGCCTTGGATGTTACGTTGCCGGTGTAAGAGCTAGCCATCTTTGCCCCAGCTTCATATTTCGCGTTTAAGCCACCAACATATGTTCTAGGCTGCCGGCTTTTATTTCAACACCACCAACCTTCTTTATCAACCTATAATATATGTTTTGTTTCTTGTTTTCTTTAAGGTTTTCCATATAGTAGTAGTTTATATAGACCCATAACCTTGTCTTTCTTCCCATAACCTCCTATAAGCTTTTAGAAACCCTAAAACCTCTCTCAAACCTATAGCTTGCTCAAGGAGGAATGAGAATCAAGTAATAGGTAAGTTTGATCCTTTTCAATCTTTTGACAATCTAAAAGAGTTATTTTCCTTGAGTTTTCTTATTGGTCTTGAAGGAAATCAAATTCTTGGAGCAGTTCTTTGGAGACACCTTAAGTTTCTTAGAAATTTTGTTGTTCTACGATCAAGGAAGGAAGGTAGTTGTGATTCTTGTTGGTTTAAGGGTTTAGATGACCTTAAGAGTATGTTTATCTTGAGAAAATGAGTTTTGAAATAGTTTTGCTTCATGTGATCAGGTGTTTCTGTTGAAGTTAGGTTTTCTATTCCAAAAGTTGTTTCATGTACATTCTTACCTTGTTTGATGATTGTGCTTGTTAGGTAGAACATATAATTGGACTAATTGCTATGCACCTTTAATTGGTTTACTGCCTGTGCTTGGCTGGGTCTAGTAGACTGAGAGTACCGTATTACTAGGATGGCACCCTGATGATTTGTATATGTCATTGTTCCTTATGGAGTCGTGTACAAAGATGATTCCAGTAGTTTAAAAGTGGTATGAGTATGGTACCCAGGGTATGTGGGGAGTACCCAACATCAATATATTTATATATAAGTATTTTATACGTATTTGTTTCATAGAGTCATGAGTTGCTCTGGGTTTAGGATTAGTTGCAAATGATTCTAAATAGTGTTGGTTGTTTGGTTAATTAAAGATAATAACCTATGATTGTTGTATATGATATTATGACGTATGTGGATTTGTATGTTGATTGCTCATGTGCATGTGATTGTGGTTTGGCGTACTGAGTCTTTGCGCTCACTTTTTTATTTTTTAGGAATAGGCAATGATCCCGTAATGTTCAATCTATTTGGATATGATGATATATAGATTACAGGGATGATGATAGTGGAGCTGATTTCCAAGCCAATTTTTAGAAAATAAGAAGTCATGATAGTTAGAGTTGAAGATCTTTCTGAAGTTTTATTTGTTATTGTGACTAAGAAGTTTAGATATTAGTTTTATGATTTTTGATATTTTAAGATTTTCTTTTCAAATGATGTTTTAATATGGATAGTAAGTTGGCATTTGATTTAAGCCAACAGAGTCGTTCAGAAATTTCTTTTATGACATTAATATTTGAAAAGTTTCCTTTATGTGAGACTTTGAAGTTATATGGTATTAAAATTATGGATTAGTAGAATCATAGCCTTAGCATGTTCTTCTCTAGTGAGGACACATGACGGGCTGATAACGCCTTCAGTTTAGGGCATTGTAGCTTAAGTGGCATCAGGGCTTATGTTATAAATCTTATTAGATTTAAGTTATGAACTCCTTATAATGGTGAGCAATAATGAGTGGGGTAACAGATGGTTTAGGGTTGCTTATCTAGAATAGTATTGTTGATACATAGTGTAGACATCTCATTTTGACATTTTTTGTCAAAATAAATACTTAGGTTAGATATACATAATTAAAATAATTGAATTTTGCAAATTACAAATATTAAAGCTAGGAATGAAAATTAAAAAAAATATATATATATATATATAATAAATCAATTTAATAGAAATAAATATAATGGATGTAATATGGATATTTAATATAGTAATGTAATTACAAAATTCGTAAAAAAAAAAAAAAATTTACTGTTCATCGTCTTCCAGCTTTGGCCGCCCGATGGGCCAAGTTTGAGAGCTTTTATGGCTCGGTTTTCGACCCGTTTTTTACAAACCAAGCACGTTTCTAAAAATAGGCGTGGAGTAGTTTATATTGGTATAAAATTTAGTTGTTTTCATCAAGAGAAAGGGTTTCAAATTTGAATTCGAAAATTAAAAAAAATTCGTTTTAGTTTCCGAAAAAAATGGAAAATCCGAGATTTTGTTGTTTAACGTTCAAAATCTAACGGTAATGACAGCTATTTTTATGTTAATGACAACTAATTAATAGTTGTAATTGGTTTTTTTCGGATTAAAATAAAAAACCCCAAATTTAGATCTATAAATAGAGGAAGAGAAAAAACGAAAAAGAAAAAGGAACACAAAAGGAAAAAGAAAGAAAGAAAAATCAAATGGTATTCGAATATATATAGGAGATTGAAATCTGCAGCTGTGGCCGAATCGACCGGAATCCATCGTCGGAGTTTCGTTGTTGCCAACGTTCCCCTGCACGCATTCATCCTCCTTCACGCGCACGAATTCCAACCTGCAGGTAAGTTCATATTCTGCTCCTAATTCATATAATAATAATAATAATAAATAGGAAAATAAAAAATAAGAAAAATAAAAATAATTAGTATATGATTATATTTTCAAAATTTGTTATGAATATATTGTGTTTTTTAAAAAAAAAATTCAAAATATGTTAAATTAGTATTAGTTTGAATCATGATAGTATAGTCATTATAATTAGTTTTTTTGTCAATAAATGAAATTGTCTTGTTCTAAAAATAATTAAATTGAAATTTAGGGTTTATTTTTTTTGCCATGATCGATCTTGCTATGATAGTGTATAATCCTTGCACCTTTTCTTTGTGATACCGTTTTGTAATATTATGATTTTATCAAATTTTGAATAATGAGATCTTGCAAATATTTGACATAAAAATTGTATTGATAACTTGATGAAAATCTTGATTTGGCTAAAGTTTCTTTATACCATGATTTTGAAATGATTAAAAGAACCCGATTTCGTTATCAATATGCAATGTAATTAGAAACTTTGCTATAATGTTAATATCATGTATGAAGTTTACCTACGTTATTGAATATGAGTTCATCTTGTTAACATTGATATCTTTTATTAATTTTATATATGATGATATATTGATGTGCTTGACAATTGCCATGATATATAATTTTAATCCATTATTCAAAATCTTTTTATCACTTAGAAAAGTTAATTTTTATAAATTCGCTAAAACATAACTTGATAGTCCTTTTTACATTAATATAGTAATGATTTTGTTTTCTTGTGATAAAATTGATTTTTTTTTTTATATATCATGTTAGATATGTGTTCGTAGAATTACATTAAGATCTTATTATTGATAATATAACTATAATCATGCCTAATCATAAGGAATATGAATTTTTTAGAGTTTTAGGTTTACAATATTTGAAATTGTGTGATCATGTATGATGATTAGTCATTAATATTCTTTTTATGCCATGATTTTGTCTTATTATGACCTTGATTGAATTTTATGATTTCACAATATATGAAACCACATTGAAATTTTGCCCTTGATAATATAATGTCAAAGATATATAAATCTTGATTATGCCATGATATTGCTTTGTTGAAATTAGCTTGTTAAATATTGATATTCCGTATAATATTTTTATTCTTGATGATATGTATGATCAATTGATATGCATGAATGTGGTTATGATTTCTTGTTCAAAATTTTTGTCACCTAGAAAAATCCGATTTTTCATAAAATTGGCTAAACCTAACTTGATAGATTTAGGTTCATGTTAAAAAAAAAAAACATTTTTTCATAAAATTAACAAACTTAAAGTGAAAGATTTCGAAAAATTCTAAAATTAACCAAAACTAAATTTTTCTAAAAGAACTACGTGTAGTCTGATCCCGATTAGCGGGTACGTACGCACCTAAATGGGCGACTTAAAATATGTAAAAAAATTATTTTTGTGAATTTATTTGATTTGTTTAGTTTAGAATATATGAATATTGATAGAATTTGATAATGTTGATTAATTTGAATATTTCGAGTTGATGGAATTAGATTAGTATTTTCTATGTATATTAGACATATGTTTAGTTAATTAGATAATGATAAATAGTTTAAATTTTGAAATTAGGTTTTAAAAGAAAGCAATTTAAATATGAAAATTTAAAGTGGTAACCGTTTAGGTTTTAATAAGTTAGCCCCCGAACTCAAGTTAATTTCTGGTTCTCGTTTTCAAAAACGATTTTTTACTCAGATCAGTAGTAAAGCCAAAATCAACCTACCCATTGGTTTTGGTTTATTTTTTTCTCGATTTTGGTCGAGTGGCGACTCCAAAATGTTTTAAAAATTCAAAATTTTCTTTAATTCTCAGTCGAGGATTCGTATTGAATGTGTTAGGGTTTAGTACGAATCGGATTAAAGGAAATCGAGAAAAACCAGGCTCGACACATAGTATTTTTATATAGTGTTTTGATCCTTTTAGTTTGCCTTGGCGTGTTTTTCTCTAGTGAGGACACGTGGTGGGCTGATGACGTCTTTAGTTTAAGGCATTACACGTACCAACCCTTTTTCTGTTGTCAATCACGTAGATACAGATTCCTCTTTTCGATAGATCTGAATGTGATATGCCAAAATGTTGGATCTAGGTATTGCTTCCCACAAACACTCTCTATAAGTATTCACATGAACAAATCCCTTTCTGATTACGAACATAGGTCTGCTAGCACCTTTGATTTTTACCTCCACCAATCATGTTTCTCTCCTTTTAGAAAAGTCTTATTTTTCTTTATTTATGGGTTCTAGGTTTTATTTTCTCTCTTTAAAATTTTGTGTCTAATGGTGTATGTATATATACATAGGATGAAGCATGATCTTCTTTATCACGTCTTTTCCTATTTTAAATAGGTAACTAAAATTAATTATTATCCATTATATTTTACTTTAAAAACAAAATTTAAAATAAATCTTTAATTCAAAATAAAAATCTACTTTCCTATTTTGAATAGGATAATTTAATTAATGCAGTAAATGTAATAAATTTGGATACTTTCCAAATTCATTCATATATTTGCATTAGTTCATTCTTTGTAGTGGGTTTAAATCTTATTTTGGGTCTATACGTCATAAGTGCTTTTAGCAAAATATTATGACTATCCAAATTAAATGAAGATCGTCAATTCGACATACCCTAATTCATAACTTATGTCATAATCCTTTTATCACATAATATCTACATTGAACATAAGTCATTAATAATGTCACCCTTATATTATTCAACCTTATGTTTTCTCCATCTCCAAGTTGATTAACAAAATAAATGTCATTAATCATACTATCAATTCATTTGAGAACGGTTACGCATTTCTCAGTCTCACTTATCAAGAGACTTAAAAATATCTCTGAGAAGGACAAATTTCATCTCAATTATTCATTTTTCTCTACATGATTCACAGTTTCACACTATGCTTAATCACAATCTTTATAATTATTTGATTAAAGATAACGTTTGATTGTGTCAAATCATAATATTCCTCATGTTGGAATCCATGGTGATTTTAAGTTTAACGATTCGTTGATATAGTTATTATGAAAATTAATTATGATATTAATTTATACAGTGATTTCATAGCAGGTCAGTCCTGTACTTAGTTCTTAAACATGTACCTATGAGTTTGATTTATATGCCAATGCAAATAATCATCCCATTATTATCAATCAAATCTCAAACTATATTTGATTTATTACTGTGGATCTAGGGACATGTAAAATAATTATATTATTATTCAAAGATATTATTATAAAGTAAACATGCAAACAATATGATAACAAGTGATTTTTTATTAATAAAATATATGAATAACAATATCCAATGTTTGACTTATGGCACAATCACTAACAATATATAGATATGTTTATATGCTAAAGATTCTTAATTAATCAAAATATTCACATTGACATATGTTGTATAATATTTCTGTTGATGCTGGATTTATATTTAATTTAATTAATTATGCAAAAATTCTGAAAAAATATAAAACCATGCTAAACCAGTTTTGATTGACTGAACCGGTGCTAATTCATACCGAACCATATTAATTTAATTTCGGGTGGACTGTATATATATATATATATATATATTTTTTGGTCCTATGGACTATATGTTATTGAACCGGATTTCTATTGGATTGTTGTGATGGAATTTTGAGTGAACCGACCTAATTTGGTTGCGAACTGGACTTGATCACATTCCAGGAATTGATTATGATAAAAACTAAACCAATATCAACAGGAACAGTCCTAAATACATGCTGAATCGGTCTGAAGTACCAAACAATAGGCAACTGAACCGGTCTAACACAAAATGAATCGACCGAACATCCTTAAAACAGAATATACATAAAATAAAATGTAAAATATTGAAATAATAATTTAAATAAAATAAATATATCAAAATTATTAAAATCCCAATTTCAAATAAAAACCAAACGTGATTTCGAGTAAAATTAAAGTTTTGGGTAAATAAATAAATAAATATAGATTCATTAGTTTAATTTGGGCCAAAAATAGTTCAATTTAACTTATAATGGACGTTTTAAATCAATATGAGCTTATTAAAAGTAACTTTACTCAAATAGCAAATTTTTAAGTCCAATTAACTAAGTTCAAATTTAAATGATTTTAGTCTAAAAACATTAGGTCTATTAACCTATTCTAGAACTTTTGGCCTATTTGACTTGCAATGAACTTATCCTATTATCCATTGGGCTTTTCTTAAAGTTTAGGGCTAAGTGAGTTAAACCCAAGGATATATCAAAATTATGTCTTATTGGCTTAAATTATAAAACATGGGTTCAATATCTATTACCTATTCTAATTAGGCATAATCTCAAATTATTAAAGTCCATTATCCATTCCTAGATATAGAATTACCTATTAGACCCAAATACAAATTATTAGACCCAAAAGCTTTAAATTATAATTAGCCAGTAATTTGACTTATTTATGATCACCAAGACCTAATAACCTTAAATAAGCATTAATTATATTCCATTGAGCTTATATCGAATTCATTAAGTCAAATATCTAATTTTACTCCTATTGGGCATTATTTCAATATCTAAACTCAATTACACCAAATTTATAAATTATAAACTCTAATAGGCTTATGTACAAGTGCAACTTCCTAAGCTCATAATCCTAAATATAATAACATTTAGTTATAATTCTATTAAGCTTGATTTAGGATCCTAAAAGGCCAATACTTCTAAATAAGAAATTTAATATCACTTATTGTAGGCTTAATCAAAATCACTCAAGCTGATTACCTTAAAAGAAATAAATTCAAAAATTAATTAAGTTCTTATTATAAATTAAGTTATATACTTACTACTCATATGAAATAATCTTTCCTAATAGATACCGATTTGCTTTGTGTTCCATCAATCAATCAATGTCAGACTTTTGGACATATTGTTAGGTATGCGATACCGTGTTTGCTACTTATTTAAGATAAATATCCTAAAATGAATTAATACTTAAAGATGTGTTAAATAATTGATTGATTGATTATGCGTAGTTGTCACTTGATCTAGGCTGAGGGACGATAACTTTACTAAGCGGTGCTAGCACGATAATTAGATGCTTATACCATTGATGGTAGCTTGACGAGTAGCTGATAGGAAAAACAGTAGCGAGTTAACATTTGCTTACGGTTGATGAGAATTAATATAGTATAATTCATGTTTATGAGACCAATTAAACTGCATTATATTATGGATTAAGACCAATAAAGATGTGTAATGGCTATAAACTCCATATGAGACTACTACTTGGTAGGTCTAGGAGGTAAATGTATTTGGCCTATCTTCGCCAACCCGCTAGGTAGTTGTTGCTACTTAAGAACTTGTAGGTTCCCAGTATGTTGCCAGAGTGTTAATGCTCCATTATTGATTTGCCATCCAAATTAAAGATCTAAATTGTTTGTTGTTGAATTATGATTATTTCAACTTTGAGATCGATTTGGATGGGCTTATTGACGAGTGAAGCAAATAGAATTGGCGGCTATTACTTGTTTCTGATAAGAGTTTTTGTTTATCTTATTAGACTTGTTTTACCTTTGAGGGCTTGGCTTTGAGCCATGGGTTATTTTTTCATCAATTGGTGTTAGACTTAATACTTTTGCAAATTTGATGCTTTGACTTTTGAGATACTCGAATCTATGGTTTTTAATATATATATATTTATATATATATTGTTGGTCCCAAATAAATAATCAAGAAAGGGGATTGAATTGATTATTTCAAAATTTTCCTTTAAAAATAATTCCCTTTTCTGTTTTGAACAATGAGAACAAGATAAGTAATTAAACAAATATGAAAATAAATTGCAGAAATTAAAAACATAGAGATTAGAAAATCAAGCAGCGATTTATAATGGTTCCACCTTGTGCATCAGTCCACTCTTCCAGCTCCGAGCCGATGACCCCGTTATCCTACGGGTTTGTTCTACTATCCAATAAATTCAAATTACAAGATAGTGCAATCCCCTCTGCTTGATTTTCACAGCTATCCTTTAACTACAACCGATCTATAGAGTCTAATCCTGTAATTGAACTACCAACTAAGAGGCAACAACACATTCCTTCAATTACAAAAAGAAAAGAAATTTTCGAGATCAAAAAGCAAAAAGAAATATTGCAAAGAGATCAACTCGCTTCTTGAAACGTAAGAAGAAATTATAAATATTTTAGGCAAAATGAAACTTTTGGGTTTCGTTATGGGTTTTGTTTTGTATATACTTGGTAAGAAAAAGAGCTTCTTTTTTTTGTGTGTGAATAGTATCAGCTTTTTTTTTTTTCTTCGATCTTCTTCTTTTTCTCTTTGTCTTCTGTATAATATATTCTTTCTTCTCCTTAACGTTCCAAAAGCTGTTTGGAAGATGGATAAGCTTTTCCAAAAATCTCGATTAAAAATCTTTGTTCCTTATCTATTTTTAGAATTTGAATTCTTCTGTTTCTTCAGGGTAGAAGATAAGATGAGATATGTTTCTTCTAAATATAGTGGTGACATTTATCTTGATTTGAAATTTGAAAACCGAAACTGATTCATCATAATCTGATCTTCTTCTTCTTCTTTATCTAAACCAAAAATAGATAATGTTCCTTTTTTTTTTTTTTGAACTCACACATGAATCCCATAGAAATAGGTAAGTGATGGACTTATCATTGTCTTGAAACATTGTAGACACTGATATTTCACTTGTCTTGAAGAATAAAAACGTGTAGAATCTGTTCAAACAAGGTTTGGTATTGTTCATGAAGATTCCCATTGTTGATGAGAGAGAAACTTTGATAAAAACATTAAATCCCCTTGGATTAAACCAACTTAGGTGGAACAAATGAGTATATTATCAAAATAAACTCATTTACTCGGAGCTAGGTCTTGAAGATTCATTTTTGTACTGAATTGGAATGATTTGTATCAAGTGAGAGAAGATGAATAGTAAAATCACTTGATATAAAGCTGCTGTCAAAAGTGCAGTGAAAGGTTCTGCAAAGGGTTCTGGATTTCTGAAAAAAAATTTATCCTTAAAGCAACCTTCTGGAAAACATTTTACATTTCGAATACTCTTCATCATTTATCTTCTTTCTCTTTAACTTGATACTACACATTTAATAAACTCATTAGTAATCATTTTTACTCTTTTGTTATCATCAAAACCTATTTAAAGAGAATCTAACATATATATGTGTATGTATGTATGTATGTATGTATATGGTATGCTTATGTGAGTAGCCTTTTTGAAAATATTTCGCAAAAATTATTTTTTCCACTGTGATAACAATTGTTTTCAAAACTTAATTAAACGATTTTAGAACATAAAAATTTATTAGAAGCGACTACTATAGACACTTGGTATATAATAGCCTTTGTTAACGTCTGAGTAATAGACATGACAAAACTAAAGACACCTTGACTCTGTTGAGGGCATGATAGTAGCTAGCATCTAAGTATCTAGGTATGTTATTCAGGTGCTAGCATGATCATAAGACTTGATCATGTTTTGTAACCAATGTTCTTGAACATGATCGAAATGGTTTTGATCATGGTATAGCAGCTTAACATCTAGATGTTAGGTGTGGCGTCTAGATAGTAACTTGGTTCAAAACTTTTTTTACTTGTAAGTTACAAGTGGTGTTTCAATTATGGTGGATGATGTATGAATGCTAAGCTTTGGCAACTAGCCAGTAAGGCATTAGTTGCAAGGGCAAAATGATCAAGTTTCTCCAATAACTAAATCCTTCGTAGAATCTATAAATATGAAGTCTTTGACAAATTGATAAGAGTTAGAAAAATTGTTTATTTGCAAGCAAACATATTGTAACAACTCTTCGCTAATTTTATCTTTTATATTTTGTATTTGCTTATTCCAAGTAAGAGAATTATGAATAGTGCTATTGAGAGCTTGTGTTGCAATACTTTGCAAGGCACTAATTTAGAATAGTTTTGATTTATTGAATGTCAACATAAGTTATGCATTAAGTGTGGATTTGTAATTGATCGAAGGACACAGTTGTGTAAGATTAGTTGATGTGATTGTGTGCAATTCATTAAATGCATCATTTTGGTGATTAATTACGTTGAAGTGACATGAAGTGTGCATAGTTGTACTTGTTTTGCATAACAACCAATATAGCAGTCTAAGATGATACTTTACCAAGTTTTTTAACTCAACTCTCTCTTTCTTTTCCCTGCTGGGAAACTTATTTTGTGATTTTGATGAAAATATTCATTTTCCCATGCTTTGTTGATGCAAAGGAAAAAAAAAAAGATTATCTAGATTACCCTTTAAACATAAGTCTACTTAAGGTATTTCTATAACTTTCGAATCTTTCCTCGCATCACACTTAGAAAGAAATATTTTAGTCATTCTCACACATTTTACTTGGTTTCTACTCCATTTTAAAATATCAAAAAAATACTATATTTCCATTCATTTTTCTTTTTTTTTTAAATGGTGCAAAGGAATTGAATTTATAAAAATAACCTTTAAAGGAAAGCAAAAATAATAAAAAGTTAATCCATGTCTTAATTTGTTTATTTTATTTCATTTACATTCATCAAACATAGTGAATAAAAAAATAATTTTACTCACTTCCCTTTACTTTTACCCTCAAACATAAATAAAAATAAATATTCCCCTTTCTTCTGATTTTTTCTCCTTTCTTTTACTTTCTGCGTGTTTCCACCGTTTTCCTTCCTTCTTGAAAATGGTTTCAGTCACATCCTTTTCTCAAAACGCATAAAACCTGTACTGTACAGAAAAAGCAAAAGCTCAACTAACTACTTCCCTTTTGGATCCATTTTTGGCATGGAATCATCATCACCACCACCGCCATCATCTACACCGTCGATGTCACCGTCCAATGCAGACCTCACGCAGAACACCGCCGCTGCTCAGCGTCGCCTCCAGGCCGTTCACCGCCACCTCCATCCCGCCACTGACGTTCTTGACAACTGCAGTACAGCAGTACAACCCGACACCACTTCTGGAGAGTTCTTCCGCGGTCAGTTCTCTTCATTTATTTCGTTGTAAAGATGTTATTCTGCTTTAAGAATAGCAGTTCCTCTGAACAGGAAAGAGAGAAAAGAATTCTTTATATACTCTTAAGTCACTTGAAATCGGCATTTTTCAAGTATAGCTTTTTCCAAACTAAGTGTACGAGAAACTATTCCACAATAATAGTGAAGCCGGAATGAAAATTTTATTTCAGTGAACCAAACGCGGCAGCAGTAATGTGTAGTTGATTTTATATTATATGCTGAAGATTTATGATCAGCGAAACTTAATACAGAAGAAAATCCGCAAACGTTCGTATGATACGAATTGCCATGTGTGCTTTCGTCTCCCTGTAAACATGTTCTGAACATTTAAGCAACTCTTATAATTAAGGCCTTGGAATTTCTAGTGTTATTATAGTGATCTTATGATGTTGTGGTTGTCAGTGGATTTGAATGAGAATAATTAGAGGAGAAGGTGGTGGTCAATGGCAGGTGGATGTAGTTAACAATTATGGAAAATGTCTACGAAAAGCGAGGCAATTTAGCTACAACTGGTGCACTTGTTGCTGAAAAACCCAATCGGTATCTACAAACTTTTGAGATTATTAACTAATAATTGATGATCATAAAAATTCAATGTAAGAATTTTTAAAATGGCCCAGAAAACATGGGCCATAAAACACACACACGTAGCTCTTTAAACATATGCACAATCAAATGTGTGGCTCTAAATGCTAGTACTAGACTAGGCCCTTCGTATTGCGTTATCTATGATCTTAGTCTGTGATCGTTGGGTGTGTCCAACATCATACTGCAAGCATGTAGAAAGAACTATCATTGTTATACTAGCAGTGTCAGAAAAATTAGCTTGTTAAAAGTGAATATTGTGCTAGCAATGAGTGGAATGGACTTCTAAGATTTTTTAGCACAGTGTATGGAAAATAAAATTGATACAGATACTAATGAATGATGGTGGTGTTGTGAAGTAGAGTGACAATAGATTAGATCAAATGTGTCTGAGTTAGTGTTTGCAACAGTTAATCAAGAGCGACTCAAGGAGAAATTAATTCTTGTTGTAAATTTGTACTAAAGTTGCTTGCATTTGATTTGAAATCAGGAGAGCATTACAGTGTGGTTCTTCCTGAAGATCTACGGGAAGAGAAATGGAATGTGTACCGGTATGGAGTTATATCAGTATTGTACTACTTTTCCTTAACGTGTTTATGTATGAGCACATAACAAGTAGGTTGATTCCTTTGTCCTTGTTATTTAATAAATGCCAGGTCATTTCACTCCCCCTTGAAGCTTCTCAGCAGATTTCCTAATCACCCTGATGTTGGAACATTGCACGATAACTTTGTGTTAGTATCTCTATATAAACAAATATCATGCCCTTTCACAAAATATAAAATGTCAATGCTGTGTCTCACTATGCTATCAAAGAACTGAGTTTTCATATCACTATCATCTACAGACATGCTGTTGAGGCATTTCGAGATGACAAGTATTTGGGTACACGAGTTCGTGCAGATGGGACAGTGGGGGAGTAAGTCAAATTGCACCAAACTAAGATCTTATGAGTGTTCAAAATGTATTCCATTCGTCATGATATCATGCAACTGTAGCCGAATTTCTTAAGGTACAAGTGGATGGCATATGGAGAAGCAGGCACTGCACGGGAAGCAATTGGTTCTGGCCTAAGCTATTATGGGCTGCCCAAAGTGAGTTAGTTATCATATTGAACAGGTTGTCAGCTCCTTTTTTGCGCATTAATTTTTCTTCCTTCTTCTGTAAGAAAGTAATTTTTTATCACATATGGGAAGATGGTCCTATTGTCTTATCTTATCTTTTTATTAGCTATTGTCAAAATGACTCAACTGGGATTGGGGTGTGAGTAAATTTGAATGAGTTTGTACAATTTCTTCTGCAGGGAGCTTGTGTTGGACTGTATTTTGTTAATCGGCCAGAGTGGGTGGTTGTGGATCATGCTTGCTCAGCATATTCCTATATCTCGATTCCTTTATATGACACCCTTGGTCTGTTGCAAAATTACGTAGAATTTCTCATACCCTTGTCTAAATTTCTCTAGTAATATACTGGTGCGTGCAGGCCCTGATGCTGTCAAGTATATTGTGAACCATGCATCTATTCAGGCTATTTTTTGTGATCTTCATACTTTGAATACTGTGAGTTCTTTACATTTCTGTTGATTAGGTTACTTGCTGAAAAATTTGGTGGATGAATTCTTTGGACCAACCTCTGGCCAAAAAAAAAAAAAAAAAAAAAAAGACACTCTTTGGACCAGCCGAACACACAAAAATCATACCTTTGAAGCTTACCATCACTTTATTTTGATTAGTTAAAACATTCCTTGTCAGGCTTTCATGACTTGTGGAGGTTTTTGAGATAATATATTCCAGTACATCTCATGCTCATTGTGTGCATTTTGCAGTTGTTGAGCTTTATATCAGAGATCCCTACCGCATTTCTTATAGTGGTGGTAATTATGCAGTAGTCAACTCCTGATATATTATGCTGTCATGTATCATGTCTAATAATTGATATTATGCAAGTAGGTAGTCGGAGGCACTGATGGACACTTGCCCTCCCTTCCATCAACGGCTCGAATTAAAATCCTTTCATACATGCAACTTTTAGACCAGGTATTAATTTGCATTGCCTTCTGGTAAACACCAAAAACTTTTTCTGTACTCGTATATTATCTGCTGAAGAACATGCGATCTCATATCTATAGTTAGCTCTCCGCATAAGCTGTCAGTATCTCCAGTACTTAAAGATAAGCACTATAATATGTGCATTTTTATTAGGGCCACAGCAATCTGCAATCTTATTGTCCCCCCAAACCAGAAGATGTTGCGACCATATGTTACACAAGTGGTACAACTGGAACACCAAAGGTGATATATGAAGATCCAATGTAATTGCAAATTTTCCACCACTCTGAGTAATTTTGAGTGGTCAGAGCTGTCAAGATTTTCTCCATAAACTTAAATTCTTGATTTTTTGGTGAAGGGAGTTGTATTGACCCATGGAAACTTGATTGCGAGTGTTGCTGGGTTTAGCCAGAAGGTCAAGTTCCATGTCTCAGATTTGTAAGTCATCTAGCTGCTTAGTTAGCTGCTAAGCTTCCCTTAATTCAAGATGATTGTGGCGAATATACCTTTATTAAAAATTGATTCTTGGGAATGTCCTCCGTCGCAGATATATATCTTATCTCCCTTTGGCTCACATATATGAGAGAGTCAACCAAATTTTAGCAGTGTACTTTGGTGGTGCTATAGGATTCTATCAGGGGGTATGTTTTCTCTATCAAGCATAATATGCATATCTTTGCTTGTATGCTCAAAAGTGTAGGAGCCTGTCTTCAACATTCTGATTGTTTAAGAACTGCATTGTACCAGAGGGAGACTTCTCAATCTAGTGATGCATTGGTTGTGATACTTAGTGTATAGCTTGCAAATAGAATATATATTATTTTGGTAATCTGAGATCAGCCATAAAGCTAGTATGGTAGGTTAAGTCTTGGCGAATGAAATCATTCATGTCTTACGTTGTGAAATTACTCGTCTGTTGCAGTATGATCTGCAATAATTCATTGCGTTCAATCATTCTGTCAGATGTGCATCATCATTGTCAATGCAAATTGTTGAGTCAAAGATTCTAATACCATTTATCTGATATTATGAGTAAGCTGATGAAAATGTAATGATGTTTAATCATGGCATGATCCTTATATATTTATCTCTTTCTTACGAATAGCTAAATGCTCTGTTTAATTCTATATTTGCAGGATCATTTGAAACTAATGGATGATATGATTGCTTTGAAACCAACCATATTTTGCAGTGTTCCTCGGTTGTACAATCGTATATATGCGGGGTAGAACAAGAACTAGTTGGGTGCTGAAAATTTTATTTTCACATAAATCTTTGTCCTTCACGTACAATTTGGTGATTTGGCAGAATCATGAACGCTGTCAAGTCTTCTGGGGTTATGAAAGAGAGGCTATTTAGAGCTGCATACAACTCAAAAAAGAATGCTATTATGAATGGTATTCACTCCATGAAACTTTTCAGTTAAAATTTTGGATAAATTTGCATGTGCTATGCTTTTTTAAGTGCATGTCCGAACATAGGGGATAATTAGCAAAAACAAACATCTGTTTCCATCGGTATACAGAATGTGCTTCTGATTCCATGGAGCTGTATCTTTTAATAGATTTTTTTTTTTCTTTTTCTTTTTCTTTTTTTGGTGTTTAGTTTCTAATCTTAACGAAAACAATTAGGCCGTAATCCATCACCAATATGGGACAAATTGGTTTTTAATAAAATAAAGGAAAAGCTTGGAGGTCGCCTTCGCATCATAGGATCTGCCGCTTCACCATTATCACCTGATATCATGGACTTTTTGAGGGTGTAAGCAACTAGTTAACGTGCATTGCTTCACATGAGCTCTTTCTTTGGATTAGTGCATTTGTTTTGATTGATGTGTTACAAATCTCAGGTGCTTTGGCTGTCAAATAATTGAAGGATACGGTATGACTGAAACAGCTTCTCTTATAAGCTGCACAGATGAGGATGACATCTTATCTGGCCATGTTGGATCTCCTAGTCCTACTTGTGGTGAGACTATCTTTATTATCTGTGGCTTCACCCTGTTATTGATGATTTTTAATAATTGAAGCATCTAACTTGTCATTGGTAATATATAATGGTGTGTTCAGCATGAAAGATTAGAACTGTGGCTTGATATTGATTCATCAGTTGTACCTTCAATGTTGTCAGTGTTGTTTGTGACCATAATCTTGTTTTGATTCAATTATAATTGGGCATTTGTGTTTCATTTATGTTTTTATTCCACTTTTAGTTTTATATTTTACTTATGAGTTTCTGATTTAGCATCTTTCCAACACGAATTGACTTATGCAACTCAGTCTATGAGCTATTATTTGTGTTTTATGTGTTTTCATTCTGTAATAATATGTTGATAGCTATGGCAATGATGACATTAAAAAAGAAGAGATCGCTAGGATTGTTTAATATGTTGAACTTTCAGAAAATTTATTTAGGCATTCAACATTTTGAAAATGTAAAATTATGTTGTACTCATCCCTTTCTGTTGTTGAGTTGTACTACATGGACTTAAATAAAATAATTTTGCCTATAAGGTAGCTCCACTTCAGATTACCTACTACTCACCCAGTAAAGAAGTTGCTAATTCTATCCTTGGAAAAAGTTTTTCATCAAGGTGATACTCTTTGGTTAAGTTGAATTAAGACAAAACTCCTTAGAAGAAGAAAATTTTGGCGGGTTAAGGTTTCAAATGACGCAACTTGGGCATGATGGAAAATACTCCAATCTAGGCCATTAGCTTTGCAATTGCTTAAATGAGAAATTGGAGATGGTGGATCCATATTCTTTTGGCTTGATGAGTGACACCCGAGAGGTCTGCTGGTGGAATGACAGGAAGAGTGAACCAGGCTAAAAGTGGGATGGTCGAAAGAATTATGGAGAAGAGTAAAGGCTGCTATTTCTTGGTTGTTATCACCACCTTCTGCAGCTAGATCCCCATTGGACTTCTTCTCGCTAAAAAGCAGCAGTTTAAGTGGAGGGGAAGGAAGGCTTTTGTGGCTGTCTGCTATTACCAAGAATCTGTTGTTGCATTGGCAAAGCTCAATGCCCGTTACAGGCAGTACTACAGACTGTGCTTTCTTGCCTTATGTAAATTTGTTTTGTTTTGTTTCATTAAAGCTCCTTTAAGGCCATTTTATTGAACTAGGTATCCTTGTATTTGATAGAACCTAGCTTGATTTAATAGGTTTTAAATGTGCTCTTGATTTTGCAATTCTTTTCCTTTAATGAAAGTAAGACATCTCACCTTACTCACCAAAAAAAAATATATATATATATATATATATGTATGTGTGTGTGTGCGTGTGTGTATATTTCACAACAATGACAATGAAGAAGTTGCAGTCTGAATTCCTCATAGCCGGCTCCCCCCCACCCCACACAACCCCCCACCCAAAAAAAAAAAAAAAAAAAAGAAAGGAACTCCCCATAGTCACTTGATTCTCTTTACCAGATCTCCAATGTCTATTCCACCCGACATTTTTTGGACCCTTATCTTTTCTAATACATGCATCTGCCCCTTTTGAAGTTACATATGTTTTTATGATCCATTCTGCTATTATTGACGTTATTGATATCTGTTATCATTGCAATTAAGTGTTCCATCTTGTCTATGAAAATTGTAATTGGTTTGTGCATATGCTTATATGTTTCCTGCCTTGTCTTCTGCTTGTTTAACATTCCTCTTCCAGAGATAAAAATGGTGGATGTGCCCGAGATGAATTACACCTCAGAGGATCAGCCCTATCCTCGTGGTGAGATCTGTGTCAGAGGTCCCAATGTTTTTCAAGGCTACCACAAAGATGAAACCCAAACGTACGTTGAAAGATGGCACCTTTTTTATTCTGTTGAACTTTGAAGTTAATTTAGTTCACTATATATGGCAGGAAAGAGGTAATCGATAATGGCTGTTGGCTGCACACAGGAGATATTGGATTGTGGTTGCCTGGAGGCCGCCTTAAGATTATTGATAGGTGATGATTGATACTATTGAATCACTTTATTTAATGTGATCAGGCCATAGTTCCCTTCTTCCTTCCCAAAAAAGCAACAATAAAAAGCAAGATTATTATATTTTATAGGGGTCTCCCAATGGGTTATCTATCCTTATAGCAGAATGTATACCCTCATCAAATCATGATATAACATTATAATATCTGTATCTTTGAGTTGCTCGTGTTTCCTAAGGTAACTAGCTTATTAAAATAGTTCCTGTGATCAATATTTGAAATCAAAATTAAAAAATAAACAAAATAAGGAATTTCCTCTATCTATTAGATGGACTAAAGAATTGCCATGCAGGAAGAAGAACATCTTTAAGTTGGCACAAGGTGAATATGTGGCACCTGAAAAGGTTGAGAATGAATATGCAAAATGCAAATTTGTTACTCAGTGTTTCATATATGGTAAGAAGAGAGTTAGTATTTGTTTTTTTCTTTCCTAAGAAAAATCTAATCTTCCTGTTAATTATTTGGTGTAGGTGATAGCTTGAGCTCCTTTTTAGTTGCTGTGGTTGCTATCGACCCAGATGTTCTGAAAGAGTGGGCTAAGTCTGAAGGCATTAAGGTCCTTCACCTTTCTTCAGTTTTCATGCTGTATATGAAGTTGAATTTGATGGTTCCATAAATATTCCAATGTTTCTTGATCACACTATTAAGTAGAAAATGCTTTCCCCTGTTTGACGGATTTGTCATGCATATGTATCTTGGTACATGGCTCAAGAGTATTTAAGTTACAGAGATCTTTTGTGGTAATGATAAGAAATTCCTGTGACTTTAGATTTGGCTTCTGCAGTATGACACATTAGAACAACTGTGCAATGATCCTCGAGCTAAGGCAGCAGTTCTTGCTGACATGGATGCTGTTGGAAGGGAAGCACAGGTATAGCTCATCAAGTAGTTAGTTCTTTTTAATTTGTCTGCTTCTTTTCCATTCTTAGGATAATTAGTTGGCAGTCTTTTTACACTTTGTTCAGCTGAGGGGTTTTGAATTCGCAAAGGCAGTGACATTAGTGCCTGAGCCATTCACAGTGGAAAATGGACTTCTGACACCCACTTTTAAGGTAACTACCATTCCTTCATCTTGCTTATGTCCTGCAATTTTTGTTTCCGCAACTTCTGATAATTATAGTTGCTTGGCAGATCAAGAGACCTCAAGCAAAGGCATACTTTGCCAAAGCAATATCAGATATGTATGCTAAGCTTCCCACAAACAATGTTTCAACAATTATCTCATGAAGAAAACCTCATTCAAATTTAATACCCTCTCTCTCAAAGTGGGCATGCGTACGTTACTCATTGTATCAATAGGTAAAAAGTTGGAAGTTTTTGTCGCAATTTGATACTTCAACCTAGTCTTGAGTCTTGTATTGAGAATGCTTCGTGCTCTTGCCCAGCCTCAATTGCATTGAAAGCCCCAATGCAAATAGCTATGTCGATGTACGGTACAAGTCATGCTTTTATTAGATATTCGTGGAGCTTTCTTAACTTGCTACCATGGATTATGCAATAAGAAAATACTCTTATCCTAGTTCCAACTCTATCTATTGGAATGGGAGTTCCATATTACGGTGGGAGATCTATGAGATATTGAATCATTTACGTGTATCTCGCGTCTCGAAGCAAGGACAAGTTCCCATGCCCTATTTGGTTCCATGCCATTGACATACTATATCGTGTCTAATAAGATCCTTTGTGCATCTGTCACAAGGTCGTGTAAGATTGGAACCTCGTTCGTTCGATGAAATACATAGATGGGATCTAGGTATACCTATTTTTATAAAAACATTGTATTCAACTTATGGTGCATGGTATTTTTTTTTTTAGATGTTAACACATGTCTATCAATCTTATAAAATAAAATTATATCAATACAGATAACATAATTTCAATAACCTAAAATACTATTGTAGAATTGCATCTAACAGATGCAATTTACTTCAAATCCAAGAAGTCTTGCATGTGTTACATGCAATTGAAGAATTTCACTATATCTCAAAATCTCATGGTAAACATACGAAATTTGCATGTTTAATATGCAACATATGAAATGGTAAAATCGTATGTTGAACATGTGACATACGTAGAAAGGTACAATTGTATGTTTAATTTGCTTTTATGTAATTGGTATATATGTGAATAAGTTTGTGATGGATCTCTCAAATGATTTTGCTATTATATTTTGATTGTACCACGTTCCCATCACCCCAAAAAAGAAAAGATTATAATTATTAATGAGAAAAAGGGGCTCATAGGAAAAAATCAATTCGAATTTACTCATCTATATTTTGAGATAGCTCTAAGATTTCTAAACTCCTTTTAGTAGATAATACAAGATCTTATCGGCGGTTCAAGTCAGAGATCTCAAAATTTTTTGGTCAGCAATTTGGTTTTTTTGTGTGAGATGTGCTTCAATCATATTTAACCTACCAAATGTATAGTTACAAGAGGCTTACGGCATTCCCTTAAAATTAACAGACAACTCCTATCCCTAAAAGAGGAGACTTGGACTTTCGTTAGGATACCACATCTTTCTTACATGTTTCCCTATGTTGATAGTAACTTTAGGTTTGTTGGAGAGAACCCGATCATCTTTGGTTAAAATAACTAAATAAAAGTTTTGATGAAAAATTAACTGTCCTTTTAATTGATAATTATGTTTTTAATAGCACGTACGACAGTTACCTATACATAACTACGTGTTACAATTGCATTTGATACTTGTATGCTACTTGTCTTAACATTAAATATTATAACACAACAATAAGATAGCTAATGGTAACAACATAAGACATGTGACACTTGTACACCACCGTCCCTATGCTTGAACATGTTTTTAACGCTTTCTCTAGATTTTACGTTTTTCAAACAACTATAAATGCACGTTTTTAATAAAAATAATAAATTTAGGAGCGAAAGCCACAGAAAGTGTACCGATTGTGCAAGTATAGCGTAGTGGGAGTATTTAAGGTCGTGATCCACAAGGAGCTACTTGACTAAATATTATATTATAATGATTTTACTCTAAGCAGGTAACCAAATTGAAGTTTGAGATTTTAAACTAATTAAACTACTTTTACAAATTACCACGACGAATTATGATTAATTTAACACTAAAGACTAAATCAATGCTAAAATTACTATGTGAAACTCTTTTAGTAAATAAATGTGGGATTATGTAATGATTTGATTAAGATTTTCATTTATTGCATTGCAGTTATAATCGGATTTGTTCATTTGGATTTTGATTAAACTTACAAGAATTTGCTTCCCTTTTAAGTTGCAAAATTCTAATTATAACATGGATATCCCTTTGAAGTAACCCATTTATATTCATCAGTTAAATAACGTACTTATCTCATAAACCATGTTATTTAAATTGAATTTGTGGATCAAGCACATTTTCGTGTCAATAAATCATAATTTCAGTCGCATTAAGAACATGAGTTCTGCAACTTGAACCTAAAACACACTTGTCCATGATAGTTTAGAAGTTGCATTTCTTATTTCAATCAAGTTTTTGAATTCCTGTCGAGTATCTTGAGCTCTAATTCACAAGAAATTCATACACAAATTTTTATCTTGTAAACAACGAAATAGAAATAATCAAAATTCCAAAATTATCAAAACCCATTATAAATTACCAATAAGGTATTTAGGAATCTATAAACCCACTACATAATCCTACTAGATTCGTTTAGCTCATATTGCAAAAGTGGAATTTCATTTATAATGATAATCTGAGTATAATATATAACAATATATAATGGAGGAACACAGGGAATGTCTTCCTAATGTTTCTGGATCCACACCACTGTGAATGTTTGTAATGAATAAAGCCAGAAGATCAAGTAAGATGAGGTCAAGGTCGATGCATGAGGTTATAGAGAATGGGCATTAGTAATTAAGCCCTAAAAATGAAGTTTCAAAACAGTAAACTAAACAGGAGTCGTTGTTGCGAGTGGTTGGTCGACTGACGTGTCATAGGTTGGATCGGGGACTGCTACCTGGCTCTGCTCGGCTGTGACATATTAACATTGGTCGGTGATTGGTCTGTTGCTTGGGTCTGATCGATAGACAGCTTAGTTGCTTGGTTGTGCTGTGTTCGGCACGTTGCTCCAGCTGGTTGACATTTGTGGCATCTGATTGTGCTCGATGCTATCAATGCTTTAAGAAGCTCGGTTGTATTCATTTCGCTTGATCTCACTAGCTGATCATGCAGTTTTGAGTTGTGAGTTGTTGAAGTCAAAAGTAAATCTAGTCGGTGCTTGAATTGATGGAGCTAGTTGCCTACGTTCTAATAGTTGATGGGAGTTCACTGAGCAGCTCGGAGTTTGGTCAGTTTGACTCATTGGTTGGCTCTGTTGGCTCGATGATCTGTTGTGTTCTCTGGTGTATTTCAGGTCGATAATATCACAGCTCGGTATTGCTGCACATCTTGCAGGTCGGTTTATTCTTATCAGCTGCTCGGTCAAGGATGAGTGCTGCTTTGCTAACTGCTATTGCTTGGATGTGAGGGGCTCGATCGGTTGCTCTACCCGGATTTATGTCAGGTCGGTGCTTGTTGGACATGCTGGTCGGTGGTTGCTTGGCAAAAATGCACGAACTGCAGCAACTCGATACATCTTGGATCTCAGCTGCTCGGCCACTCTGCTGTGATTTCTCATGCATGGTCGGTGGTCAACTTCAACTTGTCATGACTTCGAACCAGATCGGTCACAAGGCATAAATTGCGGCAGCTTAATCAGGTTTGGTTGATAATTTTGCTTTGGGCAGGTCCTGGTCGATTACTGCTGTCTATGAGATGTCAAATGACTTTTGGCCTGCTGAATCAGATCTGCTAAGTTTGGTAATCCTTTGCTCTGTTCGCTGCAGTTGATGACTTGTCTTAGAAGGGATCAGGTCGGTGTGGTGCATTCGGGCTGCTCCTTCGATATGGCAGGCAGTTTGACTAGGACTTAAACTGCTCAATCCATTTCAATTAACTTAAATGGCTGCTGCTACTGCTTTAAACACCAAATTCCCAATTAGTTGGTTCTGTGGTGCATCAATTGCAGTATCTCATATCTGAATTATTGAAATTAAATTAGAAATTCTATTTTACTCATTTGTCCACAATCAAGACTGTAATAACGCTCATTGTTCCATCGAGCTTCTAAAATAGCAATTGCAAAATTTAACATAGTCATCTCAATATCGAAACAAGAACTTGATTTCAAAATTATAGCCTTGCTTGTTATTATATTTTGATATGTTTTGACAGCTTTTTACGTTTTCAAATGCGATTAATCTTGAACACTGTATTTTATCTATTTACAACAAAATTTTCTATAAAAGCACTAAAATATGCATTAAAGTATGAACCAAATATAGAATAAATGCATATAAAATACTCGTTTATCACCCTGCACTGCTCATTGCAACATCACAGTAGATAGCTACCAACAACAATAATGACAAATAGGGAACAACAACGGTAAGTAACATTATCGTAAGCTATTGCAACAACGTAATATAATAATATATTTGTACTCTCTTTTAAGTCTTTGTCTTTCTTGTTTCAGTCATGTACACATTTAAAGAGGAAAATTCCCATGATTATGAGCTGGTAACATTTTCCCCCTTCAAAATACATGTGTCCTCACGTGTAAATATCCATTCCTCATTTATATTGTCAAATTGATCATGTTCCATACTTTTTATCCAAAATAGTTTTTTTACATTTTTACCTGTCATAAATGGTTCATCATAATTGCAATAAAGTCCTTTTCTCCTTCTTTCTTCCATTTCTATTTTACTTAATTGCCTAACAAAAGGAGTTCTTATTGTTGGAACTACTATATTGAATTTTTCCTTGAATAATTCCATATGTTCCTTCACTGAGTTGACCTTCTTTTTAAATACCCATGCCAGAGCAATCACTTGCATAAGGTCCTTAGGTTTCAATAGCCCAACGTCAAAGTAATAATTCTTTTAAGCCACTCAGAAACAAAACAACTTCGTGATTTGACGAGAGTGATATTATTTTCGCTACAATATGGGTGAACATTTTCTAGTACTCTTCTACTATATTCGTTTGTTCTGCTTTTGCAAGTTCACCCAGCAGGTTATCTCGTTGGGACGGAAAATCTTGCATGACAAAGATCCTCAAATTCCTTCCAATCCTATTCCAACCTATCATACTCAAGTTTCACAAACCATAATTGAGTATCACACCTCAACCCCATCGTATTTCTAGAAATCCATGTGTGCCATCCGAGGAACATCAACCCCTTTTCCCCTATCTCCACTTAAGTTATAACTGCCTCAAAATGACTAGCATTAGCTTCCTCCTATTTTAGTGCCTTACCCTTCCATAATGAAACTTCTTTTGAAAAGTTCCACTAACTGGTGTGACATATATTCCATTTGGGCTCTATCATTCTTGTACATGGTGATACAAGCTTCAAATTGCTGCTGAAGTTACTTGAGTTCCTCCTTAAATATTGGTTTTAATACCAATTTGTTATAGGATCGCATCTTTCTTTTATGTTTTCCTATGTTGATAGTAACTTTGAGCTCGTTGGAGAGGATCTGATGATCTTTGCTTATTAACCAAATAAAAGTTCTGATGAAACAATTGACTACCCTTTTATTGATAATTATATTTCTAAATGGTACATATGATAGTTACCTACACATAATTGTATATTACAACTGCATTTGACACTTGTACACCACCTATCTTGATATTAAACGTTATAACACAACAATAAGACAGATAATAGCAACAACATAAGACATGTGACAACTGTACACCACCTGTCCCTACATTATTGATAAAAGCATACTATACTTAGTTTTCATTGATTGAATCATGCTTAATTATTATGGATTTTATAGAAATCTTAAAGAAATAGTACTTAAGTGTGCTTAATTTAATATTTCAAGTTTTCAAGGACTTATATTACAAGAAAAAGCAATTGAAAGGAAATTTGTGCAAATTTATAGAAGAAATCCAAGTAGGTTAGCCATTGAAGCAAGTAGGCCGCCGGCCTTTAATAATAACAAAGGCAGCTTACATGAGAGGAATCAAAGGTTGCTAGCTTTTGTAGAAAAATTTCACTAGCCTTTGAAAAATTCAACCTACGTCGGCCTTGGGTGGACTTACACCGCTGGCTTTATGTCGATGTTGCACATTTACAGAATTGAAAACATTTGCACCGGCTTCAACACTGCCAGTGTAGAGAATAGAGTTCGCCAACTTTCATATTTTCCAACGTACGCTGGCATATTGTGGATTTATGCCGCTAGCCTTGGCTAGCCTTTAGCATGTACGAAACTGAAAACATTAAAGCCGGCCATAAAGCTGCCAACGCTCGAACAAAATCAAGCCAACTTTTGTTTTCTATAACATACGTTGGCTACTAGGAATTCAAGGTTGTCAGCCTTGAGTTAGCATAAAATCAACAATGCTCTTGGAAAGTGAATTTACACAACGAAGGTCGGCAAATGTAAAATTCAAGCCACTAGCGTACAGAAGAAATTTGCCAACCTATGTCCCTATGCAGCTCTTTAGTATAAATACTTCTTTTTGTTTATTTTTTGAGGGAAGAAAAAGAAAAAAAAAGCCCTAGGCGGCAAAGAATTGTACCAAAACATGTGTGTGTGTATTTCAATCATAGGACACTAAAACCCTATTATTCTAACAACTCTTGGAGGTGATTTTGGGGTATAATGCAATCAAGCAATGCCCATTTTTATTGGGATTTTGGACTTCGAAGACTTTCATGAAAAAATTTCAATTGAGGTGTTTTCTAATCTTTGTTTTATATTGTTAATTGCTTGATAGTATTGTTTTGATGTTGTGATTAATATTTTCATGGGTATTGCAATGATAGATATGATGACATTGATGATTAAATGACTTATATTGATATTGATTTTTGATAAATTGGATATTTAGCTATTGTTACTTGTAGTCTATTTGATTTGTGATTTGCCAACACTAATTATATAGACAGGATTAGAGATACTCGGGAGGGATTTAATAATCCGTACCAGCATATCTTGGGTGTTTTTGAAAACGATTCGTCATAGGGATATGTGAGTTTTGAAAACTCATGAACTCATGTACTTTATGCAGTTGAAAATATGGATTGGATCACTTGGTGGTGCTTGGTCCATAAATTTAACTAGAGTAGTAATTTTGGTATGAGCAAATTACTATTTATTTGATAATTATAGATAAATTGCCTTGGTGGGATAATTTATGCTATAATTGGAATTTTACTACTCCGGAAGGTGGGCAAGTTCCAATGAGTTTGGTTAAATCCCAAGTAATAAGTTTCAATATCAACTTGAGGCATCAATTCAATTCAACTGAAAATATAAGTGTATTATTCCTAATTGTTTTTAGCATCTCTTAAACCTGGAACTCTCATTTATATTGCTAGAGCATTCGGTTTGAAGTGTTCAAATCAATTCATTAGTTTAATTCTTAGTTAAATCACAATTGGATAGATTAACTTAAAATCCAATCTTTGATAGCTTAGCTTAGGGAAAAACTCGATTACCTAATACTTAGCCATTAGCTTTTTATGGTTCGACCTAGTCTCACCAGTATATTTATTGCTGCATACACACTTGGTTTACTAGCCATTTAATATTGCGCTTATAAATATAGTTTAAAAACAAAAAGTTGTTCAACTACTCATTGCAACACCACATTGGACAGCTACCAACAAGAATAACGACAAATAGGGAATAATAACCTGTGAAAATGCAATGAACTATAATAACAACATAATATAATAATATATTTGTGCTCTTTTTAAGTCTTCTTCTTGCTTCAACCATGCACACATATTTAGAGAGGAAAATTCTTGTGATTATGAGCTCGTAACAACATAAGAGGACACTAATCCTAAAATGATAATATTAGCCACAGATGCTGGTGATATCAAAATAAAATAACATAATTATAACACGCCTTCCATTATTAAATATCTTGCACCTCGTCCCGTCTCTCATGTCTCCCATGAAAATGGTTGAAAAATGAAAAGTGCTACTTTGGTGCTCAAAGCCTGCTGTAATTCTAGTTTTGCTAACATTATTCCTTCCAATTTTCTTGACCTCGTGGACAAATTTATATGACATACTCAAGCTCCCATGTAGCATCTGCTAGTGCATTTTCCTTTCCAAAATACTAACACCTCCTCACCAGTAGAATGCTTTTAAGTATGTAAAAGTGCTTTAGGAATAAGAATGAACTTATCCTAGGTGAATTTGTGCTAATATGTGCCGTGATCAGTCTGTGAATTTGGCTATAAACCTCTTTGCTATTGTTTCCCACGGTATTTTTGTTTACTTTCATTGTAATTACAATAAGAGCACCTATGTAAGTTTTCCACTTCTTTTGATGGTTGTACAATCAAATCACTTAATTTATAAGAAAAAAAAAAAAACCTCTTCCCTCCCATTTTTTATCGAGATACATTTCTCACTTGCTGATGTCAGCTAGTTCCTCTGCGGTCTTCTTCTCGTTACACATTTCATTATTATGCAAATTTCCATTCTTCCAAGTGCTGATGTAATAATCATTTAGACAACTTGTTTTACCGTAGAAAAAGTTCCTGTGTCAACATCCTAAATCTCTACAAACATTCATGCTCTGCTCCATCACATGAAAAACTTCTTAGACACATTGGTGTAAATGTTTCCAGTTATTGCTAAATATGACAGGAGTCTCCCATTTGTTCAGGCTTTGATATCAAATTGTTACATGCTCGTGAAACTAGATTTAGAGCTCATTTGAGAGATCCTTACGATTTCTAAGAACAGACTCACTTGAAGATAGAATCCAAGATCTTTATTTAAGGCTCAATCAAGGAAACAACACCATATTTCTTTAGGAAACAATTCTAAAATATAAAAACTCCCCACTCTCATCTACATTTCTGGTTACAAGGAGGCTATTTGCTCTCCTTTAAAAAATAATAAAGGAATACAATTGCCCATCTCTAAAAAGAACACTTGAACATCATTATTCACTTGCCACATATACAATGACATCTCAAATAATTGATTGGTAACTGCTAGAAATCAAGAGGAAATAACATAAATAACTATATGCTACTGCTATTAAATATCTAGCACTACATCCTGCCGTATTTCCAGTTTGCTAATAGAATTTATGTTTTTGCATTTTTTGTTTGTACAATGACAGCATGTGTTTGCTCTATATACTAAAGACGATACCCCTTGGGGACACAAAACATTGTCCCCACATACATGATCACACTTTTGGTAGGAAAAGGTTAGTGTTGGATGTACTAAAATTATTGAATGTTTCAACCGAATGGACTTATATTGTGCCAATCAAACTTATGACTAGCTGCACCTATAGGCATATAAATATAACAGAAATGAAGATTAAGACATAAGGATGCAGATTGAATGATGATCATTGTTTGATGATGGGCCTTGTATTGTCCCACAACCATTGATGAACAGAACCCTCCACCAATGGTGAAACCTGGGGATCCAAAACTAGTGAGCTTCTATTTGCAGCAGAAGAAAGGGTTAAATTTAGCAGGTGCTTGTCGTAACATCACAGTCCAATTCATCACTTACCTTTGCCCAGACTTGTCCGTGATATTGATTTAGCCAATCAACCTCCGCAGCAGATAGCAAGGACAGGTCAATTAACTTGGTCTGTTCAAAGTTCACAAGTCATTGACATTCAATCTTTGAATCAAATTAGACAAAAAACTAATTACAGCATGAAGCATTCTAAAGGATTGAGCACTCCATACTCTAAAGGCCAATGAACTGAGTGAATGATAATAAAATGAGCACCTAAGTGCCTGAGGCAAGAACTACTTAGAGAAAAATTATCCACACGGGATAATAGGCAGTCCACTAGTACATGTCTTAGCAGCAAATAAGCATTTTCCATGCATACTTAACCACAAAAAAGTTCCTATACCCATGCATAAAAATGTGATTGTATCTAAACAGGTTACACGTTCCCATTCATAAAGAGGGTATCAAGACCAAGGCAGAAGTCCAGATGATAGCTTCTTAGCTAAGCGAAGATCAAAAGTATAAAGAAATCAAGCACTTCCATACCTGGATAGGGACGAATGTCAATTTTTCAAATCTGAGGTATCTGATCCCACCAAAGTTGTTTGGAGTGTTAGCCTCTACCACATAGAGAAGATTCTGCAGTGGAATATTCGATAAGAGAGCATGACATGATCATGAGCAGAAAAGAATGCTCACTTCATGTACATTGTAGAGAAATAAGAAAGAAAATGGACTGTTTATATAAAGTCTAACTGCGCCAATATATGCTTATTAGAATAATAGACTGTCTTGGGCTACATTCTTCTTTCTCTTTGATAGGTTTTAGTAATGAGGTACATGTTATTTCACCTTTACTATAGAATCTGCATAATTTGATATATTTCACTAATCTAATACCTCGATGCGGATGCCAAAGGCATGGTCTTCATAGTATCCAGGTTCATTGCTCACAATCATGCCTCTTTGCAAGGAGGTCAAATTTCCATATCGAAAGCTTATACTTTGAGGCCCTTCATGGACATTTAATGCTGCTCCTACACCATGCCCCGTCCCTAATTCATACACAAAAGATATTAAATGCACCTTACAACGATTAATTTCTCAAATAAGAAAGGAGGGGAAAATACCGTGCCGATAATCAAGTCCAATCTTCCAAAGGAAGACCTGGCAAATGCATCCAATACAAACCCAGGTGTATTTTCAGGGAAAACTGCTTGATCCAGGGCAATATGACCCTGAAATCAGAAACCATGCAGGATCAAAACTCATATACAACTACTGCAACTATCCTATGAAGACAGCTGTTAATTTCACTTTGACCCATAAAAGTGAAAATTCAAGCTGAAGAGTTACCTGTAAAACTCGTGTGAAGCATTCCTTTTGCCTCAGAGTAGGTTGCCCAAAATGTACTGTCCTAGTTATGTCAGTTGTTCCATCCACATATTGAGCTCCACTGTCTAACAAAAAGAGTTTATCCGCATCCACAAAACTACAGCTATTTTGCTCTGGTTTGTAGTGTATGATGGCACCATTTGCACCAGAACCTATGAAGTCACTTGAACGTAAGAATGATAGATTGGCAGGATCGGAACCCATTTGCAAGCATATGCAGAAGAGGTTGCAATAACATGCTTACCCTCTTCTTTGATAAAGGGCGTAACATGAATAGAACTGAACCAAATAGCACTCAACTCAAGTTCCATTTTAAATCAAGCTCAACCTCAATCCCAAAGTATTATACAAAGAACCTGAGCTTGGCTTGACCAAACTCATTTAGGCTTGTTTAGTCTTAAACTATCCCTTCTAGTGTTATTTATATATATATATATATATATTAAGATGCAGCTTGATCAAGCTTGATACAACCCAAAGCCCGATTAGACTTGCAACCTCACCAATCAAGGCTTGACTGTAGCTCGATAAGCTATTTGAGTAGGTTTAACTTGTTGAAATATATAATGATGATTGTAAAAGTGAATAAAAAAGGAAAGAATACTCTCATACTGGAAATGGTTTCCCTAAAAAATATATTAAAGGTAAATGTTATTTATTAAACTAGTTATTTTGAATATATGTTTACTGCTTGAGGCTGAGTCTGAAGGACAACAAAATTAAACCTTCATTTTCAGCTTCAAATTTTCTAGTTCCTTCATCATCTGCTCCACATTGCAGCTAATCTCAGGTACTGCTAAATGTTAAATCTACAGTCCTGAAGGCACTTTTTTATCATTTTTTAGTAGCAGTCTTACATTAGCAATAATAAAAGTCCATTTCTTAGAAGCAGACTGTATAGAATGTCTCAAAAGCAATTGATGCTAATGTGTTCCTTAACAGGCATTAACCCCACCACCACCACCCCACAGACACCCCCACCACACCCCCCCCGATGACAGAGAGGCACGGCCGTATTAGGATTGGTTACCTATAGGCACATGAACCATCCTACAAGACACATACACCAAGTAAAAATTGCTTGCGCTATGTAGATACCCCAAGAAATGTCAACAGTAGGTTTTAAATCCAAGACCTTATGCAAATTGTCATGATGTGTCTTAGGGCTTATCCATTAGGCCAACCCCTTGAGGGTAACAGGTAATTTTCCATTCTGGGTAAAAAAAATGAAAAACAGCCAAGCAATCAAGCATGCTTTACAAGGTTGCAGTTTAATTCCACCCCAGTAATGCTACATGTTAGGTGAAAGGTCAAGTAGATGCATTTATGTAGATAAATTCCATTATATTAATGCTAAAAAATGAACATACCACTTATAGTGTCAAAACTAGTATCCAAAAAACCAGCCTGTTTAGAACGAAACTCAAGAAGCTTGTCTGCAACTTCTACCTCTGTCAATTTGACATCCTTACGGATCTCCTCCTCCAGCCAGACCCAGAATTGGGCCAATGCAGCCGCATCCCTGCAGTGGTTTAAGTTTATTTATGGGCTTCTTTGAATACTAAAACAGAAGAATGTTTCATATAGCAAGCTTATGTTTTATTGGTAAATGAGATTTTATATTAATTTTAAGGAGTACAGACAAAGAGGTTGCTAAAAAATAAAAAACAAAAGATACACAACAAACTCTTACAAGAAAATAGGCCTCAAGCGGCAGACATACTAGTTCCAATAACTGTTCTTCATGGATCCCTACCTAACTCCTTTTCAATCTAAATATACCTATTTTCCAATTAATAAAGGATAACCTAGCATAAATTCACAGAAGCAGACTATTACATTGCCCAGCAGAACTATTCGCTCAAAAGTGCACTATATAAAACGGACAAATTTGAGTTGATAGCTATATGGACAGTGCATTGAATAGAAATTGTAAAAGTAAACCAACAATTTAAATATAAAGGCAATAGCAGGATGCCACCGTGAGGAAGTATCGAAAAGTACCTCAAATGGGAATTACACATCCCTTCTAACTCAGCTTCGTTTTTAACTGCCTTAGCCAAAGAAATAGGGGATGGCCTGTAAATTCCAGTTGGACCCTCAGACTGGCTGGTAGAACCATTGTAAGCCCTGGTTTTACTCTTCCTAGGCCCTCCCACATACTTATCACAGGCAACTTTATATGTGTTGACAATAGCAGCATTGGCAGACGATGGGTCCAACCAGAGATTAATGCCTTCTTTTGCCAACCTGTAGAACGAAGAGCTACACTTCATTAATACAAACGAATAAGAGTGAACTTCCCAATCTTGAAAGTACAAAAATCAAGAGTACATAAATATTTCAAGTCAAAAGAACTAAATGCACCCGGTTGTAATTAACAGCTTTAGCCATGGTAATTCTTGAAGCACATATTTACCAACAAATGATAGTTTGGGTAATTTAAGTACAAGATTTTTTGCTGCACATATACATGCAACCTTTCCAAATTTATCAAGGAAAAACAGGATTTTTTTTTTTTTTTTCCCCTGGGGCCAGAAAAGGAGAAACAGTCCAAAGCATCAGTTTGCAGTGGCCAGAAAGAAGCCTACCCCTATCTCAGAAAGAACAGAATCATATGGCCTCAACTCAACATCTGCATTTTCCAAGTGATCCATCACCTCTGGAGTTACTTTAGATTCATCTACAAATAGTTTGGCTCCATCAGTCTTTACAACTAAGTATGCATACATGACAGGTGAATGTGGAACGTCACTTCCTCTCTGCAAAACAGTATAAGATATTTAGTTTCTATCCAATCAAATGAGGACAGCCATAGTACACAACTAGAAGACGCATTGTAGACAAGCTTCACTGCAGCAAAAGAAGTAAGAGACTTTTTTTTGGTGTAAATAAGGTGTTGGTAAGATTTAACAGTTCCATCAATGCACAGGGAATGGTATTTAAAGTGTTAAGTGCAGTAAGATTCTAACATAGTGTATAAACAAGTACCAGGTTCAGCACCCATGCCACTTCATCAAGCATTGAAATAACGATTGCAGAAGCACCGGCATCAACAATTTCAGCCCTCAGGAATGACAGTTTTGATGCCACATCCAAGCCAGCATATTTTAGGCCATGCATTCTAATGGGTTTATTTGGAGGGCTGGGCCTTGATTCCTTCCAAATTTCATCAACCAAATTGGGATTGTATAAGAATACTAGTTCATGATTCTTCTTAGCAATGGCCTCCTTTAGTTCCTCTGCAGCATCAGAGGAGAATAAAAACTGCTCCCTTCACAATATCAACATCAAATTTGGCATCAGAAAAAGAAAATTAAAGAGAATATTAGTGAAAACAAGAATAGGGAGGTAAAAAAGGCAAGATAAAGAATCTCAAGGTTGAAGGGCAACCAAAAGGAGACATAGATCCGAAAGGCCCACATCTTAACCAAAAGTTACTGTAGTTATGTGAAAGAGTGGTCTGAGCTGTGAGTAAAAACAGAAAGCCAATGCAATGAACTTAAAGCTGGAGGGAGTAAGTTACAGGATCAATGCCGACTCTGCAGCCAGGGGATAGTATATCATTAAGCCATTCGCTAGTGGTAGGAACCCCTAGGTTACCTGCCCGCATGAGGATCCAGCTGGAACTTAATTGCTTCTCTGCCTGCCAAGAGTAACAAAAATGTACTATAAGCTCAAAATTACAATAAGGCACCAGACATGCACAAAGCTCCACCATGAGACTTCTTTTCATTCCAAAATGAAGGTTCTCCCAACTTATAAATGGGCTTTCCTCTTCAATTTTATCATCAATCAGGACAATAATGTGGAAATTTCTGCAAAGAAACAATTTTATTTTGGGGACCAATATATATATAATATATATACATATATATATATATATATATATATATATCGGGTGGGGGTTTGGGAAGGAGATGCTTCAAGAAAAATGTTCCGAAATATGATGAGAATACCTCTAGCTGAAATTATCAGGAGCATATATGGACCAAGAGGTGGGCATATGATTTTTCTGGATAAAAACATGAAGCTTCATGATACAACTGCAGGTACTGAAGGGGTATTAAACGTGAAAACAAGCTTACCACATCCAGCTCATCAAAAAGATCACTGCACATCCAAAGCTCACAAAGACATTTTTTCTATACCATCTATGTACGAGAGCTATGAACCAGCACAGTGATCAACATGCATCCTAATGGCCTTATGGTTTCATTGAAGCTGGAACAGAAGGCATTCAACTGATACATTCACATATTACATAAGTTGAATTCCTTTTAGATAGATTCACAAGTTGAGATCTCTTTGCACAACAGGGTGAATCTTTTACTTCGATTTTATGTCAGCAGGATAGCATATATTATAAATGTGTAGTAAATTGGAAACACAATGTGCATTCCATATACTGGTGCTTCCATATTATACAAATCTAATGAGGACTAACCCCTTGATTGGCTAAGCTTCAAAGAAGAAGACACAAGGGAGCTAAAATAAAAGAAAATGTTGGGGTTGCAACTCAGCATCCCAAGCGAAGGGCATATTGTTGCTCTGACAAAAGGAAGGGAAAGCAAACTAACAAATGAATAAATTATCTTCTGCCTTATTCAGAGCTATGTGGGTGTTTCCAAAGTCAATTTAAACATAGCAAATTTCATTCTCTTACCTGAAGGAAATAGCGGCCATCTGTCCAAAGAGCTGCTTTGTCTTTTGTGATGACTGCAGTGCCTGCACTGCCCGTAAAACCTGATATATAAGCCCTCCTCATGTAGCACTCAGCAATGAACTCACTCTGTAATTCAAAATAGATAGAGCACATAGAAATCAGACTAGGATAGTATAAAGTCAATTCACAGGGCACTTAACTTTGTGCCAAAGGAAACTCCTAGAATGGAAAATTTTCACAGCAGACTACTCCCCAAAAGAGACAAGCAGGAAAGAGTATGCATCACATACACAGCCTTTAAGGGAGAAAAAAAAAATACATAATATGAACAATTAGGTTTACTTGCAAAATATAATGAAATGGGGATTCATATTAACACTTTAAATATCCAGCCCAACTGGTTGCATATGACCAAGTATCTGCATTTGGAATATTAGACCAGCCACTTCTGCTGAGACTTCTAAAAACTATAACATTCTAACTTATCTAGGACAACTTGTATCTTTTCTTAAACCACTGCACCACTGCAGCAAATCAAATTCTGACCAGTCCAAGATTGGTTCCACATAACTTGATTGCCAAATGCAATTTATTGAACATTACACATTGTAATAGAACTTGTGTGAAGAGAATCAAAACATCAGCAATACTCAGAATCAGTTTATTTGATCAAAATCACTTCCTTAACTTTTTACTGAACTATTCTTCATTAAACTTTTTCATGTTATATTAACATGAATGCTTGTCATGACAAAGTAGTAAAATCGACATGCAAAAATTCAGCCAATTATGAGTCCGACATTTATGGAATTCTCCCTCTTAAGAAATAAACTATGAAAAAGTTATACCAGACGTACTGATACTAGGGTGGTAAGTTCATTTGAGGTTCATTTCAAGTAGCTCTTCAAGTAGCTAAAAAGAGAAATCGAGGTTTGTAAATTGAGTCAAACGAGCTATTCCTAATGGCCCGTTGCAAAAAAAAAAAAAATATATATATATATATATATATTATTACGGAAAATTAATCAAAAAAATTTGAACATTGATAACTTGAACGAATTTTTTTAACCACTCAGATTGTAATTTACATAATAAAATTTCACAAGTAAATTTTCCACTGAATATTGCATTTAGTAATTTCTGTAAAAACTAATTTCCACAGTGGCTTAAACATTATACAAATATGTCTATATAGATACGTGAACTTTGTCCATTTTGGTCCGTGATCTTTATCCATTTTTGCGATTAATATATAGAATATTAGACTTTAAAATATCTATTCAGTACAAAACTTTTCCATTCTTGCAATTACATTAATGTGCAATTGCGTACCCAGTTCTGGCAGTATAAATGATCCTGAAAAGTCTATGCAATAAATCGAGACTTTTTTTTTTTAATTTAGGAGAAAATTACAGAAATAAATAAAGTTTAGGTTCCTAATCAATGTTATTAAATAACAAATCAAAACTCATAAAGTTCCCAACTTTAAGCACTAAATCCTCATAATTAACCAAAAATAAATAAATGAAAAGAAAAATTAATCCAAAATTTCAACGAATTAACCAAAACCAAAACCTGATGAGCATCTTGGGACGGTACTATATAGGCATCGATTCCGATACCGGGTTTTGAGAAGAGCTCCCTGATTGCACTCAGCTTCTGGTCATTCTCAGGAGAAGAATAACCTTTCTTCTTTCGAAGCTCCGAGGATGGCTTAGCAGTGATGGAGGAGGAGCTGCTGCAACTCCTGATGGAATGATAAACGGGGTTGGTTTGGGAATTCCGGAGAAATTTGGGGTGGAATTTGGAATTATGAAAAATGGGGAGAGAGGAAGTGAAGAGGAAGCGGAGGTAGAGAGAGTGAGAGTGGGAAGATAGAGAAGGTGTTGGATAGAGAGAGAGCGAAGGCATTGGCATGGCTGCTACCGCTACCGCTGGATGTGTAGAGAGAGAGAGATAAGAAGTGTGTGCTTGTTAGGGGAACTCTTCTTGCTATTGCTTTCGGTTGCTTAATGAACCGGGACCGGTTTTGGTATCGGTAGTTGAACCAGACCGGTTTTTTTGTTATAAAGTGAAGGGTGGGAACTTGGGATTTAAAGAGTCTGATGTCTCTAATTATTAATTTATGATTTATGCTTTGAATAATAATGGGAATTATATGTTCTTGTGATTGATTTTCACAGAACTAGTCCTATTCCCATCCAATAGATTCATCGTACATAATTACTATATTTATTTTAACGATCATTAAAATAAATACAATAATTAGAATACTAACTGTTTTAATGATTTGGTTACGGTTAGATATAATATGAGTCGTTATAGGATTGGTCTAGTCAAAATTAATGACAGGATTATAAAATTCTAATAGTTGGATGATTGACTGGACGATCCTAGGAGCTTGATCAAATTAACCTATCTTATCCTAGTTTAGGTCATCTTTCTTTATTTTTTTATTTATAATATTTATGTTTGAATAATTTGTTTTCATTGATATATGTTAATATTTGTATTATATCTAATTTATATTAGTATCTACTCTATTTAATCAATTTATAAGTAAAAATGTCTGTTTTCCATTGCTATCTATTTTTTATAATTAATTTGTTTGAAAATGATAAAAAAAAATATAGTCTAAATGATAAAACAACACATAGAATTTGAATCAAACAAAATTTGAATATTAAAATTAATCAATTATAATTGAAAATATAATTTTAATAAATCCAATCGGTAATATTACATGTTTAATATAACTTGAAAAAACATTACGAAAAACAAAATTTAAAAAAAAAATTACATAAACAGTATGTTATATCGCATAAGGGAGATGCAATATAGCTTTTTCTATGTATTGCATAACGCAAGTGCAATACAACGACAGATAAAACTTCTTTCTATTGGAGTAAAAGAAACGCAAAAGGCTATTAGCTTTAGAATCACTTCATAGTTACCACATTACACTTCGTTCCATATCAAATTATAGCCAAGTCTTAACTTTTGAATTTTAAATTTGAAGTTACTGACAAGCAATTCAGAGAAATGGACAGTGAAATCATTCTAATCATAAGTGTAAACAACAGCATTAGAGCATAAATTGATCAATTTTAATAGTTAACATTTGGTATCGAAATAGAGGTTAGCAATTAGGGATCTGTTTGTTTAGCTTTATTGGATAAATACAGACACTTTTTCAAACCTTTTTCTAACAAATTATTTATTAAGAAATAAATATAAAGAAAAAAAGTTGACAGTTTTCATGAAAATATCAAATAGATCAAGTATAAATAAAATATAAGCACAAATCAAATATATTTACATATATCTTTTTTATAAATACAGATTAAAAATAGACCCTAGAACTGACCTCCGACCTTCTAGTTACTATTGGAGAAGCCTGAGGAGGTCAGAAAGCATGGACATCGAGGATAACCTGAACACTAACATCAAGTCCATATGCGAAGCTATCGAGAGCAGCAGCGGACTGGATGAGGAGATTGGAGTCATTGTCGGAAGAATTGGATAAGATGGAAGCAATGGCTGGAATGGCGGCGAGTTTGATGTAAGCAAGCTTTTTGGTGATTTAGCTCTTGAGCTCTTTAAGGGCTTTGAGACGGGAACTGATTTATAGCATGTCTTCACTATACTCTATAAAACTGATGAGTTTGATATTCTGAGTTAAGGCATGAAGTTGGCTTATCTTAACTAGACAAAGGAATGTATCACTTAGGTAGATGTGATACATGTAATGCATAATGTAAGCGAAGACAAAACTTTTTTCAGATTAGATCGTTGTATCGCACCTTGTACATGCCACACGAATAGAATTTTTGGTATCTTCTAACCAAAATGCGATATAGCAACACTAATTTCATAATTTATATTTATATAAATTTTTAAAAATAATAATAGATAGGTGTTTGGCCCAAATTCAATTTAATCAACTTTAATAGAATTCGCACTTTCAGGTTTAAATTGGAAAATTTTCAATTGAATCTGAACTCGATATTGATCTTACCTGCTTTCCGGCTACTGTTTTACTTAGGGTTAGGCATGACTGGTTAACCAGTCCATGATTCAATTTTTTAAACCTAATCATTACAATCGGTTTTTTAACGTGTTAAACCTAAAACGGTCCATCATTAATGGTTAACTTCTTTTTCGATTAATATTTTCGATTTTTAACCATTTAGCATGATGAATTATATATAATATTATATATTTATAGATATTGGTTAACCGTTAACTATTGGTTTTTCATGGGTATAAATTAAAATCGAAACTACGGATGCAATCGGGACAGATCATTATAGGGTATCTAACCCGCCTGAATCGTTAAAAATCTTATAGGGTTAGACCCTATAGGGTCTCGAGGTGGGTTTGGGAAATTACACGTTGTCCCTATATGGTTTCGGGTCAAGTTCGGATCATTAAAAAAAAACTCAATGAGTAACCCAAACCTGTCATATTATAAACAATTTAAAAAATTGAGTTTGAAATTTTAAAAAACAAAGCTTTACTAATTTGTATCTTTAAGAATGATTGTTAATAATATTAACTTTATTTTGTCTTTTTTTTTTCTTTCTAATTTTTAATTTTATCTCTTAAAAAAATATTTTTACAATATTATTATTTTTTGTTGTTTTAATAAATAAAATAGCTAGTTCAATGAGCTTATGAATTGACGAGTGTGTTGTAATTATCCTAGCTCGGTTTAAACCATACTGAAATCTAGTTACTGGCCTACCACCTAATATTTTATTAGAAGATGTAATTGAATTTAACTATGAGTTGAAAAGGGACAAAGAAGAAAGGAAATGAATCGAGTCGCAGAGCGGGGCAGGTCAGGGTCAAAACCCTATAGGGGCGGGTTTGGGTATTGAATAGAAAACCCTATAGGCTTGTGGGTCAGGTTCAGATCTTATATGACCCGTCCCAAACCCACCCCGGTTGCATCCCTAACCAAAATTGTTATAATATTATATAGTTACAATCACAGGTTCTATATATTGCATAAATAAAAACTATATCTGTGTTTTATAAAAATTTTGGGATGGTTACTTTGAAACGTGTGCACATAAGAAAGAATCAACTTGGCTTATTTGAAAAAAACTAGGGCCAATGCTGTCATGAAAGCTCATTCGAAATACACAATGAGCATGTATTTTAGCTATAAAGACTTAGACCCATTGTGTTTGACTCATCGTAGACAGTTAATTATTCTCCTCCCAAACGTGCTCGCAAAAGAAAAAAAAGATCAACTTAGCTTTTATATTTAAAAACCATCACGAGTTTCCACCGTTTCTATAAGTGCTTTGAAGATAAAAGCAAATATAAAAGCTTTCAACCATGAGAAGTAGATTAAGGGGGTAAATATAAAACCTTCCAACCTTTAGTGAATTTCTAAAGAAGTTATTTTTTGTATCCTTAATTTTTTATTGGGTTTATCATAATTAGGACAAAGAAATTATTTTTTTAAATTAATTATATATAATATTATATATTTATAAATATCGGTTAACTATTAATTATCTGTTTTTCATAATTACAAATCGAAATCGAAAATCAAAAAAATAAAAACCATACAGCTAAATCAAAATTGATAGGCTGATTAATTATATTTTTCGGATTAATTTTCAATTTTAGTCTGATTTCTTGGTTTAATAGGTTTTTTTTTTCATCCTAGTTTTACTGTACACAGCTCCTTTTACACAATTTCAAAATAAAAATCACTTATTTGGCGCAACTTTTTGGGAAAAGGAAAAAAATATTATTAAAATTAAAAAAAATTACGAAAATGCCACTGGGACGAATTTAATCCCAGAAATAGGCAACACGGCCTCGTCTTGAAGAGACGAGGTCGTTAGTGCCTGACCTCGTCTCTTCAAGAGACGAGGCCAATGAAACAGGCGGCCTCGTCTCTTCAAGAGACGAGGTCATTAGTTAGTGACCTCGTCTCTTCAAGAGACGAGGTCTGCGCGCTCAAAATGCAGCCGCGCGCCTTCCTTTCCCATTTCCCCAATTTCAAATTCGGACGAACCCTAAATCCCAAATTCTCCCAATCGCCCCGACGGTGATTCTCCACGGCTTCTTAGGTTTTTTTTGTGATTGGGCAATCTCAGAGCCCCCAGACGGTGTCTACATTGCAATTTGTGGGTTGGAGGAGCGATACGCGCGATAAATCACCGAAATCCGCCGGCGAAATTTGAGGTAGATTTTCGTGATTTTTGATTTTTTTTGTTAATGAATGTTGCTACATTGTTCAATGGTGATAGTATGTGCTGTTAGAATCATTTAATTGTGCAATTAGAGTGGAAGGATTTAATCCGGTTGTTGTATGTTATATAGATAGATACATACGTATACATATATGAAATTATTGGGAAAAAAAAATAATATTGTGATTAGTTGTTGGATAATTTTTTAGGAAGTGCAGTTGGGAAAATAATTTAAAATAACTTGTAATGTCGGCAACGGGTATTGTTGAGCGATTCCAATACGGTAGAAAATTTTCTAATTATATGGATACATATATATATATATATATTTGTAATTGGGGGGAAAAAAATTAATATAGTTATTGGTTGTTGGAAAATTATTTTAGGAAATGTAGTTGGGAAAGAAATAAAAAAATAACTTGTAATGTCGTGAAGGGGGTGTATTCGGTACTGTAGTGTTGGTTTATCATGGAAATGTGCGGTGAAAAAAGATAATGTTTGTAGGAAATCAGAGTTTCTTAGGAAAAAAAAATAGAACTTTGGAAATGTTGCATTTGGAATTTGATTGAATATTATGAGGAATGAAACTCATAAGTGTGATTTTGCGAATTTGATGCATTGAAGCTAATTTTGATGAGATGGCAGGATTGTTGAGGAAATGGATAAGGCAAAGTTCATACTGTATGCTCATGGTAATATTGTACAAGAGGATGATGGTTTTTGTTATGATAAGCGGCCGGTTGCTATGGTCAGTATCAGTAGGAATTCAACATATGAGCAGATAGTGGAGATTATTTGCAATAGATTAAAGGTAAATAGGTGTACACATCGGGTGGAGCTATATCATAGGGTAGCTATTGGAGATAGGACGCTACGTTATGATATTATTCCAGTGACCGATGATGATGCGGCGCATGAGATGTTGGTGTACACAGAGGGATCAGTGGCTGTTTATGTGCAGATATTTGAAAATGAATTGTCACAGGTACCCGCAGGGGATAGGGGCATTGATAGAAATATTGGAAGCCAGGGGCTGGTAGACTCAAACTCAACCCCAGCTCAGACAATAGGCAGTGCACAACTGGAAATAGGTAACTTTGAATTTTGTGGCGGTACTTCGATAGGTGGTGATGATATGGAGGCTGTGCAAGACTCATCAGTAAGTGAATCCAGTGACGACTATGATGATGATGAAAACGATAATGTGGAAGTTTTTCCACAACAATATGCTTTGCCTGATGTGCAAAGAAGGGAAAATAGCTGGGACCGTTTCATTGCTCCTACTGATGTTGATGCAATAGGGAGCTCAGTGGCAGTTCCGTTTTTCAATGCTGAAGTTGGTAGTACTTATGCAGCATACGATGATGAGCAGGAAATGAGTGCTGGGAATTGGAGCTTCAGTGATGAATTTAAGGTTGGGATGCGGTTTGAAACCAAAGATCATCTCATCCGGGCTGTTAAAATGTGGCACGTAAAGAACCACTATAACTTCAAGGTGGTGGATTCGGATCCAAGGTCATGGGCTGTGAAATGTACCGATATCCACAACAGAGGTTGTAAGTGGAGACTGAGAGGCAGTTATAAGAAACACGGTGGCTGGTTTCATATCACTAAATTTGATGGGCCTCATACCTGCTTGGATGAAATCACTGGACAGGATCACTCTCAGTTGGACTCCACCAGCTTGTCTAGGGCCATAATATTGGAGATCCGCAATTCTCCAGATGTGAGGGCGAAGGATCTCCAAACGAATATATTAAAGGAGTTCGGATATAACGTTCACATAAAGAGAATTCGTGAGGCAAAGAGAAAGGCAATTGAGCAGGTGTACGGTAGTTGGGAGTCGTCTTACGTAGAGCTCCCGCATCTACTAAATGCAATTACTGAGGCAAATCCAGGAACGAAGGTCGATTGGCAAACTCAAGATTCAAATGCAGCCGGCCACGTGTTCTTGGATAAGCTTTTTTGGGCATTCGGTCCTTGTATCGAGGCGTTCCAGTATTGCAGGTATGTATTGTAATAATGCTTTAGTTTTGTTACACCTGATTGATATTCACTGACTATGTTATATACTTTTAATCATTGCAGACCTGTGATCACAGTTGATGGTACCTTCCTGTATGGCAAGTACAAGCACAAATTGCTTATTGCAGTGGCAGTAGATGGTGCAAATCATATAGTCCCATTGGCCTACGGGCTAGTGGATGAGGAGAAGGCGGAAACCTGGGGTTGGTTCCTTGCAAAAGTGTTGGAACACGTCATCAAAGACCGATCCAACATTTGCTTGATATCGGACCGCCATGCGGGTATCAAGAGTGCGGTGGAAGGTGACAATGCGGTGTGGCCTACAGGGTGGCCTTGGCGCTGGTGTATCCGGCATGTTGCAAGCAATTTCAATTCGAAGGCCAAAAGCAAGGAATGTAAGGAAATAATAAAAAGAGCGGCCTATCAAGCGCAGAGTCGAAAATTTCATGGATACTTCAATGCAGCACTTCAAAGCAATCCTTGGACGGGACGATATTTTCGTGAGCTACCTCCATGCATGTGGACCTTATCTTACGATGAAGGTGTCAGATATGGCCTAGGTACAACAAACATGGCTGAGAGTTACAATTCGGTTATAAAAGATGCCCGGTGCTTACCAGTATCGGCATTGGTAAAAAAAACCTTCTACAATTGTAACTCTATATTTAATAAGCACAGGCGTGAAGCCAGCGATGCCATGAGTATAGGTAAGTTGCTCACAGACTATGCTGCACATAAGTTTGAGCGATGGAATAGCATTTCCAGCTCGCATAGAGTGACATGTTTCGACTATCAAGAACGCATATATGAGGTCATAACTGCACCACGTCCTACAATGTATGGTCAGAAGGGGGATCATATTCAAAAGGTAGAGTTAAGAGCATGTAGATGTACGTGTAACAAGTGGCAGACATACAGAATTCCATGCTCACATGCAATGGCGGTAATGGGTACAATGCACATGGATTGTCTTGCCTACGTCGGACAGTGGTACAGGTGGGACCACCAGCTAAAAGTGTATGGTCGCTCCTTCATTCCTGCAGCTGATAAGGCAAATTGGATTCGTTTGGACTTACCGAAGTGGCACCCTATACCGGGACTTATTAGGAAAAGGGGACGGCCTCGGGAGAAACGATTCCAGAATGAGATGGATATTCGAGAGGGCCCTCGTGGTTACGCATGCGATTGTTGTGGGCAGCAAGGCCACAACAGAAGGAGTTGTCCAAACGGGGGATCGATGGGTAGTGTACCAACGGGGCGGTCGAGTCGTAGTGGTAATTCTTTATTTCCATATGTTCTATACACTGTATTATTGAGTCATGACTGACGTTATGTTTGTTGTGCTTGTTTATAATCCATATTTGTTGTCAATAACAATATCTCCTCATCGTTTCTTCGCAGATGGATGGCCCGACCGCTCGATAGTTCATTACTGACGCAGCAGCCTGTACATAGGTCCACTCTAGCTGGGATGGGCAGGTCAGTTCATTTATCTATTTTATTGATTCCAGTTTTGTTTGATGCGGTGTTTATGATTTTTGATAAATATGTTCACTTTGTTGTAGGAGCATGAGGTACTACATTGTAGGCGCAGAGAGGCCAGGCTCAGGCGACCTGCTGGTATACCTACAGACGTGGACGAGCGCATGGTGCCATTCCTGTCGCAGGCAGGGTTCATAGGGGCGGCTCAGATGCCCTTCATTCAGCTGGATTGGCATCTGATTACTGCATTGGTCGAGCGATGGCGCCCAGAGACGCACACGTTCCACATGACCACGGGAGAGTGGACTGTGACACTACAGGACGTTGCTATCCTGACGGGCCTCCCTGTGGATGGATTGGCCGTTACTGGCACGGCTCGCATGGATTGGCCAGATTTGTGCGAGGATCTATTAGGAGTTCGGCCAGTCCCCGGCGTCGACATGGATGGAGGTCGGCTGAAGATGTCGTGGTTAGATAGCCACTTCACCGACCTACCTGAGTTTGCTGATGACGTGATGATCCGACGTCATGCTAGGGCATACATTCTGTTGCTGCTTGGGGGATTTATTGTCGCAGACAAATCCTCCAACTACGTTCATCTTATGTACCTCCAGCTGCTCCGAGATTTCGAGCGAGCAGGGCAGCACGCATGGGGAGCTGCCTGTTTGGCTTGGCTGTACAGGCAGCTATGCCTGGCTTCCGACGTCGACACGGGGGACATGGCAGGACCACTAGTTGTCCTGCAGATATGGGCATGGGAGCACTTCCCCCACATTGCCCCGGTACGGCGACTGCTCACCTCTGTTACCGCAGGCCGCCCACTCATCAGTCATTGGGGTGCGACTTTCGACGTCACCCGTGTGTCACCCACCTATTGATTGAGTACCGCGCCTCCTTTGATCGACAGATGCCACATCAGGTATGCGATAGATCAATTTTGATTTCCATTGCCTTCTACTCTTAAATTGCTATTGTACGGTCATTTTCTTATGCAGTACATCACTTTTGCTACTTCATCAGGTGGTGTGGGACCCATACAGCTCCATCCTGCCCGCCCTGCCACCGTACTGCCTGGTAGGCAACGACGTATGGCGTGCCCGGGTGCCATTGGTATGCTTCTACCTTGTCGAGCACTACTATCCGGACAGAGTGCTCAGACAGTTTGGTGGTTTCCAGGAGATACCAGCCCCCCCTGCTGATATGAGACCCCTCCATGAGATTGACATGAGGGGACGTTCCGAGTGGAACTGGCAGTCCGAGCACGCTAGATGGATTGCTGAGTGGGATGCTCGGCGTGATTGCATTGTACAGATGCCAGATTTGCCGGCTGGGACATCTGACGATTACTTCCAGTGGTATTATGCCATCACCCGACGCTGGATCGGTCGCACGGGAGCTATCATGCGATACATGGTACGGTCGCTGTCTCTGTAAGCTTTATATATACTTGTACTGACTTATAAGCTATTCACTGATATAAATATTTGCTATTACTCGCAGGCTGATTTCATTTCTAGCGTCCCTGACATGCCCCCAGAGCTCACTGCATCCACTGCACGAGATGTCTGTCGTGTAGTGGATGAGTTTATGGGGCTGAACTTCAATGATCCAGTGCCACCAGCTCCACCAGCAGCAGCAGGACAGGGTGACCCACAGCCTCATACCTTACAGAGACGACATCCATCTAGAGAGAGGCGTGGGCGGGGACGGGGACGGGGTCGGGGCCGAGCTCGGGCTCCAGGTATACAGATCAGAGATGAGCCTGAGCCGTCCGACCTACCTCCATTCGATGACTCTGGTCCTTCCCAGGTCATTCATGACGGGGCTGGCCCATCTTCCACTTCTTACGATATGGGGGACACCCCCATGCCAGACCCGTCATCCAGTGACTTCCACACTCCCCTGGCTCCACAGAAGAGGCGACCATCGCCATCTCATGATATGGGGGAGGGCCTTACACAGGTCGAGCCAGACCCTGTCCCATTCCACCAGTACAGTGCTGCTACGGGAGAGGAGCCCGCTCCAGTTACAGAGACTCGCCCATATTCCCCGCATCCTCATCATCAGCGTACCCCATTCCCGAGGACATACGTGAGGGGGGTAGAGGCCGAGGAAGAGGGAGCAGGGCCACACATCAGCAGGAGGAGTAGTGGACGACAGATAGATTTTTCTTTTTATTTTCATTTTGTATGTAGCTTTTTCTTATTTCATTGTATTATTCTTGTATGTATAGATCGTACTCATTTTCTCCTATTCATTCTATTAGAACAATCACTGTACATTTCATTCTATTTCATTTCCTACTATGTATTATGACTCTACGAATACTCATATTTTCATTGCACTGTCTATGATTGGGATTGGGAATGTGAGTTTCGATTGGGCTTCGAAACACTGTAGTTTGTTAGTTTTTTTGGCCATGTTGGAGGACGGTTAATGGCTTTTATCGCTGTTTATATTTGTATTTGACAGGTTTTTACAGGTTTTTTATGTAAATTTTTCTTTTTCATGAAAGAAAATAGGATGGTGGGGATTTTGGCCTGGCCTCGTCTCTTGAAGAGACGGGGTCTCTCCTTGGCCTAACCTCGTCTCTTCAAGAGACGAGGCCATCTTTGCTGGACCTCGTCTCTTCAAGAGACGAGGCGCTCTTCTTGGCCTCGTCTCTTGAAGAGAACGACCTCGTCTCTTCAAGAGACGAGGCCGTGTTGCCTATTTCTGGGATTAAATTCGTCCCAGTGGCATTTTCGTAATTTTTTTAATTTTAATAATATTTTTTTCCTTTTCCCAACTTTTTGGCCTCCTTTTTTGTACTTCACTCTCCATCTCCTCCTTCCAAAAAGTTACCACCTTTCTCTCAAAGCTGAAAAATCAGAGAGAGCTTGAAGCTTTCATTTCAATGGCGATCATAACAGAAGAAGAACCAGAAACTCAAACCCGAACTCCAAGTCCCAAACCTTCTAAATCTCCAAAACCCACCACTACTCAAACCTCCACAAACCCTTTCATTTTCTGGTTCTACTTCACACTCCTGGTCTCTCTCATCACTCTTTTCTTCACCTTCCTCTCTTCTCTCTCTCCACAAGATCCCAAATCCTGGTTCCTCGACCTCCCGACTTCGCTTCGCCACCATTACTCAACGGGTCGCATCATCAAGATCCAAACCTTAAAGAATTCGTACCCAATTGAAGTTTTCTCGATCGAAAATGGGCCGATTGGTGGAGAAAATTTGCTTTTAATTCATGGGTTAGGTCTTAGTTCTTATGCTTTTAATAATATTTTAAGATTTTTAGGTTCAAAAGGGGTTCATGTAGTTGCAGTAGATCTTCCTGGAAATGGGTTTTCTGATAAATCGGTAGTTGTAGAGGAAGAAGTCGAATACGGGGTTGTGGAGAAGTTTCGGGGTGTTTATAGCGACATCAAAGAAAAAGGTGTGTTTTGGGCATTTGATCATATCGTAGAAACTGGGCAAATGCCTTATTTAGAAGTTGAAACTGAAAAACCTAAGTTTGTTAAGAGGAAGAGTGTTAAAGTTCTCGAATTGGGGAGCGAAGAGATCGGTCGGGTTTTAGGACAAGTGGTTGACACATTGGGGTTGGATCCTGTTCATTTGGTTTTACATGATTCAGCATTGTCTTTGGGTGCCAATTGGGTTTTGAATAATGTGAAGTCTGTTAGGAGTGTGACCCTTATCGATACTTCTGTGGAACCGGCATTGCCTGTGTGGGTTTTGCGGTTTCCGGTCATTAGGGAGGTTGTTTTGAGGCTTAGTTTCTTGTATGAGAGTTTGATCAAGATGTTTTGTGTAAAGGGAATTGGTGGGTTGGATGTAGAAGCGCATCGGGTTCTTTTGAAGGGTAGGGATGGAGGGAGAGCGGTTGGTGGAATGGGGAGGAAGTTGAATCATAGCTTTGACATCGCAGAATGGGGTAGCTCGGAAGAGTTGATTGGTGTGCCTATGCAAGTGTTGTGGTCTAGTGGTTGGTCTAAGGAATGGACTGAGAAGGGCCATCGGATTGCCAATGCACTTCCTCAAGCTAAATTCATTACACATTCTGGAGACCGGTGGCCTGAGGTTAGTGCTCCCCTTGTCCTGCTTATTTGGTTTTCGAGCAATCGTCTATGGTTGTGTTGAAGTCTGATTAATTGTTTTATTTGATTTCGGTAGTGATGGATCATTCATATATTCTTAAAAAAATTCGGAAAAAATGTTTTACATTACATTTGCAGCTTTGCTGATTTTAGATGTAAGAAGTAAGCATTGAGTTTTGAAATATTTCTTATGAAAATGGAAAAGCAGCAGTCTTTTCTTAGAAGTGTATTTGTTAGCCGGAAAGGTTTCTGTACTTACTTTTTATTGTTATAGTCAAAACTTAACAATTCTCAGAGATTATCAAAGTAATGGCAACACTCTGTTTCTCAATTGCCGTTGCTTTGTTTTAAGACGATATAGTTAATCTGTTCATCATGGTTCCTATGAGGCTCCCAACAGGATATGGTATTAGGACCTGCATTAATTTGCTTAACTGATGCACATAGTAAGTTAGGGTCTATTTGATGTTTTATTCGTTAATCTTTAAATTCTTGGATTGGTAAGCTGAAGACGTAACTGTTGAAAGAGGAATCTCTAGAAAACCATCCATCATTGCCTTCTCAAACATTGTTACAAGTACCAAACAATACCTATTAGAGGTTGTTTCACTTATGTGGAACAATCTTTCCTTCTCGACCTATAACAGCTTCATTATGTAGCTTTAACAGCTGGAGTGGGTGAAGTGGTCCAGCTACCAACAATTTTTAAAGCTGTGAATATATATATTTATATATATATATATATATCTTTGTAGTGCGCACATATGTTATGCACATTTTATAGGGCCATGTAGGAAAGTATGAATAAATAAGAGTACGAAAGATAGAAAATAAAAAGAAATGAAAGGAGATTGTATTCTATTTGTGCTCTATCTAAGGGCAATTTTTGTTATAGACACATATTAGCCTTTAATAGCAACTTGAAACTCCATATAGGACCAAATTAATATAGCTATGAGAAAGTAGTGATTATAAATCCTGGATTTCATTGACAGAAATTAAACAAACCAAATTTGTAGATTCGCCATTTTTCCTAGCAATTGCATTATAGTAAAATTTCGTTCTTTTTTCTTTTGGTCAATCTCTACTCCAATTCTTAATTACATTTATTTATGGTGTAGGATAATGTTGCTGATGAACTAGCTCAGAGAATATATGATCTAGTTTCATCCTTGCCAAAATCTGTTCAACAAGTTGTAGAAGAACCTATACCAGAGCATGTTCAAAAAATGTTCGATGAAGCAAAAGGTAGTAGTGGCGATAATCACCATCACCACGGACCTCATGTTCATGACCACCACCATGGTCATGTTCATATGAATGGTTATCCTGATGCATATGGTCTTGGTCATGGGTGGGCAAGTTGATCAGCCCTTTCATGTGGTTACATATTGGCAATAGGTAAGGTAGAGTTTTGATTGCATTCTCTGGATTTTTTCCTATGCTTGCTAGATCTTGCTTCATTAGCCTTAGCTGTTGTATTACAAATCAATCAGTACGGGATGAATCCGGTTATCTTCTTGTTTTTTATTCACATGATATATATATATATATATATATATATTTTTTTTTTTTTTCTTTCAAGGAGGGAGGGAGGAGAGAGGAGAGGAATCGAATCTGATTCATCTAGCGTGGAGCAAAAAGTGTTTATTCCATACCATAAGGCCTTAGCATCTTGTTGGTGTTTACAAACTGAGTACTAATGCAATATGCTATTGTTTCATCATGCCTTTGTATACTTTGAGGGTTAAAATTGAACCACATGGTTCAATCATTTTCAACCACCACCCTTAAAACTAATTTAAATTAAAAAAAAAATTGATAATAGCTGTCTTGTAATGTTATTAAATAGAAAAAAAAGGTAAAAAAAAAAAGAAGATAAAAAAGTATTTTTTCCCTTAATTATCTTCCTTTATATGTGTGTGTGTGTTTTCAATGACAGACTATCTCTTAACGTTGGTAAATGGAACAAATAATATAAATGTGGTAGTAAAAATAGTCATAAAAATTTTAATTGTGCGTTGAATTGGCCACTTCAAAGTTTTGCATTCAATATAAATGGGTGGGATTTTCATGCAAGGTTCAGATATCAAACTTCAAATTTACTCTTAAACTTCTCAATGAGTTTAGGGCCAAATAGACCTACCCACCTCATCATATAGATCAAATCCTTATTGGTGTTCGACATATCCGCAAAACAATATCTAATAGAAGCGAATGACTAGTTTCCACAATTTTTCTGTCTTGTACATGGAAAGTATGATTTCTAGTTAGAACCCAATGAAGTTTGGACAAGATGAGGTGGTAGAGATGGTTTGAGGAGCATCAAAAGGTTGCTGACGGAGAGCATGTACTATAGCATGAAGGCCTACAGATGAGCGTCTCAAGGGTGAAGATGCTTTACATTTTCTGAGGTACTTGAGGGTTTGAGTATATAGACATGAAAGCAAATATGAAGTCTTCTTGGCAAGGACCCAAGTAAGGTCTATGCTTAAATGTTAGCTAAGGAGGTAGCAAGTGTGGACGGGGCAATGTTGGAGGATGCATGAGATGAGCTATTTGGAACTCAATTAGGAGAGTTAGAGAGTAAGATATAAAAAAAATAATTAGTTGCGATAAGTGATGTAGGGGTAGATGAAGAGGATGATGAGTTGCATAAGTTGATTGTTATAGATGTTTGGAAACATTTTGTGCCAAAGGAGGATATTGTAGATGGACACGATGTGCATGAGGTGATTGTGGTGCCTAATCATGTGGAAGTTATTCATATTTTATAGGAAAGAGTTAAGAATCTATAATGGGGTAGGAGGTTGGAATCTGTTGTTGTACATGTTTAACTCTATAGATAATGGATTGTAGTGAGAGCTAGATGGCCTTACTTACCTCCATTTTCTTAATTTTGCTAGTGTTAATCGGGTCCCTTAAGCAATCCGAACTAATTTTGGGTCTTAAAATCTCCTACCAATATAATTAATAAAAATGTATTATTGAACTAATGATACTTCAGAGTAAGTTGTTCATATCTTTTGCGAGCTAAAGTACACGAGAATTAAGTAGCCAACTTCTATCATAAATTGGTGTAACAGAAAGATTATTACAACTATACTATCTTGTCATATGAAATATACTAAAGGTTTAATGGTGATTAAAGGCTTTGAGCTATCATTAATGATACGTATGCACGAGGCCAATAGGCATGGCAGTATAGCAATCTCCTCTCTTAAACACACACCAATTAGGTTAAGAAGAAGGTAATCATTTATTCCTTACTTAATGGTTGGAGTTTTGTAAATGTCTACAATTACTAAATTGAAACTACTTAGAACTCAAATTAGAGTGAGATTGTTCATTTTAATTTCACGATGGATCGGACATCATTTGGATGACGCTTGACTTATCACATTGCGCCCTAAAGGACTTAGTGATATTGCTAGATTTCGTAAAACACTTTTCTGTTACCTCTTATTAAACACTTGATCTGCTTACACCCTTGTAGGAAATAGTTAAGCATTTCATCAATATGTAAGAGGTAAAAGGGAAAAAATCAATGAGAGCTAACTTGATAAGCTAGTGTAAAAAAATAGTAACTTACTCAATTGAGTTACAATATAATGCTCCAACTCTGATCTTAAAAAATTTATGAAAATTAATCGAATAATCATCCATTAAGGTTATTAGTTGCTAAGCTTTGACCTATGCACCCATAAGGTTAATGTAGAATGCCTTGTATGCTTATGGTTTAACAATAATAATAGGCCTTGTGTAGTCGTTAATAATAAGTAATGGATAATAGAAGAGGTTTTACACATGACGATTTATCACTTGATTCAAATAGGTCATGAAAGAGAATAATTTATTTTCTACCTAATGGCCAGTACTTAGTGAAGGTGTATCATTATTGTATTGGAAATCGTTGAAAGCAATATTAGAGAATATTTTCCAAATGGGAAAATGTCAAATTCGATACTTGAGCTTTGCACAAACATTTAATTTATACTTGAACTTTAAAATAGAAAATTTAGTACACTAATATTGTTTATCTTGTTTTCTAACATGAAAGTAGCAACCTATCAATGCAAGATAGTATTAAGAGTAAAAATTCAATAATACACTATCTTTTTAATAAATACATCTTCCATGTCAATAAAAGAGCAGATTATGTTAAGAAAATAACAGAAATAACTATAAAAAGTTTAATTGAGAATTGAATTGGCCACTTTAAAGTGTAGGTAACAAATCGAATTTTTATCTCAACTCCCAACATCAAATTCGACATTTACCGTTTTGTAATTTCATGGACCAAGTAACATCATGCAGATAGCACTTTATTTTTAGCATTGCAATTCGAAGCACCTGGCGATATTGCTTGATTTCATATAAGGCTTCTCCCGTACCACTTACAAAGTAACCGTTCACACCCTTTTAGATTCCCTTGCAAGGCGTCATACCAATACACAAACAGAAAAGGGGAACATGAGCGAAGAATCCACCCACTAAGCAAGCGTCAGGAATCGTAACTTAGCCAATGGAAATATACCATCATGAAGCTCTGACTTAATGTATCAACAGGTCTTTGAAATTTGATTTAATCTTTTAGGTTTGCTTCCACTTAGGCTGCATACAAAGTTGTCTAATGCAAAGTGTTGTGTATATTGATGGTACGGCGGTAGTTACAGGCACTGGGTTATCATTACACCTCACTGCGCACAACGCTGCTATGTCATGTTTGACGTTCAGCACGCCGGAATAGTTACATGTAGCCAATTGCTAACCGTTAAATACTTATCCTCTAAGGTCGATCGGGTTCCGAGATCAAAAGCTATTAGCCATGATTCTTTCAGCAGCCGACTTCTATAACGATATGATTGTATTAAATTCTCAATGTGCCACAGGACAATACGCTACTGAAGAACGGTCCCAAACATGTGTGTAAAATTCCATGTTTAGCTCAGATGGACTCAGCTATAAACACACACACACATATATATACACGTATGTGCGCGCACACCATTAGATAATCGTTACAAGTATCTTACTGGTTTGTAATCCAGAATGATTTGATTCCACTGCATCGAGAACTATGAGACCTTGTCAAAAGCATGACTTTCGATCCTCAAAATGACCATGAGAACGAACAAAAATTTGGCAAAATCTTTGACTATAGCAAGCGTCTTCAAGCGTCTTGAATCTGTAGAGGAACACAGAATAATCAAAAGTGCAGCTTGATACTTCTTTTATTCAATGGTATGAAGAAAAATTAGGGATAGTAGCGCTTTGAACACAAAGTTGTTATTACTTTAGGCTCTTTGATTCCCTTTGTCCACCACTCACCGGACACATGGCATATCACGTTTATGAAATATTTTTTCATAAAGAGGAGAGTGCAATGCCAAAAATAACTCCAACAATTATTGTCTGCCCATACTTACTTTTAACTTCGAGCTCTCTTTGACCGTTTTCAGCTCCTCTCCATGGGTCTGAAATTTGCAAAACCACTTTTTGTTACACCATAAGCAATAAGCAGCAAAATCAATAAAGTGAAGACAGTTGAATCCTCTCAATTCCCCTAAAAAATTGAAATCTCCTTTCCCATTCCTAGTGAATGCCATGTCGCTGTCCACGCATCAAATTGCTCTGATTTTCTATTCCCACAATCGAAAATTAAAATATGCTGGGAGTAATCAATTCTCCAAAAACTTCAATTTTCGAGACATTCAACTAGCTTATCACAGATTTCCATTGGCCATTTCAGGAGAGGTAAACTAAAAAGCGTATGGGTAGTAGAAATAAAAACAAAATAGAGACAGAAATGTTCGATGAGCAAAATGTGATGACAAATCACACAGAATTCAGTCATGGAAATATAAGCTATCCTCTCCATTCACTATCAATGATCTCGTCACAAAAGTAGCTCTCATTCATTTTAATATTTCGCTATTCCAAGTGCTTAAACACATGGTTGCAGATGGTCAGGTCAGGATTTGCTTAAACTTATACAAGTCGAGAGTTTCACCTATAGTGCTAACTTGACAAACTGGAAATCTTTTCTCCAAAGCAATTGATTGCATATTTTCAAAATTTTCAAGATTGGACTCCAGTATTTAGTTACAAAGATTGTTTAAAAGATGGCATCCATCTAGCTATTTACATTTTTTTGACGAACCATCTACTGCTACTTTTTTCTTGATAATATGCATTTTGAATTCTTAAGTGCCCTAATTCAGCCAAAACTCTCTTGTACAAGAAAAGTGTAAACATAGAAATCAAAAGTAACCGTGCAATGCATTTTTGGGTCATAGGAAAGAGAAAGGTAATTCAATAGTACCTTATATAAGTTTCTCCAAGCATTATCCATCCTTTTCAGCAGCAAACACCAATCCACAGCCATTTCATACTCTATGGTGTTGGGCTGGGAACAATGTGAAGTAGAAACTGCTTCTTTCTGGTTAACAGTAGAACCCCATATTATAACAACTGAAAAGAATAACACGTTGTTTGCATGACAAGTACACCTATGTTTTATATGTGGGAAAAATGCACCCAAATACCTGGACCTTTTGGTTCATTTACAATTAAGTTCTAAAATTATAACACAATGGAGAATCAAGTCCGAAATGACTATATGGGACTAGGTTAAAAAATGTAAGTTAATATATGTAATAATATTTTTTTCTCATATCACAGGCCATGCAACGATAATTCGGCATAAAGTGTGGTGAAATCAATGTTTTAAAAAAGAACGTCTCCAATTGAACAACTAAAAACAAAATAATTTCTTGTTTAGGCCGCCAATCAAAATTATTTATTTATTTAAGGTTAAAATGAAAATAATTATCAATAGACAATTGCAAAATCACGTGCATAGATAAGAATATATAATGGAAGTACAACCGCACGCATATCACATATGTAACAAGCAATATAACACTATATATTGCGATTGCATCAAGCGATATATGTAGAGCTTTATTGCATATATAAATAGTGATATGCATATGCTTTTATCAATCACAATATAGGTACAGTAGTAAAACATTATATCGCGATTTGTGTACGAAAATCATTGTCCTATTATTCAAACGCGATTTTGCTACGAGATATTGGTTATTGAAATAGTAGACATGTAATACTCACTAAAAACACAGAAATTTAATAATAATAATAAAATGTCTAAATGTAAGAGACTCGCAAGTGGGATGTTATAATAATCTTTTAAAAGCCAATAGCATTACCACCCGTCTTCAAGTGAGATGCATTAGGTTCAACCACACCCAATACCCACACACACACACACACAACACCCCCCTGCCGTAATGTCCACAAAAGGGCAAAAAAAAAAAAAAAAAATAAATCTTTTAAAAAATTTTTACTAGTATGGTATGCCACATTAAGTAGTTGATTGTGGATTATATACTTATATAGGGGGGGGGGGGGGGGGGGGGGGGAGAGAGAGAGAGAGAGAAGTGACCATCTCCTGTTTAAGAGGGCGTCCAAGGTTGCCAAGGGAAATGTGACCATTAAACATTGAATGTTTCCCAGGAAACATGGGTTTCCCAGTGCTTCCAAGAAGTGGTCTGCAATGTGAAAAACAATTTCTCCTTTTGTCATGAAAACTCATCACTTCAGCTGCGAATATATTTCTCCAAGAAAAGGGAAAAGGAAAAGAACTGGATACAAGTTTACATGCATGCCACAATATAAGCTGAAAAAAGCTTTTTCCCTAAATTGTAAAACAGCAATGCAGTCTCATAAAACAATAAGATTGTGGATGCTAGAAAAACATTTTTTTGCCTTGTTCAATCGCCACCTCATGGATCAAATACAATCAGAGACAGATTTTTTCAGTTTTTCACATTCTTAAACATACAGAACCAAAGGGCAGATGGCTATAGCAACTGCTTACCTTCCATTGGACAATAGTAAGCATCCTCCTTCTAATCTTTGATGCTTTCCTTGCTGCATCCTTGGTTTGGAATATAACAAATGCTTGCCCTTTATCAAACAAGTAAGCTCATAAAATCAGAGAAAGTCAAAGATATCCTAACATACACCGGCCATTCCTTTTGGCTGTCAGAAATGCCACATTGTTTCACTACAACCACCATTACTCCTCAATAGAACACCATGATTAAATTAGCAATGTACAAATCAACAATGTTGGGAACTAAGGGCAGAACAAATTAGATTATGCTCTCATCCTCCCATTATCTGACACAAGGAATCAGGGGCATTAGACGCCGAATAGTAAAGAGTTTCTATTCATTGGCTATGACTCTGTCTGATCAATTTTTGGAAGTGTTAAGAAAATAATAGATATTGTAATTAATGATGCATTTATTAGTGGTAGGTAGAGATAGGTAAGATTGAAAACTCTATATATTCTCATTTTTTACATGACAGAATGTACAATAATACAATTATTCTCAGTTTTATATCAATTAACATGGTATCAAAGTTTAGGAAATTTTGAAAATTAGGGTTTAGGTTAAATCTTTCATCAACCCTAGGGTAGCGTTTGAATCACACACACACCCCCTGAAGAGTGTTTGTGGCTTTTCTCACCGGCAGAAATTGTTGCCAACCTTTCACGCCACCAAGCTCCAGTGATTGTTTGACCAGCACGTGAGGCTCACGCCCCACTTAAAGGTCTAGCACTCCTTTGTTCTTTTCCACACGTAGAGGTGCGTGTAACCCTCTTTTTTCCACATGTAAGTGCTAGGCCATCGTGTACGGATTCCTTCGCTTTGTTCTTGCCATTTGGATGAACCATCTTAAAATATGTGTTCTCCACTAAGGTTAGGGTTTCTGTTTTGGCCGCTCTTTGCTGGAAATTTATTTATTTATTTTGGTTTGGTGTTTCCACATTGGTGATTTTGAAAGCTCGGTGTTTGGGTAAAGTGATTGAGATGTTTAAGTTTGCTAGTTCACATTGGAAGTTTGATATTTGCAATATACAACACCAGGGTTAGAAGTTGCTTTGGCTTCTCTTGTGCTGATGGGCATTGTTTTCTAACTTTAAGGAAGTAAATTTTTAGTTCATTTGTTAGCTTGTTATGTCAACTAACATGATTGAGACGACAATTGCCATTTTTGCTAATGAATATGCAAAGTTCTCTCAATTTCAAGATGCATTGAAGACTTTGTCCTTTCATGTCTCTGCTGTTGATGAGTCAAGAAAACTAAATACGTGTTTTTTTGTCTCATCTTCCAAGTGGATCATTGATTCTGGTGCCACAGATCATATGACAGGTAATCTTAATCTCTTTTCCACTTATCAAGCTTACGCAAGTCCTACAAATGTCACATTAGCAGAAGTTTCACAGTCATGTGTTCTTGGTTCTGGCTCTATTAATCCTACTCCACGGCTTTCCCTATCCACAATATTATGTTTACCTCAATTTTCCTTTAACTTACTATTTGTAACCCACTAATTTGTGCCCTGGATTGTTGTATGACATTTTTTCCCCACCATTTACTATTTCAGGATCTTATGACGAAAAAGATTATTAGTAAAAGACATGAATCAGGAGGTCTCTACATATTGGATACTCAAGTGTCAAGATTTGTTGCATGCTCCAATATTCTCACACCATTTAAATTACGCTATCGATTGGGTCATCCTTCTTTACCTGTGTTAAAGAAAATTTATCCCCAATTTAATAGTGTCTTGAGATTAGATTGTGAGCCATATTAGTTTGCAAAGCACCGCCAGTTGTCTTCTATTCCTAGAATCAATAAAAGGGCTATAATGCCTTTTGAATTAGTCCATTCTTATGTATGGGGACTTTGTCCTATTATATCTAAACCTAGTTTTAGATATTTTGTTACTTTTGTGGATGATTATTCTCACATGACTTGGCTCTATCTTATGAAAAATCATTTTGAGGTACTTTCTCTTTTTATTGCCTTTTATGCCGAGATCAAAACACACTTTAACACCTCTATCAATACCTTAAGAAGTGATAATACCAAAGAGTACCTCTCTCACTCATTTCAGACATACATAATTCAAAATGGCATTCTTCATCAATTTTCATGTGTTGATACACCATCCTAAAATAGAGTGGCTGAAAGAAAAAAATCGACATCTTCTTAAGACAGCAAGAGCCCTCCCATTTCAAATGAATGCTACTAAACAATTTTGCGCTGATGCAGTTTACATGCATGTTTCTTGATCAATCGTCTATCCTGATCTGTTCTTTAAGGTGAGATTCCTTATAAAGTTTTATTTCCTACATAATCAATGTTTTCTATTGAACCTCAAATATTTGGTAGTACCTCCTTTGTTCGTGATGTTCATCCTCAAGTAACCAAAATGGATCCTAAATCTCTCAAATGTATCTTTTTGGATTATTCTTCGATTCAAAAGGGATGTCGGTGATATTGTCCCCATCTTGATAGGTATCTTGTGTTAACAAATGTTACATTTATTGAAAACACTCCATTTTTCTCATTAATTGAAAAGTCAACACGGGATGAGAATGACGATATGTTGATTTATCATATTACATATCAATCTCCAGGTGCACAGATAGCTCCATCAACATAGCCAACACTACTACTGCCACTTCCACCTAGGCCTCTTATCCGACATGTGTTTTCTAGACGCAGTGACCTGCCTACTTTATGTCCTGAACCATCCCCTTCTTCTTTCGTAGATCCTACACCAAGTGACCTTGATCTTCCAATTACATTTCGAAAAGGTAAACATCATGTACCTATCTTATTTCTTCTTTTGTTTCATACGATAACTTGTCATCATCATCATCTTCATTTATTGCATCACTTGATACTGTGGCACTTTCTAAGACGATTCATGATGCTCTCTCTCATCCTGGTTGCCATGATGCTATGATTGAAGAAATGAATGCATTTGATACTAATGGTACTTAGGATCTAGTGGAATTACCTACAAGAAAGAAGGCACTTGGTTATAAGTGGGTGTTCGCTCTTAAAGTTAATCCAGATGGATCCATCTCTCAGTTCAAAACCCGTCTTATGGCTAAAGGTTATGCTCAGACATATCGGGTACATTACTTAGACACATTTTCTCTTGTGGCTGAGTTAATTGCTGTGCGGTTGTCTATATCTTTAGCAACTACTCATCATTGACCTTTGTGTCGGTTAGATATCAAAAATGCATTCTTATATGGCAATTTATAGGAGGAAATATATATGGAGCAACCACCTGAATTTGTTGCTTAAGTGGAATTAGGTAAAGTTTGTTTTCTTCGAAAGTCATTATATGGTTCGAAACAGTCCACGGGCCTGGTTCAGGAAATTCAGTCAGGTAATTGAAACTTTTGGCTTACAGAAGAGCAAGTCAAATCATTCTATATTCTTTAGATACACCAACTCTAATATGACTCTTCTTGTTGTATATGTTGACGATATTACAAACTCAGTTTCAAACATAGGACTTGGGATTGCTGATATATTTCTTAGGTATTGAGTTAACAAGGAGCAAGAATGGCATTTTCTATCTCAAAGGAAGTATGTGCTTGACTTATTAATAGAAACAGGAAAATTGGAGCTAAGCTGTGCAGTACTCCTATGCTTCCTAATATGCAGTTTACGAAAGAGGGTGAATTACTTAAGGATCCTGAGAGATATAGACGTTTGGTTGAGAAGTTGAATTACCTAATAGTGACCTGTCCTAATATTGCATACTCAGTTAGTATTGTAAGTCAGTTTATGTCTTTTACTACAATGCATCATTAGGTAGCTTTAGAACAAATTCTGTGTTATCTAAAGGATGCTCCAGGACTTGGATTAGTCTATGGAAATAATAGACATAATCGTATTGAATTTTTTTTCAAATGCTGATTGGGCAAGATCTAAAATAGACAGAAGGTCTACTACTGAATATTGTATGTTTGTTCAAGGTAATCTAATTTCTTGGAAAAGCAAGAAACAAAACACTGTAGCTCGCTCTAGTGCAAAAGCAAAATACAGGGCTATGACACAATCAATTGCATGAAAAAATGTGGATTCATCAACTTTTGACTCAACTTAGTTTTGAGATACCAATACCCGTTCAATTATGGTGTGTTAATCAGACAACTCTTCATATTGCATCTAACCCTGTGTTCCATGGGCGAATTAAGTATATTGAAATTGACTGTCATTTCATCCGCAAAAATATACAATAGAAGTTGATCTCCATAAGGCATGTCAAGACTAGAGCATAGTTGGCAGATATTTTTACTAAAGCTTTGAATGGGACTAGAATCAATGACATTTGTAACAAGTTGGGCATGACTAATATCCATGCTCCAACTTGAAGGGGAGTGTTAAGAAAATAATAGATATTGTAATTAATGATGTGTTTAGTAGTAGTAGGTAGAGGTAGAGGTAGAGGTAGAGGTAGAGGTAGAGATAGGCAGGGCTAGGTAGGATTGATAGCTCTATATATTCTCATTTTGGACATGACAAAATATACAATAATACAATTATTCTTAGTTTAATATCAATTACCAGGAAGCAAAAAGATACTAGGCCTTGGCCTATATCATTTACAGAATGCACATACAATGAAACATCTCTCTTTACTAGAAAATATACTCCATGCATCCATACAATTCTACCCATAAAATTTTATCGAATATTTACTGCCACCCCAAACAACCTCCATCATCAACATCCTTCGCCTTTGACATGGCTGTCTGAATCACTGATGAACAAATCTTATGGTATTTTGACAAAAGTATTAAAAGGGGATCCAATGAAGCACCAACAAATCCAGTTACAATACACTGAGGAATTCAATATGACTATAAGGTGGGTCAGGGAATAGAAAACAGTAAATAGTGATGCTGCTGAAAGGTTTCTTACAACTTTTTTCATAATGAGAAAATTTTAGATTCAGTAGTCATGCATCTGAGCTTTATGCATATGCTATACTGCACATGACATGACTGGATTGAAGTGGAACTAACAATTAAAGCACATGAACCAGTCAATTCATTTATAGAGGGGGAAAAAATCAGCTTCAGTGTTTTATGAGTAATTATTTTGGTTAGCAAAGGGCATGGCCATCCTTGCATTACCTCTCGAACACTTGAGTCAATCTAAAAGGCCTATTATGTAGTTAGGCCCAAGACATGATCTTGGTGAGAATTTGAACCTAAAACCTTGTATAATCTAGCATGATTATTTATTGACCCCAACCATGAAGTTAACCCAGAGGTTAATATCAATTAACTCCTCATACATCAATGTCGATGACCGATTCAACAAATTAAGAAGTAATAAAAATCAACATTATTGGATTAAAAATGGAATTACAACATTCCATACTGTAAGAAGCAGTGATAAAAATCATAGTGTTTCAAAATGATCCAATTCAACAAATTAAGAAGAATCATCAAACAATACAAATGTTGCTTTTTCATACCGCAGTGAGGACTAGAAATTGCAGTGTGCTGAATGACCCTTGCAGAGCAAACCTCATTGAAAGCATGCTGGACAATATCCTTGTATTTGTGAAACCAACAATGATGGCAAGGGAGGAATTAACAAGTGAAGAAACCCAATAGAGCTATGATTCAAGATAACTTATTAAAGCTAAGACTTACAGATAAGGTAAGTGTATTTACTGCAATAGGACCAGCAACCATAAACAGCCATAATAAATAAGGAAGCAAAAAGTGAAGTACAAGAGAACAAATCCCATTCATCCGGCCTCGGGCAAATAAATTGCAAGGGAATTGCTAAAACTATTAATCATATGTATCAAAGCGTACACTTGCTCTGACCAATCATAACTATATATTATTAAATAACAATTCTATAATCTTGCAATTAAAAAACAAACAACCAGTACAATAATTCTCAGCCACATTTGATACTTCTCAGGTTTAGTAGTTCCAGATTGTTAAAGCCAGTAGTCACAACATAGCTCGAGGAAATCAATGAAGTGACAAGTAAACAAAATGATCAAGATCAAGTGGTTATTGGAACTCAGAAACATTATGGAGAGGTTTGCAAAGGGTGGAAGTCGTCCAACAAGGCTTATCACTTAATTGGGGCGTAAGCTAACAAGGAAGTGGTTTCTTAGGTAGGGGATTCAAAAAGAGAACTTCTCACCCTGCAATCCATTTCCATAGATTTGATTATTGTTAAAAATAAATAATAAAAAAGAAAACGAAAGCCAAACAATTAAAATTATATGCACACCATAAAAGAGGACGAATAGGGATGGGTGTGCTTGAGGTGAAGGTTAAAGATCATCTATGCATCTAGAGATTGAGAGAGTGCTATTTTCTGTGGTTAGAATCCCTCAAGTAAGAGTTGCTGCCACCAATGTTTTTAGAGGTGGGATACAGGGTTAGGGGATTCAAGGTAGTGATTGTGCTTAGGGAAGAGGATTTAAATTTTCCATTGGGGTGAAAGCAGGTGATTGGATTCAATGGGAAAAAGGTACCAATTTAAGGAAAGAAATCAAATCACATGTTTAGTATCAAAAAGTTCGACGCACATATATGCAAGGATTGTGTGGGGAAGGACTCATTAACATTCATAGTCATGTCCCTCTATGTACCCACTCAAGGCCAATTCAATGCTTCTAGGTGATAATCTATTCTAGCTGATTGTTATTTGATTCATAGCTTTAATAGATATTTTCTATTACTTAATTGAACCCAGACACATTCCTTAACCAATTAGAAATGGATTGAGCTTGTCTATCAAAGACAGGGTAATTGAAGCATCCTTTTCTCTTCTACAAATGAGATAGCTCATAACAAATGCATTTGAAAAGAGATCCTTCTACAGCTTTGTAGGTTAAGGTTGCAGTATAAGGACAAAATATTACCTCTACTTCTATGGAGGTACACATGGGATCCAAGTTCATTAGCAAAACGAGCGTTCCTTTCTTGCTTGCGGCTTCAATTCTGACTTCCCAAGGCTGATGATGACAACGCACATTATTTTGACAAAATTTATTAAATAATGCCTGATCCTTTAAAGGAGAGTCCAAAAACAACAGATGGCACCAGAACAGAATGAGTAAACTTACAAGCTCATTGAACCAGTTGCGCTTGTCCTGACATTTGAACAATAAGAACACAGTAAAAGACAAATCAACAACGCAGAAGTAAGAGATAAGATGGGCAACAAAGAACAGCGAAAATCATTTTCTTTTGGGATAAGTTCAAGTTCCATTAAAGAGAAAAGTATAAATATAGTGTAATCTACTATACAACAAAAAAGCAGTTTATGACGGCTAAAAGAAAACAAAATGCTAAAACAGGACAGGATCAGAACACGAACCCATTCTTCAATAGGGTGCAGGTGATAACACACTCCCCAAAAATATTACAAACCACAGGATTATCCCGTTTACTAGGAAATATCCTATCACATATGACATTTTGCCTCGGGGACCCCACCTCCTTTTTACACTAAAAAACCCAGTTATCCAAACTGCCCTCTGATGAACCAGAAATCACTTTTAAGGATTTTGGACAGTGTGGGATTTTGTTGATGACATTATTAATACACGAAGTGATAGTGTAGGGATTTCCTCTCAAATCATTCCTTTATACTCAGTTTCACGCAAAATATTTTGGACTATTGAAATATTTCTTAGGAATTGAGCTAACAAGGAGCAAGGAAGGCATTTTCTAATTACAAAGGAAATATAAGTTATAACAGAGACGTAAATTGGGATCCAAGCTGTGTAGTACACCCATGCTTCTAAACATGCTACCACAAAAAGAATTGTTCAAGGACCTAGAGAGGTATAGGTGTTTGGTTGGGAAGTTAAATAGGTAAATGTCAAATTTAATATCTAAACTTTGCGCAAATATTCAATTTAGTACTTTAACTTTGAAATAGTTAATTTAATATCCAATCAAACTTTTCATGGCCATACTTATTACTTTCTTAATATTGTTTGTCCTATTTGCTGATGTGGAAAAGATAGTTTATTATTGATTTTTTACTACTTCTCTTAATATCGTCTAGCACTAATAGGCTGCTTTTTCCATGTTAGAAAATAGAGTAAATGGTGTTAATGAGATAGTAAATATAGCCACAAAAACTTTATTGGGTATTAAACTAACTACTTTAAAGTTTAAATACCAAATTGAATTTTTATGTAAATTTCAAATACCAAATTTAACATATCTCAAGTTAAATTATCTCACATTGACCAATCCTGTATTACGTGCCCGGTTAGTATTGTAAGTCAATTTATGTCTTCTCCTATAAAACTCCTAGAAGAAATCACGAACATGATTGTATTGAGTGTTTCTTAGATGCTGATAGGGTAGGGTCCAAGATAGACAAAAGATCCTTCATTGTGTATTGTGTGTTTGTCAAAGGAAATCTACTATCTTGGATAAGCAGAGAGAAGGGGGAGGGGGGTGTACTTTGTATCACATTGGAATGTAGAATGAAAATACAAGGCTATAGCTCAATCAATATGTGAAGCAATGTGATTCATCAGCTTTTGACTGAAGTTGGCTTTAAGGTACCATTACCTGAATACTTATGGTATAATAATCAGGCAACCATTCCTATTGCATTAAATAAGGGAACCAAGCGTATGAGAAGACACAGCAAAATTTGATTTCTATAGTGCAGGTCAAGACTAAAGAACAATTGGCAAATATTTTCACTAAAGTTTTGACTAGGATTAGGGCCGATGATATCTATAACAAGTTGGCATGATCAATATCTATGCGAAGGAGAGTGTTATCATATGTAAATCAATATAGGATGTTAATTATTTTTTATTAGAAACTCTTAGTCTTTAGTAAAGACACTTCATTTCCCTAATTAGCTCTCTTGTACTTGTATATATATCCATCACATTATATATGATAAACAAAAAAGAATTTACATTTTATATTCTTTGTATAACAATGACAAACTAACATATTTGACAAAAGTCACATAATTCGTAAATTCTATTGCATTGCACCCGAGTTTAAACTAAAACCCTAAAGCACTATCAAAGGAAAAAAAACATAACAAACTATATATGAAAATATAAATTTCGGCAAAATAGTGTTAAGAAAGCAAGCATGGTCAACCTAGAGCATGTCTTCGTCAATGTAACCTATTCAACATAAGCCTAGCCCACCTAATGAGTAGCCTCATCTGTCTAGGTAACCACCTAGTCAACCCTTACTCTCTAGTAAACGAGGTGGTCTTTCGTTCCCCATCATCCTGGAGACTCTTTTGGCCAATCTAGTTGGTCCTTTTGCCCTACTCAATTCCACAAAGACTTCATATTGTCCTTTTTTGGTTCTAACAACTGAAATAACAAGTATGTCTTAAGATTCTCCTCATTGTGCTTTTTTACCAAATGGATATTGTGATGGTAAAATAAGTTCCAATCATACCTTTGTTCCTTTGTCTAAAGCCTCCCTTTACAAACTCAAATCCTCAACACATAGAAAGCACAAATAACCACCTAAAAGGGTCACCCAAATCAAACCAATGTGCTTGCATGACATTCTTTGAGGATTGAAGTTTTAGTTCCAAATGAGGTCATCGATGCAACTTACAGTGTATGGTCCTAATAAGATGGATCATTTGCACAAAGACACAATATCTAACACCAATCGTTCCTCCACATATAAAGAAGACATGAGGTATCAAAACATGATACCGATATCTTTCACAGAGCAAATGAGCAAATTTGACATAATAGCTCTTACCATATTTCTCAACGAAGGATGGCAAATAAGTTGCAATTATGTTAAAATAAACATTACCTAATAAAATGTTAAATCAAAGGTTTAATAAAACTTACAACTTCTAGATGTGGTCTTCGTACTATGTCTTGGACCTCTTGGCAGTTGGACTTGTTAATCTTCATAGAAGGGCCATTAGGGGGTGTCATGGGCAACTTCCCACTAGGAAGCACTTTCTTCTTGACAGGCTCCATGACAAAATGCACTTTCTCCCCCTCAAAGGACCCGTTAGTCCACTTAGGCTTCGCTATACCTTCCGTAGAATAAGTATTTTGCATTGATGCATTTACTTCACCAATGGTGATACGGGCCATCAAATTTGGATTATATTCCTTTTCCTTGGCATTTTCATTGATAGCACCAAGTTTTGGTCTTTTTGATTGCCCACTCTCGTCACGGTGTCCCTTAAAGCCTTGGATTTGACACCACCAAGGACATGATTGTCAATACCATCACCAACATCACCTTACTTATGAGACAAGACTTATCATGGGCATGATTCACTTCACTTACATAATTTTTCAAATTCATCTTTCCTTTATATGAATCAATAGATAAACTCATCCATTTTCTCCTTCATTTTTGAAATTTCAAATTCGACTCTCCTCTACATGAAGCATCTTTGAAGGTTGTATTTATCCGTTTGTTCCTAAATGCATCACTTACAGGAAAAATCAAAGGATTACCACTAGTTGATAGTTTCATATCACCTTTCTTCTCTCCTTTGTTAACACCTCCACCAATAGGACTTTCCATCCTATTGAATATGAACTTAACTGCATCAACCAAATAAAAAACAACACCATCCATTTAATCATGATGTTAACGTATAGGTAACTGAAATAAGATCAAAGATTCGCAACAACGCATAACATAGGATTGTGTATACTTGAGATCAAATGGCCCTTTACATCAAAAGAAACCTCTTCATTGAGTTGAATCCATTTACAACAAGCCCAATCATTAACCGCGCAACATTCAATGGGTCCCGAAGGCACAATAAAGAGGGGGAAGGGGGTTGTGAATTGATTGTGATGTAAAATCCAAACTATTTCACATTAAAAATTCAATCCCCTCTATTCTGCTTTAGTAATAATGGCGTAAACAACAATTAATCAATAATAAAATGATATACAGTGATTAGAAGGAGTAAGGAAAGAAAAATTTGGACATCGCCGCAATTTACAGAAATTCCACCTTATGTATCGGTCCTCTCCTTCAGACTGTTAGGGACCCGCTCGTTTTCATCAGTTTTGTTCCACTATATCAAAATTTAAAGGGAAAAGGCTAAATTTGATGCCGAATTTTGATGAAAATATCAATTATAAATCCAAACTTTAAAAAACACAATTTTATATCCAATTGAATTTTTTGTGCCCACAAATACCATCCCACATAACACCATTAATTTTGTTTGCTCACATGGACCCATCCACCAATAGTCGACTGACATGTGTCCATTAATGGGGGAAAAAAAAAGAACTCAACCTAATTGCACAGACAAAGAGGAAGACAACAATGAGAGAGAGAATAAAAGAGAGAAAGAGCAGTGAGAGAGGCAAAGAAGAAGAATCAATGTTTATATGAAAAGTAAAAAAAAAAAAAAAAAAAATCTTTTTCATGATCAAACTTCATCTTCTTCAAGAACAAGATCCCTCCCTCCCTTCATAGGTTCTCCAGAACCGAGAATCCCAATTTCCTCCGATGTCCACCCTCAATAGGCATCACACCACTAAATGGACTCAACGAGTTGGATTGTCGAGCTTAGGTTTGTCTTGGTGTTGTTCGGTTCATTTATGAATTTGTGGTGTCTAGATTGTGTTAGTGAGTCAACTCAGTGGCTATGGCAACTCATGGGTGCCGATGGAGAAGATGCTCTTGATTTCATGTCTGTGGTTTGTCGAAGGTCAACTCGATGGGGCGGCTTGTTCTTGTAGCATGAAGAGAGTAGGTGGAGTAGGTGGAGTAGGTGACGATGAACGTTTGGGTGTAAAGGGTTTAGTGATGCTCGATGTGCTGGCCTTGCCATCAATAGGTTCTTAGTGAAACTAGTTGAAGATAGGCATGCAATGGAGATGGTGATTTGCACAATTGGTGCGTCTTGGCTTGCAAGGGAGGTTGAAGGAGATAGTCCAAGTTTACGTTATTTTTGGTGTGTATGCTTAAAGAAAGAATGAGACAGAGAAAGAAAACTTGGGGTCTCCTCCCATGGAGTTGTTCTTCTTCTTCTTCTTCCTTCTCTCCTCTCTCATTTTACATTTTTTTTTTTTGTTTTTTTAAAACAAGCAACACGTGTTAACCTATCATTGGTTATTAGAGCCACGTAGATAAATGGTGCTAACGAAGTTAAGAGAGGTAGTGTTTCTAAGCATGAAAAACTTTATTGGGTATAAAATTACACTTTTTAAAGTTCAGGTACCTAATTGACATTTTCATCAAAGTTTGGATACGAAATTCGGTGTTTTCCCAAATTTAAAACTTAAAAGAGTTAATGGAATCGATCCAACTTGACAATCGTTCATCATGAATCTCACTAGCTACGTAACTTAAACACTCACATCAGTGAAAAAACTCTCAATCAATCTCTCAAACAAAATTATCTTGCAAAAGCAATTGAGAATAAATACAAGTTCCTCCAAATGTAAGTTCAAGATCTCAAGAAAAATTATAAAGCTTCAAAATGAAAGATGAAGCTCATTGTTCAAGGAAGACTGCTTCAAAGATTCAGTGCGCAAAAGGATTGTAATTGTCGCAGCTGATAGTCTCCTCCTATTTCTTTTGTTGCAATGTTGATAAATTTGTTTGCATGTATATACAACGACTAATTCTTCTATATGTGGAATATTTAGTTGAACATAATTTTGAAATATAAATTCTAGAAATTTGAATTCAGCTAGCAAATAACTCTTCAAGATATGCAACTTCTTTCTCAAAAATTGTGAAACAAATCATGCTCATAAATGCAGTTCAAATCATAGATATTTGTATTAAATATAATTTATTTTGTTATTTATTATAATTAATTGGTAAAGTCAACAATGGTAGATGAGGTTGGTGTATCAATACTATTACCACCAACCATGTTACAAATGTGTATAAATAGGGCTTACTATGTACCGTCTTTGATATCAAAAATAAAAATATTTTCTTTTTTGTTTTTCATCATGGTATCAAAGCCCAAGATATAGGGCTAAAAAAACACATGACCTCTATTGATGAACCCTAAATACTTTCGATCCCAAAATTAACTTTGGGAATATTTGTCCATTTGATCTCATAATGAATCAATCCAACACTTCACCTATACCAACTTCCTTAAATCTGTCAACAACAAATCAAACACTTCAAATTGTTCAACATAAGCTGAATGGAAGTAATTTTAGTGAATGGTTTCGGTCTATAAAATTGGTGATGTAGGGAAAGGCTAAGTACGGGTATTTAATAGGCTCATGTACTGCTTTTGATCAAAATTTAAATCAAGGAGTCAGAAAATGCATTAATCATGGCTTGGTTAATTAGTTTGATAGAGCCTAAAATTGAAAAAACCTACCTGTTCTGCAATATAGCTCATGAAATTTGGTAGACAATTCAAAACGTGTATTCTGATGTTGAAATCGCAACCCAACTTTGAGATTAGATTGAAGTTTTGTTCAACATTAGTTACAAACTATTATAACAAGTCAGTTGAATTATGGCAAGAGATGGATGTGTTCTATGACATTGGTTGGCTTATGTAGAGGATGGTATTAAATTCTCAAAGATGTGAGAAAAAGATTGTCTTTGATTTCCTACAGGGGCTTTATACAGAACGGGATGAAGTTTGAAGAAGGTTGTTGGGAAGGAAACTTTTTCTAAGTTTGAAGGAAGCCTTTATAGATGTACGAAGAGATGAAAGTAGGAGGAAGGTGATGTTAACATCCCATTCTCATCCTGACCAAAGTGCAGGAGCTTAAGCTTTAGTTGGAAAAAAGGAATAGGCATGGTTTGACTTAAGAAGGCCATGAAAAGGAAGTATGGTGTGATGTATGCAAGAAACCTAATCATACCTGTGACACGTGGGAAATTACATGGAAAGCTAGAACATCTGAAGTTGAAAGGATCAAGGATGCCTTCCAAAAGTGTGCAATTCGTTGAAAGCAATACATCAACTAATTCTTCTCAACACTTATCTCTGACACTAAAGCAGATTGATACGTTGCAAGAGCTCTTGGGAAAGATGTAGATCAAAAGTAAAAGTAATAAGGCTAATGGATTGTCTACTAGTGTAGCCATTGCCTGTACAGGTAATTTTTTTGGTAGATTTAAATCCTTGTAATAGTAACAAATGGATTATAGGCAGTAGAGCAACAGATCGCATGTGTAACTCTTTTTTGCACTCATCTACATTTACTTCGGGTGAATGCCATATATGGGTAGCCAATGGAGAATTTCATAAGGAAGGGGTAAAGTGAAAATAGGAGATTCGATATTAAATGAAACTTTATTTGTGCCTCAGCTACAAAATAATCTTGTATCTACCAGCAAGTTGACAAAACATTCAAAATTGAAATGTCTAACTGCATGTTGTGCTTGTTTAACAACAATCAAGTTGTGAGTACTTGAAATGCCCCATTACTTTTCCATTTGTTTCTTTATTCTTCACCAATGGGAACAAGGAATGGCGTTCCAAAGTGAAGATTTCACCTCTACATATATTTAGGTCACACTTCGAAATATGCCTCTGGAATTTTTTTCATAAGCAAGGCATTAGTTATACAGCAAGTCAACTAGGAAAAGCTTTGTTGGCTAATTCACTTAAAGCTTGACATCATAGGGTGTAATTTGCCCATGCCTATGTTGATATGAATGCCAACATTGTCATTTGTATGCATGATGTGGGTCAAATATATTGATGGTAGAAAGATTCTCATGGAGGTTGAATATCAATGGAAATCACCCAGTTGTTCTCGGTGTTAGGTCTTTAGACATACCTTGGTTGCTTGTTAATCCAAGGTAGAAGAGCATTGCCTCATTAAATACATATTTAAGTGCAAGTGGCTCACTCTCATAAGAACACACTCAATGCTTTAAGTAAACAGACAACTAGGTTCCTTTTCTTCAATTTGATGTTGCACTCACTACTGCCTCTAGAATCTCCATTGAGCGAGTGCCACTATGCTGCCATTGCCTTAGTTCTCTGACCAGGATCCAAAGCTCAAGTGAGTTGTTTAGTACTGATAAGTCTTCAGAGCTAAAACCCTTTTCTGACTTGACTTTAGTAGACTTCCTTGATGATATAGTAGTCTCTAGGCATTACCCTGCAAACTAACTTCCAGACTCTCTCTTTTCTTTTTCTTTTTTTTTTTTTTTATGATGATGAGAGGCACAGCCATATTAGGACTGGCTGCCTCTTGGCACATGAACCACATAAGAATAGCTTGCGCTATGTGGTACCTCAAGAAATTACCTCAGTAAGTTTCGAACCCAGGACCTCATGCAAATTGTCATGATATGTCCTAGACCGTAACCACTAGACTAACTCCTAGGCCTTCACCTAAAGTCCTATTCTTCCAAGTTTGTTTTAGTGTTGGTTGTCAACCTTTAAAGGAGACTTTATATTTCTTGGTTCTAGGATTTTTTTCACCCCATTTTGAAACTCATTTTATTTATTTAAAATAAAATAAAATAAAAAATAGGAAAAGAAACTGAAGTTCTATCCCAAAGAAGACCTGCATACCAACCATTGTCTTAATTCATTTAATTTGGCAATGAGTGCACCCACCAATTACTTTCACAATGATGCATTTTTTCCCCTAAGTAATTGTAGGAAATATATCTAGGATTATTAGGGTTTTTTTGATTCGTCATTTTGGTATCGTTTTGGCGTCGTTTTGGCGCTAAACAGATACTAAACTGATACTGATATCATACCGATAAAAAACTGATAATTTTACTCATAGACTGACCAAACTGAATCAATATTGAACCGATACCAAACTGATACCGAATCAATACTGAACTAATACCGATAAAAAACTGACAATCCAAAAAAAGCCCTTAGTCTAGAATTTTGAATCTAGTTTTGTATTTATAGTTTTGTTATAATTCATGTTGTTGGCAGGATTGCTGATGTGTTAATTTTTAAATTTATTCTGGTGTGACACTAGAGATTTTTTAGGTGCCTCATCCTAGGCATACGCGTATCTCTTTCTCCAGCTTGTTTCTTGCATATATGTTCATAGAAGCACTAAATAAAGTATGTGAGAGAGTTTCCTCAATTCATTTTCTCCTCCATGGTTTCAAAGCCCAAGATCTAAGGCTGGTCAAACCACATGAGCTCAGTTGATGAAACCCTAGATATCTCTAATCCCAAAATTACATCGTGTGATATTTCTCCATCCGATCTCACTCCATCAAAGATTGAATCAACCCATCACTTTGAAACCTATCCAATGCCCTTAAATCTGTCAACAACAGATCAAACACTTCAAAATTATTCAACATAGAATAGGAGTAATTTTTGTAAATTAGACTGTAAAATTGTAATGCGGGGAAAGGCCAAGTACATGTTAAAGGCACATGTACTTCTCTTGATTGAAATACTTCAATATATAAAACCTGGGAGTTAGAAGATGCATTAATCATGCCTTGATTAATTAGTTTGACTGAGCCTAAGAAACAACTTATTCCAATACACTCATGAAATTTGGCAAACAGTTCAAGACGTGTATCCTGATGTTGAAACACATCCCAATGCTTTGAGATTAAGTTGAAGCTATGTTCGGCATCCAGGGAAATCTCAGTCACAGACTATTATGACTTGTAGTTAAACTATGGCAAGAGATGGATGTGTACTATGACACTGGTTTGTGTAGAGGATTAAATTCTCAAAGATGCAGAACATCGAAGCTGAAAAGATCAAGGATGCCTACTAGATGTGTATTTGGTTGAAAGCAACACATCAGATAATTCTCCTCAAAACTTGTCTTTGACACAAAGCAAATTGATATGTTGCAGCGACTCTTAGGAAAGATGGAGGTTAAAAGTGAAAGTGACAAAGCTGATGGAGTATCTCCTAGTGTAGCCACTGCATGTATAGGTAATTTTCTGTGAATTCAAACTCGTGTAAGAGTAACAAATGGATTATAGATAGTGGAGCTACAGATCACGTGTGTAATTCTTTGTTGCACTTCTCTACATTTACTCCTGGTGAATGTCATAAATGGGTAGCTAATGGAGAATGTATTGTTTCAAAAGGAAGGGGTAGAGTGCAAACAAGAGATCTAGTGTTAAATGACACTTTATTCATGCCTCAGCTATGGTATAATCTTGTATTTATCAGCAAGTTGACAAAAGATTCAATTACCTCTGTTTGTTGTTTTGTTTCAAGACCAATCTTCAAAAAAGACGATTAGCAATGTTAATGAAAGATGTGGCCTTTACTATTTGAAAATATGTTTGAGTTTAAGTATTTGTTGAGTAACAAAAGTCAGGGTAGGAATATTATGCTGTTGCATCAATGCTAGGACATCCCAGTTTTGTTTATTTGAATCATTTGTATCCAACAAGTTGGATGCACATTTCAATCAAAGACCACATACTAGGATGCAAGTATATACCAGGAGAAACAAACTTTGTTAGCCGTATCAATCATCTATCTCTAAGGAGAGGTTCAAAGACACGCTAATGAATGGTTTGAAGTTCAAGCTATTCCAGAAGATGAAGGAACAGGTTCAGGGAACAGAACTGTAAGAACCGAGACAGTAGAGAATGATATTGATGCTCCATAGCATTGAAAAAAGGGAAAAGATCATGTGTCAGATATCCTATTTCTAATTATGAGTTATACATGTATTTTTGACAATTTTAAAGCATTTGTAACAAATGTGGACACAGAAAAAACCAAAGAATATTCGGGAGGCCATGAATCAATGAATGCTCTAATTCGCAACAAAACATGGGAAATATGTAAGCTACCAGAGGGTAAGAGAGCACTTAGAAGCAAGTGGGTTTTTCACCATCAAGTATAATGCTGATGGAGTTGTGGAAAGATACCATGCAAGATTGGTTGCCTTGGATTATACTCAAACATATGGGTTGGAAAATGACGGAACATTTGCACTTGTTGCAAAGTTAAATTCGATATGGGTCCTTTTATCTCTTGTGATGAACTTAGATTGGCCTCTTTATCAGTTAGATGCGAGGAACACTTTTTTAAATGGTGAACTAGAGGGAGAGATATATATAAAGCTACCTCCTAGCTTTGAAGATGACGACAATCATGGGAAAATATGTCAGCTCCTCAAGTCTCTTTATAGACTAAAATAGTCCCCTCGTGCATGGTTTACTAAGTTTATCCAGCCTTTAATTGATTTTAGCTACAAGCAAAGTCAATATGAACATACATTATTTGTGAAAGTTGGAAGCAATAATTTAAGGTCAATACTTGTAGTATGTAGATGACATATCACAGGGATGAGCACCAAGAGATTCAACAGCTAAAGCAATACATAAAAGAAAAATTTGAGACAAAGGAACTTAGAGAATTCAAGCATTTCTTGGGTATGGAGGTTGTGAGGGGTAAACAAGTATTTTTATTAATCAAAGAAAATATATTTTAAATTTACTGTATGAGATAGGAAAACTTAATTGTCGTCCAACAGCTACCCTGTTACCTCTTAATTGGAAAATGTGGTTGATGAAGCAAGTGAACGCTAGAAATCAGGTTATAGATTGGGAAATGTACCAAGATTGTAGGACGTCTAATTTCTCTCTTTATAACGACCAGATTTAGCTTTTACGATAAGTGTTGTAAGCTAAGTTGTGCATTCCCCAAAGAAACAACACATAGATATTATTAATCATATGCTGCGGCACCTCAGTGGAGCTCCTAGCAAAAAGGCTATTCATAAAGAAAACTATAGAAAGAAACATAGTAGCTTTTGTAAACTTGTATTGGGGAAGTAATAAAGTGGATAGTAGATTGATGACGAGATAATGCACAAAGGTTTGGGGAAATTTAGTCACCTAGAGAAGTAAAAAACAAAGTGTGGTTGCAAGGATGTTGAAGCCAAATATGGTGCAATTGCTCAAGGATCTAGGAGTTTCATGGCAGAGTATATATCTCTACAGTAATAGCCAGTCAGGGTATAGTGTAGTTAAGAATCCTATTCAACATGATCAAATGAAACATGTTAGAATTGACTACAATTCTATCAAGTCAGAATTGGAGGAAGGAAGTATCGGACTTGAATATATTTCATTGAAGAATCAAGAGGCAGATCTATTGAGAAAATCTTTGTCAAGGAAGTAATTTCAAAATTATCTTGTCAAGGTAGGAATGATAGATATTTATTCCTTAGCTCAAGGGGGTATGGGTGGTGTAGGAAATATGGATTAAGGAAAAAATAACTATCTTTCCAAAAAAAATTACATAAATCTATGAGATGAAAAAATAATCCTAAGAATAGGCAAGTTAAACTCGTCTCTGCAAGAGAGGAGGTCATTAGTGGCCAACCTCGTCTCTTGAAGAGACGAGGTTGAAGATGATTTGATTCAACCTCGTCTCTTCAAGAGACGAGGTTAGTGTATTTGCACTGACCTCTCTTGAAGAGACAGGTCGGCCACTAATGACCTCGTCTCTTCAAAAGACGAGTTTAACTTGCCTATTTAGAGATTATTTTTATCCTAGTGGCATTTTTGTAATTTTTTTTTAAAAAACTAATATTAATTTCCTTTTCCCTAGGAAATATATCTTAGAGTATTAGACTTCATTTTTAAATCTAAGAGTATTGGTCTTGATTTTTAAATCTATTTTTGTATTTATATTTTGGTCATAATTTAGGTTGTTGGCAGGATTGCTGATCCGTTAATTTTTAAATTTATTCTGGGGTAACAGTAGAGATTTTTTTTACATGTCTTATCCAGGGCTTATGCTTATCTCTTCCTACCTATTTCTTGTATATATGTTCCTGGAAGCAATGAATAAAGCATGAGAGAAATATTTTCCTCAATTCATTTTCTCCTCAGTAATAATACACCTTCCCCCTTAATTTCCATTAACCATTCCTTCGTTAGAGAATTCTTTCCAGATAAATATAATATATATACTAATGTAATGTCAAAGGAATCAACCAAAGAAATGGATATCAAAGCATAGATGGCACAGCAGAACGTAACCCATTAGCTACCAACCAATTTATCTTGTTATCAACTTTGTCTTTTTCCTGGTTGCATTTACACGTGGGGGGGGGGGGGGGGGGGGGGGGGGGGGGCGCGCGCGCCCACATGCCAAGTACAATAGAAAAAAGGAACCCTCTTACACAACAGTCTTACTAGGCTTTAATGCAGTTTCTTATTAATTTAGCCTAATCTTTCTTTGCTTTGTCTTAAGGGAATATCTTCCATTATTTAATCAAAGCCTTCATGAAGCTTGAAAATTTTGTTTTGCAACTATGGAAAGGGACTTTTGTCAAAGCCAGAAAGTAATAATTCAATTGACCCTTCACTGCATCAAAGTAGCTTAAAACTTTAACAATAACAAGGTTCCCTTTCAAATTTAGGATTATGATCCATGCAATAAATCAATCTCTCATTCTATCACACTAGACAAGAGTCAATGCCATATGGTGTGAAAACAAGAACAAGCAAAAACAGACCTATAAAATAAAAAGGTCAAAGGAAGATTCAAGATTATTGGACAAGCTTAACAATTCTTTGACTCAACAAGGCAAGGGGATTCACAGCCCACGCAAGCAGTCAAAATAGATTAAGTTTGACAATTACAGAATAGATGTCACTTATATGCCAATCCTATATGATCTAATTTCACTAATCAACAGAAAATTGACATGCCCATATGATTCACTAATTCTACCACTAAAAACAACCAAACAGAGAACAACCCATTTCCAAGAAACAACTTAATGAAGAATAAACCCTGTACCATAACCATCCATGAACATACAGTGAGCCCCTTGGAAAGAATCGCGCAACTGATACAATCAAATTAGTCTAGCAGTTCTACCATCTTTAATAAAATTCAGGAAAATGCTGAACTGAAAAATCCAGCTCTCACATTGCACATGCACAACCTAAAGTTTTATGTCAATGCATATTCAACTGGATATTGGCGAGGTGTTGACTTTTTGGTCAGCCTTGTATCCCAAAAAAGCTGACATAGATTGTGGTCCTATATTTTATTAATTAAAGCAGTAGCATCTTTAAGAATTTTATTCCAATATGTGGCATAGGCATGGTTTGATGTAGGATTGCTACAGAGTTGAAATGCATGCTTGAAGCTAGTGCATTTTCAAGAAGAAAACAAATGTTTGTGTACATAGGTGGTCAAAAAAATTGATAAACAAAACATACCTTCAATTCCACAAACCTTCTCACTTATCTTATCAGAAATTTTGTAAGTCTCAACGTGGAATGTCCGATAAAAAACAAAGTCGGCCACCTTAAGCTCTTCATCCTTTGAAGTGCATACAACCTTACATTTTCCAGCAATTGCTTCCTAAACAAATGTGCAAATATTATCAGCTGTGATGTAATTAACAGAAAGGTGTAATGATTGCATTAAGTTAAACTTCACAGCTACCAGGTATAAATAACATTTAACCAAATACTCTTTTTTGTTAACCAACAACATAAATTGCAGAATAATATTGTATTCATTAGTGTTATATTTACTAAGCAATATAATTAATATGGTGGTAGGTAAGGTATACCAATAATCACAACAATATTGTATATATATATCTATGTATGTACAAACAATGAAATAAGAAGAAATACATATTTTTATTCTTTTTTTTATCATGGTATCAGAGCCATGAGATGAGAAACCTAGGTCATCTAAACTCTAAATACAAATCCTAACCCTAAATTATCCAAACACAAACCCTAACCCTAATTTTAGCGGTTTCAAGGCTTGTAGATTCTCTTTCAGGTGTTGGATTTGAAATCCGATCATGTCACCGTGTTCCTCTCTCCTCCGATGACATCCCAGAAATCTCGACACTGGAAACAGCCGCACGCGCCGCCACCCACCACCGTAGTCCATCACATTATGTTATTTTCCTTTTTTCAGCTGTTTTCTAGTATCTACTCAGGTGTTTTGCTCCACTGATGTTCGAAATAGGCACACCATCCTCTTCCACCTTGTTCGCTGTCATCCGCCACCGACGACTGTTTGTCTGATTCCTTTCACATTTTTCATTCCTTTTTAAAGTGTTTCTTCATTCCAATATGGCTCATGATAGTTCCTCATCAAAAACTAGTTCTTTCTCAAGCTTATTATCTCCCTCTCCTACCATTGTAACTAAGAAACTGGTGGACAGTTCGAATTATTTATCTTGGTCTACAGCAATGGAGTTATGGTGTATTGGTCAAGGTTTACAAGACCATTTGACCACTAAATTAGAAAATATGCAGAAGGAAAATAGAGATAATTGGATAAGAGCTTATGCTTTACTATTGAGTCTTCTGTGGCAATCCAATGATTCGTCCTTTTCATCCAATTTACAATCATTATCGTACATGCTATGATGTATGGGTTCAAGCAAAGACTTTATACTAATGATATCCAGTGTCTGTATTTGGTAATTCTAATTTGCTTAATTTGAGACAGTCGAGTATGTCTATTATTGATTTATTGGCAAATGGGCATCTATTAAAGCAGAGTATAACTCTCTCCTTCCTCCCGCTCAGTCTCTCTAGGATGATTTGGCTCGGAGAGACAAATTCTTCATGGTTTGCATTCTTGCTACTCTCGGTCTTGATCTTGCTCTAGTTCGTGGTCAGATACTGGCTAGTCCCATTATACCATCTATGGATGAAAGTTTTCTCCCGCCTTCTTTGTGTTTCATCCATTCCTAATGCACCTCTACATGGTTTTTCTACTACGGATAATTCAGCCTTAGCTTCTCATGTAGCCCTCAGAGCTCGAATAAATCCAAGAGAAGTACAAGGTGGAGATCGAGGAGGTAATAGGGGAGATCCTCCTAAGTGTAACTATTGTCATCGGTGGGTACATACTAGAGACAAATGCCACAAGTTACATGGACGTCCTCCAAGTGCTAATATCATTTAGAACACTAATTCTGCACTAATTGAAGGACAACATCAGGACCCTCTACTTCTTACAGGAGCTGATTTTGAGAATTATCTTCAGTATCAAGCTTCAAAACAGTTGTCATCCTCTATTGCTTCCCTTGCTCATACTGCTAATTTCGTTGCATGTCTCACCTAGTCTTCTTCTTTAGGCCCGTGGGTGGTGGATTTCGGTGCCTTTGAACATATTTCTGGTAATCCCCAACTGTTTTCTCATTTTTTGAAATCTACCTCATTACCTTTAGTAACTGTAGCCAATGGTTCCCACACGATTGCTAAAGCTATGGGTAATGCACAACCCTTATCATCTCTATCATTAGAACATGTTCTTTATATATTCCTCATTGTCCTTTTAATCTTATAGTTGTCAGTAAAATCACCCGTGCACTAAACTGTTCCGTTAAATTTGATCCTCATTCTGTTATTTTCTAGACCTCAGTACGGGACAGACGATTGGCCTAGGATGTGAGTCATAAGGGCTTTACTACATCAATAACCCACCAACTTCTACTATCACATGTTCTGCTACAGTCCCTCCAACTCTTCTCCACAATCAGTTAGGTCATCCCAGTTTTGCCAAATTTCAGAAGATGGATCCTTACTTCTCCCATTTGTCTACTTTAGAATGTGAGTCGTGTCAGCTTGGAAAACAGTCTAGAACTTTGTTTCCCAAGAGAGTCAATAATCGGGCTACATCTACCTTTTCTGTGGTTCATTTAGATATTTAGGGCCCTAATCGTGTCATCTCTCTTTTAGGTTTTCAATATTTTATAACTTTTATTAATGACTATTTTCGATGTACGTGATTATATTTAATGAAAAGCCGTTCCGAGCTATTTTCTATTTTTGAGTCTTTTTGAGCTGAAATCAAAACTCAATTTAATACATCTGTACAATTTTTGCGCAGTGATAATGCTCCTGAGTATTTTTCTACTCAACTTATGTCATCTTATGGAATTTTATATCAGTTATTTTGTGCTTACACACCTCAATAAAAAGGTGTTGCTGAGCATAAAAATCGATATCATATTGAGACTGCTCGTACGCTTCTTTTGCATCACCATGTTCTTACTCATTTTTGGGCTGATGCTATCCTTACTACATGTTATCTTATTAACAGAATGCTCTCTTCTGTCCTTTAGCATGAAATTCCTCACACTATTCTATTCCCTGATCAACCTTTGTACCCTCTTTCATTACGTGTCTTTGGTTGCACATGCTTTGTTCATGATATGCCTCATGGTCAGGATAAACTCTCAACTCGATCTATTAAGTGTGTTTTTCTTGATTATTCCAAACTTCAAAAAGGTTACAAGTGTTACTCTCCCATTACTCGTCGTCATTATTTATCCCCTGATGTCACTTTCTTTAAATCTACTCCATTCTATTCTCCATCTTCATGTGGGAGTTCTATGTCTGAGGTTTTACCTAATCCATCTCAATTAGTTCTTCCTGAATCGATCCCTGCCATTCCTAAGTCTGTCCCTGACTCTGTTCCTTCCCCTCCACCATTGCAGGTATACCATCGATGCTCTCAAAACCTGCCTTTTTCAGATTCTTTACCTCTTTCAAATGCTCCCGCTGACTTACCTTTTGCTCTAACGCCTCGACCGATTGAGGACCTCCCTGAAGCAGACCTTCCTATTGCCTTCAGAAAAGGTAATTGTTCTACTCGGAATCCCCATCCTATATATAAATTTCTTAGCTATAACTAGTTGTCTCCATCCTATTGTGCTGTTGTTTCATGCTTATCTTCCATTTCTATTCCTAAAAATGTGAATGAGGCACTTTTCGATCCAGGGTAAACACAGGCAATGGTAAAGGAGATGACTCCCTTGCATGCCAATGGTACTTGGGATTTGGTCCCTTTACCTCTTGAAAAATCCTTAGTTGGATGTCAATGGATTTATGATATAAAAGTTGGTCCTAATGGTAAAGTTGACTGGCTTAAGGCTAGATTGGTTGCCAAGAGTTATACTCAAGTGTATGGTTTGGACTATATTGATACTTTTTCTCCTGTTGCAAAGATGTCATCAGTTTGCTTGTTTCTTTCTATTGCAGCTATGAAACACTGGCCTTTATATTAGTTAGACATAAAAAATGCCTTTCTTCATGGTGAGCTTCAGGAAGAAATTTATATGAAGCAACCACCTGGCTTTGTTGCTTGCGGGAGTCTAATTTGGTATGTAAACTCCTCGCTCACTTTATGGGTTGAAACAATCTCCACATGCTTGGTTTAGCAGGTTCAGTGCTGTGGTTGTGGAGTTTGGTATGATTTGTAGTTCATCTGATCATTCAGTGTTTTATAAACACACATCTAAGGGGAGATGTATTTACTTGATTGTCTATGTAGATAATATTGTCATAACTAGTAATGATTAGGATGGTATTACTGGCTTGAAAACACATCTTTTCAAATATTTTCAAACCAAAGACCTTGGCTTGTTAAGGTACTTTCTTGGTATTGAAGTGGCTCAATCCAGTTCTAATATAGTTTTTTCCCAAAGGAAATATGCTTTAGATCTTCTGGAAGAAACTAAGATGCTAAATTGTAAGCCTGTAGATTCTCCAATAATCCTAATGTGAAATTGTTACTAGGACAAGGAGTTATTTGCAGATCCTAGTAGATACCATCGATTGGTTGGCAGACTTAGTTATCTTACTATCACTTGACCTGATATATCCTTTGCAGTTAGTGTTGTTAGCAGTTTCTCCAATTCCCTTGTATCAATCATTGGAATGCAGTTATCAGGATTCTAAGATATATTAAAAGTGCTCCAGGTAGAGGCCTATATGAAAGATCAGGGTCATTCAAGTAATTGGATATTGTGATGCTAATTGGATAGGTTCTCCATTTGATAGAAGATCTACATCTGGTTATTGTGTGTTAATTGGAGGTAATCTAACATCATGGAAAAGTAAAAGCAGATGTTAGTGACTAAATCAAATGCAGAAGCAGAATATCGTGCCATGACCATGGCAACCTGTGAGCTTATTTGGTTAAACAATTACTTCAAGAGTTGAAATTTTGTGAAATATCATAGTGAAGCTAATTTGTGATAACCAAGCTGCATTATATATATATATATATATATATATATCCTCTAATCCAGTCTTTCATGAAGAACTAAAATATAGAGATCGACTGTCACTTCATTCGAGAAAAGATCATCTCTGGCTGCATCATCACTAGCCATGTCAATTCAAATGATCAATTGGCTGATATTTTGACTAAAACTCTTAGAGGTTCTCGTATTGGATATATTTGTAGCAAACTTGGTGCATGTGATTTGTATGCTCCAGCTTGAGGAGGAGTGTTGAGTTGTATGTAGATAATATTGTATTTATTAGTGTTATATTTACTAAGCAATGTAATTAATATAGTGATAAGTAAGGTATACCAATAGTCACAACAACATTATTATATATGTATGTACAAACAATGAAATAAGAAGAAATACATATTTTTATTCTCCTTTTTATCAATCTCAAACACATAAATAAGCACCACCAAGTAAAATCCAACTTGAATTGTGTATTAGTCTCAGGAAGTCATCTCAGAAGAATCTCAACCCAGTCATCTATGTCATTTGTTATGGAAGTTCCTAGGCTTTAAGATAACCAAAATGCCAACCCCTTGGTTGAACAAATTTTTTCAGTTGAATAAAATACAAATGCTGTAAAACATATTAATAACCAGGAACCTGTTTAGAAAAAGATTGAAGAAGACTAGGGGCTGGTCTGAGTCTATCACTGATAAAACAAAGGGCTACTCAAAGTTTCTTCTCTAGTCCTCTGGTGGGGTTTAACACTTAACAAAAAGGCATATGCAGCTGTTTTATATGACAATTGGCAATAAAGGAACTCCAGTTGCCTTAATATTCAACAACCTCCAACAAAGAGGCCAGCTAGAAAAGTGTTACCCTTGGACAGGAGGAATGTAAACAGGTACTGCAATAGGTTTTCTTTTGTCTTTATTTTGGATCCTAGTGATCACGATTGAAATTGTTGTAATTATCTAGTTTATTGTGATTGCACTCTTTCAGATGTAGTGCAAATTCCAACATTTTGTGCTAGGACATCTATAGTCTACTATGCTCTTTGTGTATCTCTTCTCTTAATGAATTTTAACCGAGGAGATCCATGGAATAACAACTTCTCATTGTACAAACTTTAAAATACATCCTATTCCAACAATGCATAAGAAAACTCAAAATATCAAAGTCAGTGGACTCTCACAGAGCCATACATATTATGAGAATACCTCTAATAAACAAAAGTCTGTAAATGATGAAGCTATTCCAGACACATAGTAATTTGGGGAAAATTCATTAGTTTTATCAATTGAAAATACATACAAGATGGAAAAGCACAAAAGCCAAAGGCTTTGAGATCCAAGTAAGTATTAACACATTTATATACCCTGAACTATGATCTAGCCATAGATACAACATTACTTGTTTGGATCATAGGCATGCTAGCTGTCATAGGGTGATTCCCCATTTTCAATCATTGCATTCCCTTCATAAATAACAAGTGACTGAGATGCAATGTTCCAACTAAAAATTTCCATGTTTCTGCCACGAGAGAAATAGTGGATATGTTATTCTAAGCCAATAAATGCAGGAATTTCTCCCTGACCATATCCCAGACTGCTAAAGCATAACAGTATTTTAGAAACACGTACTTTTGGGACTTAAGGTTTTGTTGGATAAGAAGCTACTATTTGTAGTCACCAAGCCCCAATCCCAAATTGTGCCTAAAGTAATCAGATCACCTTGAATAGCAAGTCCAAGGATAAATGAAAAATGGGGTATATGCTTCTTGAAGCACTTTCACAAAGTCCAAAAGGACATTTGTACTCACGTATCTTAGTTAGTCATAAGCTACTTTAGTGGAAAATTTGGAGTTCTGCTTTTTCTTTCATGCAAAAGAATATGCGATGTTCTAGAGAGCTTCTTGGAGTCATGCCCAGCCAGATTGTCCTGTGATAGTCCAAAAGTCAAGAAAACATGTCCAAAGAACATTTTTACTTATGTCACATAATTTTTCATAGGTCATCTTAGTTGAAAAGTCAAAGTTTGGCTTCCTCTTCCACACCAAAGAATCTGGGACAATAGCTTGATCAAGGTCTAAGGTGTGCACTAGGCCTTAACTTGCTAAGAAGCTCCATAAGGTCATTCCCAACCCAATCAGCCTATGATAATGCTGAATGCATAGTCTACAATTCAAGGGAAATACTATGCGTCCTATCTCAATGAGTCTCGTTTATCCAATGTCTTAGCTTACACATAATTTCAAGAACATGCTCTAGCCTGCATCTAGTAAAATGTATAATTCAGAAGCATTTTTTTTTATCATACATTTTTGGTTTCACCTATTTAAAAAATAATACCACTTCAAAAATATCATTAATTATTTGACTTTTCCCCCCTTTAAAATAGTAACCTTTTAGAATTAGTACTTTTTCGAAAAAATACATTCCCTTATCATACCTTTTTGGTTTGACCTATTTAAACATAATAATTCTTCATAAAAAAGCATTAGCTATTTGATTCTTTTTTTTTTTTTTCCCTTTTTAAATGATACCCCTTTGTCATTAGGACCTTTCCACAAAAATAAATAAATAAAATATTTCTTTCATTTATTTAAAAATAGTATTCACTCAGAAAGAAGCATTTCCTTTTTTTCAAACAAAAAAATACCCTTTGGAAGTAAGTATTTTTGTACATTTTATACTCAAGCTATTTGAGACAAAAGAATGGACTATTTCACAGGGAGTTACCCAAAAAAAAAATACCCCAGAGAATGGAATGTTTGATCCCTTAAGCTGAGGCTAGCTCCTGATATAAGCACAAAATTCTTGATGAGCTTGATCCCTAGACATAAGAGTCCTCCAAAGCCTGCTTTATGGAGACCATGCAGCCAACAAAGAATAACATAAAGTCACTAGCAAAGTATAAGTGAGACACTCATTCCT